>VZQC01011742.1:3353094-3491777 GCA_009823505.1 Rhizomys pruinosus | reverse complement strand
AGCTCCATAGCTAGCATCCGGGACATGTGCTGGAACTAACGTGAGCTCCATAGCTAGCATCCGGGACGTGTGCTGGAACTAACGTGAGCTCCATAGCTAGCATCTGGGCATGTACTGGAACCAATGTGAGCTCCTTAGCTAGCATCCAGGACATGTGCTGGAACTAACGTGAGCTCCATAGCTAGCATCCAGGACATGTGCTGGAACTAACGTGAGCTCCATAGCTAGCATCCGGGACGTGTGCTGGAACTAACGTGAGCTCCATAGCTAGCATCCAGGACATGTGCTGGAACTAATGTGAGCTCCATAGCAAGCATCCGGGACGTGTGCTGGGACCACGTGAGCTCCAAAGGGCTTGAGTAGTCCCACCCGTCCAGCTCTGCAATCTGTAGATCAGCCTTGGTATTCAGCTTTGCAGCCTGCAGATGAACTGCTTTACCTTTTAGGAAACATTGATAACTAAGGCAGTGCTAGATTGGAACTCAGGAAACCACAGTCAGCTTTGAGCCCTTCTACCAACACAGGAACATTCAACCTTTACATTATGAGTCAAGCATTGTGGTAAGATTCATTTCCACGGCTTGTCACCTTTATCCTTCTTAGTTTGAACCTTCAAGAATCCAATCTTAGGATCAGATTTGTGTACAAGTGGTATTTTAAGGAACTTCTTTCAGGGCTAATAGTAAGTACCAAGCTCTGGGGTGTTATTCAGTTTTAAGAAGCTGGTAGGAATGGAATTATAGGCTGAGATATTCTTTGTGGTTCTCAAGTTATATTAAAAAGACGTTTTTAAACTTTGGCATCTTTTAGTTGAGGCAGAGACCCAAGGCAGTTTATTTTGGTCCTGCAGAAACTATGGCCTCTGTAGGAATTCTAAGAGAGGCTTCAGACATGGCTGCTTCCAGTAGTCAATCAGCGCCCTGAGAGCTCTGTTTGCAACCTTTACCTGCTGCTGTGTGCTGCATTTCCCACCAATACAGGCTCTTCCCACATGGTGGCTCCAGGCTCACATCATGCTAGACTAGGAGAAAGACCTTTCTCCTAGCTCCTTTGAAAGCTTTAGGGATGTTGTCCATTGTCCTCCTTAAGGCTGCATACCTATCTCAAAGATTATCACTGTGGCCAGGGAACGTGGTGCTCTAGTTGCTAGACTCTATCCTCTTATGCATATCCCCAGATGCTGATGAAGAGGAAAGAATCAGCCTCACTGGAACCCATGGCCTGGAGGACAGAGCCAGGCCTAAACGAGAAGCCAGCCAGCAGAAAGCAAATGTCCAGCCCACCTGTGAGCAGGGGAGCTTTCCTTTGCAGGTCACGGGAGAAACGCAGAGGACAGCAGTGAACAGAATGTCTTCAAATGTGCTGACAATGTTCGGGGAGGGGTTCCCACTGGCAGCCCTGAATGCAATCAACTGGCTGCATTTGCCAACTCCAGCACCTGTCATATTTCATCTTCTTTTAAATAACTTCAGGGATATGAAAGTCATAAAAGCAAACCCAGGCAGGGTCAGAAGTCACCAGCTCCTGTGTGCTGAGGGCTGTCACTTTTTGGCTCTTTACCCTGCCTCAAATTTGCATGGCCTTAGGGGGGCTGAGTGGGACCCCAGAAAATATCATTCAAATGAGGGCCATGGGTCCAAGTGGCAATAAATCACAACTGCTTGCCCACCTGCAGGATGCACTCCAAATAAAGTACCAGGAGAGTACCCTCTCTGTAATTGTTGTATGTTTCTTTGACCTCACAGCAGCTAAAGAAAAAAAATTGGCTTTCAAAGAAAAAAATATTACAGTGTGGCAGAACAACATTTTTAATGAACACCACAGGGTTTACTGATCATTGTTAATGAGTTAAGAATGAATATCCTGCAGGAACCTCCTGCCTATCTTTAGAAAGGGCCCTGGATGATGGAGGGGCGGAGGGTGATGGAGTCGCACCAGACCAGCAAACTGGAAGACAACCATATTGGGGCTTCAAGGTCAGGTGGAACGGACACTTCAGGAGCTAGCAACAATCTGGTCTACACCTTTGTTTGCACCCTTCTCAATCAACAGCAGCAATTAAACTGAGATTTGCTAAGTGCTATGAAGTGTTGCTGTGCTATATTAAAGAAGTGGAAATCAACAGACACATTCCATCTCTCTGGGGCTGTTTACCTGCCATTGTGGTTTAAAATGTGCTTCATGGGGAGGGTCCTGCAGTGTCAGTCCACTGTGTGTGTGTGTGTGTGTGTGTGTGTGTGTGTGTGTGTGTGTGTTTGAGTACCCACACATTAATAGGTTTGCAGTATTAGAGCTGAAAGGATAATTTTGTCATCAAACATCACTATTCCTAAACTGTGTGGTGGCACACATCTATAATCTTAGCACTTGGGAAACTGAGACTGGAGAATCTTGCATTCGAGGGCAACTTAGGTTACATAACCCTGCCCTGTCTCAAAAAATTACTAATGGACTAACAACTGAGTAATTGACTAACTAACTAATTAACAAACTAACACATACCACTAGCCTTCACTCTTAATGTCAACTAGGAGCCCAGAGTTGTTAAGAGCATTACTGTGGCAGTTTAATTCTGTTAGTCTGTTAAAATTAAGAGCAGGCCAAAAGAAAAAACAACAACAAAAAAAACTAGTCTGTTAGCTGCACATAATAAATGACACAAAATCTGCTTTGGTTTCATTTTAGCAAGTAAAACAATGAAAATGACAGAGACAGACAGGAAAGATCGAGACAGACACATTCTTATCTAGCCTTACTATGTAGCCCAGTCTGCCCTGGAACTCAAAAGCTTCTGGCCTGCTCCCCAAGTACTAAGATTACAGCATGAGCCACCACCCATAGTTTAGGACTAGTAACTTTTTGATGGCATACTTAAAGAATCAGAGAGGAGAGGGGGTCTTATCATGATGTACTGAATCCTGGGTGGGGCAGAGGGCTTTGCCTGGATCTCCTTGCTGCCATGTGCTATGTGGCTCAAAGGGATGGCTACTCCTTTGCTTTTTACACAGAGGACACTGAGACTTAAGAAGTCATGACCTGCTCAAGGCCATAGTCAGAAAGCAATGATCTGACCCTGGTCAGCAGACTCCAAGGCCTTCCTTCTCAACCAGGTTAGGACCTCTTTTTTTTTCTGCTTGCTTTTTTTTCTTTCTTTTTTAAAAAAATACATTTACTGATGATTTGTCTATTTCATACATTATCTTTCAGTCCAATTTAGACACATTCCCCTCTCTCTGCCCCCCACCCCACCCCAGTTCATGCCTTCTGCCATACATGTCTTGCATCTTTCAGTCTTTCCAAAGTTTTTCACTGCAAAGGCTTGTTGTTTTGGGCAGAATTTAACTGTATCAGTCAGTTCTTTGACCCAGTCTTTATGCTGTCGTTGTTCCCTCCCCTTTGTATTGCTCCAACATATGCCTATATAACCAATGCATATGTGTCAAAATTAAGGCCTCTGAGAATAAACTGTATATTAATTACAAAATATGTTTAGGCATTCACATTTTTCCCCTTTAATTTTATATTACTCTAAAATATGAACATATACCTTCCACCCATACATAGTAATTACAGAGTCTGAAGATAAGTGGTAGGTCAATTCTGGAGCCTGTGAAGAGATTCACATTATAACAGCACAGTTGCTTAAGGATAAAAAGAAATAAAACAATAATGTTGTTCAGCTTGCCTTTCAACTGGGGATTTGGTGTTAGCATCCACAAATGAGGGAACCATTCACCGTTTGTTTTTCTGGGACTGTGTTACCTCACTTAGCATAATGGCTTCGAATTCCATCCATCTCCTTATATTTTCTCCAATTGCTTATTGTTGGTGTAAAGAAAGACTACTGATGATTCTAGGATAATTTTGTATCCCACCACTTTACTGAAACTCTTATTCATTTCTAGGAGTTTTCTGGTGGAGGTTTTAGCATCCCTCAGGTGGGTAAACTATCATATCATCTGCAAAAAGGGATAGTTTGACTTCCTCTTTTCTGATTAGTACTCCTTTAATTTCCTTTTCTTGTCTTATTGCCCTAGCAAGCATTTCAAACACTATGTTGAAGAGGAGTGGTGATAAGGGGCAGCATTGCTGGGTTCATGCCTTTAAGGGGAATGATTCTAATTTTTCTCCATTTAGGATGATGTTGGCTGTGGGTTTCCTGTATATGGCTTTGATTATGTAGAGGAATGATCCCTTCAGTCCAATTCTTTCTAGAATTTTAAACATGAAGGGATGCTGGATCTTGTCAAAGGCTTTTTTCTGAATCAATTGAGATGATCATGTGGTTTTTGTCTTTCAGTCCATTCATGTGTTTTATGATATTTATAGATTTTCTTATGTTGAACCATCCCTGCATCTTTGATATGAATCCAACTTGGTCATGATGGATGATCTTTTTTATGTCAGTCTGTATGCAGTTTGCAAGTATTTTGTTGAGAATTTTTGCATCTGTGTTCATTAATGAGGTAGGTCTATAGTTCTCTTTCTTGTTTGTATCTTTGCCTGGTTTTGGTATTAGAGTGATGCTGGCTTCATAGAATGAATTTGGGAGATTTCCCTCTGCTTGTATCCTTCTGAACAGTTTGAGTAATAATGGTTGTCTTTTTTAAATGTTTTATAGAATTCTGCCATGAAACCATCTGGACCTGGGCTTTTTTTTAGTTGGGAGGTTTCTTGTTACATTTTCAATTTCTTCACATATTATGGGTCTGTTTAAGCTGTCAATCTCTTCTTGGTTAAGCTTTGGTGATTACCAAGATTTCAGATATTCATCCATTTCTCTTAGGTTTTCAAATTTAGCGGAGTATAGGTTTTTAAAGTATTCCTGTATGATTGTCTGGATCTTTTTTTTTTGTCTGTTGTGATGTTTCCCCTTTCATCTTTTATCATGAATACTATTGATTTGGAGTTTCTGTTTCTTTTTTGTTGTTGTTGTTAACTGGGCTAGAGGTCTGTCTATTTTGTTTATCTTTTCAAAGAACCAGCTTTTGGATTCATTGATTGTTTTGATTGCTTTATTTCTATTTCATTGATTTCTGCTCTGATTTTTGTTATTTCTTCCTGTCTGTTGCGTTTAGGGTTAATTTGTTGTTGTCTCTCAAGTGTTTTTACCTGCAGTGTTAGGTTATTTGTTCCCTTTCTGTTTTGTTTTTTTTTCTGGGGGTACTTAGGGCTATAAATTTCCCTCTTATGACTGCTTTTAAAGTGACCCACAGGTTTTGTTGTGTTGTATTGTCTTTTTCATTCAGTTCCATGAATACTTTTATTTTGCTCTTTATTTCTTCCCTGACCCATTCATTATTCAGGATGGTGTTGTTTAGTCTCCATGTGTTCTTGTAGCCAGTAGGGCTTATTCTGATGTTCATATTGTGCTTTATTGCACTGTGGTCTGATAGAATGCATGGAATAATTTCAATCCTTTTGTATTTGTGGAGATTTCTTTTGTGCCCCAGTATGTGGTCAATCTTGGAGAATGGTCTGTGAGGTGCTGAGTAGAAAGTATTCTCTGGTGTTTTTGTAGAATATTCTGTAGATGTCTGTGAGGTCCATTTGCTGTATTGTATTGTTCAGTTCCAATATCTCTCTGTTTATTTTTGTCCTGTTGACCTATCCAAGGGGCCAGTGGGGTATTGAAGTCTCCCACTATTAGTGTGCTGGGATTAATCTGTGTCTTGAGGTCCTGTAGAGTAGTGTTTATAAAGTTAGGTGCACCAGAGTTTGGTGCATAGTTCTTCACGGTTAATTGTTCCTTTGATAGGATGTAATGGCCCTTTTTGTCTCTTCTGATTAATTTTACTCTGAGACCTATTTTGTATGGTATTAGAATAGCAACTCCTGCTTGCTTTTTGGTACCATTTGCTTGGACTATTTTTTCCATCCTTTTGCTCTAAGGTGGTGTTTGTCTTTGAGCGTGAGATATGAGATGGGTTTCTTGTAGACAGCATATAGAAGGATTCTGTTTCCTAATCCATTCTCCCCATCTATGTCTTTTGATTGGGGAGTTTAGACCATTAATATTTAAGGTTATTATTGAGAGATGTGTGTTGCTTCCTTTCACCTTATTTTTGTTTGCATTCTTGGTCTAGTTTTGTATTTATTCTGTTATGCTTTTGTTAATTCCTCTCTTTAGTTGCTTAGGGATAGTTTCTCCTCTCCTCTGTTCTTTGAATTGCTTTGAGTATTATCTGAAGTGTTAGTTTTTTGGACATGTATTCTTTCATCTTGTTTATGTCATGAAAGATTTTTCTTTCTCCTTCAAGTATTTTGGACATGTATTCTTTCATCTTGTTTATGTCATGAGAGATTTTTCTTTCTCCTTCAACTATAATTGACATTTTTGCTGGGCATAGTAGTCTGGGTTGACATCTAAAGTCGTTTAGCATTGGGAATACTTTGGTCCATGGTTCTTCTGGCTCTCATAGTTTGCACTGAGAAGTCAGCTGTAATTCTGATGAGTTTCCCCTTATATGTAACTTGTGGTTTTTCTCTTGGGGTTTTCAGTATTTTGTCTTTGTTTTTAGTATCTAGTATTTTAACAATTATATGGCATTGGGAATTTCTTTTCTGGTCTTGTCTGTTTGGTGTTCTATGTGCTTCTTATATTTGTATGGGTTTGTCTTTTTTCAGTTTGGGAAATTTTCTTCTATTATCCTGTTGAAGATCTGATCAATATTGTTGTCTTGGGATTTTTCTCCTTCCTCTATCCCTATAATGCAAAAGTTTGGTCTTTTCATAGTGTCCCACATTTCCTGGTTGCTCCACTCTTGTGTTTGTTTTTTTTTTTAATTTTTCATAATCTTTACTTGAGCATTCTAGTTGCTTCATGTTATTCTGCAGGTCTGTTTCATCCATCTGGTTCTGAGGCTTTCTCCCATCCTTTCCTGTTGATTGGATGAATGTTCAATTTCATTTTTCACTTCTTCCTGTGATTTTTTTAGTATTTCCACTTCCTTTGGGAGCTTGTCATTCTCTTCTTGTAGGTCCTTGCTTCGCTGGTCAGTCTCTTTTTTCATTTTGGCCTGGGATCTTTTCAGTGTTTCCACTTCCTTCTGGAGTTTGTCATTCTCTTCCTCTAGTGCTTTCCAGAGTTTATCATTCTTTCTTTCTAGGTCCTTCCTGAAATTTTCATTCTCTCCCCTTAGTTCTCTGATTTGTTCTTTATATGCTTTGATTTCTTTGAGTATGTCTACAATTGTTCTTCTAAGGTCCGTGTCTTGGTTTCCTTCCAGGGAGATCTCATTGTAGGAATCTTCTGTAGGAGTGGGAGTGTTCAGTGTGGATTTATTATGAGCTTTTCCCATGTAGTTTTTTCATTGTGTCTTTGGCATGTGGATTTGGTTTTGTTGTTGTTGTTGTTTTGTTTGTTTGTTTGGATTCTGTTGCTTCAACATTGGCTGCACAGACTAGAATAACTAACACTGCACTTACTAGATCATTTATAGCACAACACCACCAGCTTGAGTGTGTGTGGGGTGCTCCTTTGGCCTACTCTATTGAGTGTGGGGGGTGCTCCTTTGGACTACCCTATTGAGTGTGTGTGGGGTGCTTCTTTGGCCTACCCTATTGAGTGTGTGTGTGGTGCTCCTTTGGCCTGCCCTATTGAGTGTGTGTGGGGTGCACCTTTGGCCTACCCTATTGACCTGCTGGCCACCTGTCTAGGTCCCCCCACTCCTTGCTGCTTGCTGGAACCCTATGTGGGAGATTTCCCTGTGATCCCAAGCCTCCAGAGGTGGGGGGGTGAGGGGGAAATAAAGGCAGGTCCGCCTCACCTGGGTGCCATGCTGGTGTTCTTCTGGGCCCCATGTTTTTTTTTTTTTTTTAACAATTGTAGAACTTCATACAATGTATTTTGATCATATTCAGACTCCATTCACCATCTCTTCTCTCACCCTGCCACCGTCTCTGACCCCTGACTTCTTGTCCTCTGTGTTTTTCCTTTTAATTTTTATTAATTTTTTAAGAACGTTTTTCTTTTTTTATTATTTTATTTTTTATGTGTATGAGTGTACTGTCTGCATGTAGGTTGGTGCACCCGTGTCTTCCAATGCCACAGAGGTCAGAAGAGGGTGTTGGATTCCCCTGGAACTGGAGTTAAAGATGGTTTTTAGCCTCCATGTGGGTGCTGGAAATCGAAACGGGGTCCTCTGCAAGAGCAGTCGGTGCTCTTAACTGCTGAGCCATCTCTCCAGCCCCTGTTTTTCCTTTTCAAAAAGACCCATCAAATCTAATCTGTGTTCCCCAAGTGCTGTTGGGTGTGAGTCCATTCCTTGCAGTCTGGTCAACCTAGAAGACATCACACTCTTTTTTTATTATTATTTTTTTTGTATGTGTATGAATGTACTGTCTGCATGTAGGTTTGTGCACCCGTGTCGTGCAATGCCTCGGAGGTCAGAAGAGGGTGTCAGATTCCCCTAGCACTGGAGTTCTCCTGGAATTGGAATTACAGATGGTTCTTAGCCACCATGTGGGTGCTGGGGATTGAACCCAGGTCCTCTGCAAGAGCAGTCGGTGCTCTTAACCGCTAGGCTATCTCTCCAGCCCCAAGACATCACACTCTTAAAGAAAACTCTCCCCCACTCCCTGGAGCTATTAATTGCCAATAGACCCTCATCTAGGGCTGGTGCTTCCTGCCCTCCTCCCAATCCATGCTGCCCCTGTCTGGCTTTGACTCACGCAGGTCTCATCACACTGTCATAGCGCTGTGAGTTCCCCACAACTGCCCTGTAGTGTCCACATAACACAGTTTCCTTGTGTTCCATCTACTACCTCTGCACCTTACAATCTTTTAGCATTCTCTTCTGCATGATTCCTGAGCCTTGGGAGGAAAGGGTGTGGTAAAGCTGTTCCATTTAGGGCTGAGCACTCCACAGTCTCTTATTCTCCGCATGGTGACCAGTTGTGGGATTTCTGTTAATTGCCACCTGCTGCAAGAGCTTGTTTTTAAAATATCATTGTCAAAAGGACTGTATGTATGCACACAATAATATATCTTTTGTTGTGAATAGGTAGTATATGGACATAGTACAGGAATGAACTTTAACAAGATTACAATGAGAAATTGCCCCCAGGAACCCTATTACATGTGATATGGGCTTTGTTCCCGAACGTAATGCCCTTTGAATCCTTGTTATCTCCCATTTACACACAGAAGAACTGGGCCCCAGCTGCTCCTGACACTGACCTAGAATTAAATACCTTTAAAAAATTTAAAACATACACATTTTCAGGAGTGCTTTCCTTTCATGTGTGGTGAGCAATCTTATTTTCTCTATGTGATTAGTGAA
Source organism: Rhizomys pruinosus (assembly GCA_009823505.1). Classification (NCBI taxonomy): domain Eukaryota; kingdom Metazoa; phylum Chordata; class Mammalia; order Rodentia; family Spalacidae; genus Rhizomys; species Rhizomys pruinosus. The sequence continues at coordinate 3,482,493 of VZQC01011742.1, read as the reverse complement.
ATAAATCTATCTTTTGAACCCTAGTTTCAAGACAATTTTAAAAGAAACATACTAAGGAAATAATCACACCGGTGGGACAAGGAAAAGCAGAAAGTGAAGCTGGAGGCAGGGACTGAAGGAAGAGAGGCTCTGTCTTCTGGCTGAGAGCTCCAGGCCTCTTGCTATGATCCTTCCTCCCCAACCTCCTCCCTGCAGCGTCAGACACACACCCTCTGCATCCGGAGTGCATTTAGCTGACTCTGTGAGTGTTGCCATTGCTCTGTGTCCTTCTGCTGCACTCAGGTAGTTCCCGTCCCTGTTAAAAGTCTCCATTCATCCAGTTCTTCTGACACTGTGGACCTTTCCCTGAAGTCACCCTCTTCCAGATGAAGAGTGACAACTCAATGTTCTGAAAGGTGGTGCTTCCATGGTACCTTCTAGGGGCAGTTTACCTATGTTGACAGAACTAAGTGTTCGTGCACACAGTATGTGTGCTCACATGAGAGACAGAACCAAAGACAGGCAGGCAGGCAGACAGACAGACACACACACACACACACACACACACACACACACACACATGAGATGTATGCTCACATGAGAGGCAGACAGAACCAAAGACAGGCAGGCAGACACAGACAGACACAGACACACAGACACACACACACACACATGAGATATGTACTCACATGTGAGGTAGACAGAACCAAAGACAGGCAGGCAGACAGACAGACAGACACACATACACACACACACACACACACACACACACACACACGAGGGACAGGCACCGAGATGACAAGAGAAAGGCAGAGGGACAGTGACAATATTATTTCTCCTCAATGAAAATTGCTCAGCCTGAAAAGTAACTTTCTTCTTCCCACGGAATGATACAGCTTTTCAAAGCAATAAGTATGCACCTTCTACATCTTTGTTGATAGCTGTACAATACAGACTATTGGATGGCTACACCACAGCTCTTTTAAGGCCCTTTCAGTTTCCCTAAATACAAATCATTCTAGAAAGTTCTCTGTTGTTGTTCATATCTTAGGGCACCCCCTGGAAACACTCCTTCATTTAATTGAGCAACATTTACCAGATGCCTCCTCTTTGGGCCAGACCTCGTTGGAAACCTGGAAAGAGACACATGAGACAGTGCTGGATGCTGGAGGATATTGGTTGACGAATGTGTGGAAGGTCTTGGGAGCGGGGAGGTGAGACCCTTAGCTCAGATTTGCAGGGTTAGTGGGAATCCAGTTCTAAAAGACTGAAATGTGCCACTGAGCTTTTTGAACCCGCCTCAGACCAAGGACCATGCTCCTGACAGCTCAGACCTCTGGAACGGCCAAGTCCTTGGACCGTGACTTCTGATTAAAAACTGGTCCCTTGACCATCCTGACGTCTTCCTGGATTCTGAGATCCTGACCTTCCAGGGCTCAAGGGTGTCAGAGACAAACTGGAGCCCAGGCAACGTGAAGTCAATTACAGAGCCTTCGTCCCAGCCAGCCTGGACATAGAACCAGCTTTGATTAGCGCCGCCCCGCAGCCTGTTAACAGTGGCCGGTCTCCCTCCCAGGCCCGCAGCTGCTTCCGGCTGGTTAGGATGACTGACAGGCCACTTATTACTCCTGTCTGCCCCTGCCTGGCCCCTCCAGAGGTTTTTATTAGCCCCTCACCTGGGTGAGTTGGGGCTTGGCAAACATACTCTCCTTGAGGCAGCCTCAAGATTATGTTTTCTCACCTGAAATAACTGGCACATTTATTGTTTTTGAAAGAAAGAAAAATCTCATAATTGAAGTAAAAGAGGCATATGCTACTGGTTTTTTTGGAAGTGTTTCTTTGAGGCAGAGGACCGTTCCACCACCATAGGGGCTGTATTTCTGAATAAGAATTCAGTCCTTCAGCTATAACTCACTCGTGGAGTGCTCTCTAGTCACAGCCCCCATTTTTTAAAAGGCCTACCTAATGGTTGTGGAAAATGTACTTGCAAATTGACACCTCATTGGGCTGAAGAAGCTCTTAAAATTCTGGAACATCATCACGGGCTTGTGCTTCTCCTAATGCAATAATGCTTCCTCAGAAAAAAAACACCTCACATGCTCCATCACCGCCAAGGAGAGAATTGGACAGAGATGGTTTTCAGCAAATTGACAAACTGAGCTAAACTTTATTTAATTTAATTTCAAAAAGGATGGATCTGGAAATAACATTGCTGGTTTCACGTGCTAGAAAAATCGATGTTATGATTTTTTATCTTCTTCCTTTCTACTCCCTTGCCAGGGGCTGGTGTAATAAGTCATTTGGACTGACCAAGCAAACAACCAGCCCTTGTTCCTCTGGGTTGGCATGACCAGCTTGGGCAGCAGTGCAGGGTGGCCTGAGAACCCAGCTCTGCCTTAAGCTAGCAACTTCCACATACCCTGGCCAGGTTCTCTTCTGCATGGGAAATATGTGCAACATCTGTCCTCCCGCTTCTCTGGGTCATGTTCAGTCCAGTATTCTGCCTGCTTTATCTTCAAAAAGCCTCACTAAAGCAGGTGGATTGGTGACGGCAGTGGGGGTGGGTCAGGAAATCGGTTTCATAGATAAGAAACTGGGGCTTACTGAGTGAAACCATTCACCTGAGTGAATGCAAGGAATCAGCCTGTGGATTCAGACAGTTTGATTTCAGAACTCATCTGAACAGGTAGGAGAGTAAGGGGCAGCTTCTCTTTGCTCTCAATTGCTGGGGGTTAGATGGAGATGGAGCTAGTAGGGTGATGGGCTAAGGAGTCAGCTTTCTTCAACTTCCCTAAGAATTTATCACAGCCAAGTCTAGCGATAAAGGCTGTGATTCCAGCTACTCAGGAGGTCAAGACAGGAGGATCACAAGTTCAAATCCTGCCTGAGCAATGAGTGAGTTCAAGGCAACAGGGGCAACTTAGTGAGACCCTGTCTCAAAACAAAAAAGAAAAAGAGGGCTAGGAATGTAACTCAGGGAGAGTACTTGTAAGCACGCTGGAGGCCCCAAGTTCAACCCCCAGTACCACGTTTAGAAAGAGAAAAGAACAAACTTGCTGCTCACATCGACTGATAGAGTGTTCTTTCCTGGATCACAGATGTTAATAAAAAAAGATAATTTATGTGACTTGGCAGTTATTCTATAAAAAAAAAAAAAAAGAAAGAGAAAAGAAAAAAGTTCGCAGGAGGGAATTCGTGCTTAGGAATGTAAATATGGTTGCCCCTGTGAGGGGAGCCACAGGCTCCAGGGAGAAGTTATCCCTGTTCTGTGAAATCATCACGTTGTCAAATCCCTTCTAAATATTTGTGTTTATAACCATGGCTTTGGGCTGCTCTCGACTTTGGTGAGAGACATATCTTATTGCAGAGGGTGGTGGTTAAGGCAGGGACTCACAGCTGTTCCAAATTCTGATGAATGACTGAGTCCTCAGCTCTAGATGGAACATCTATAGCAAGCCCGCCTATCCCAAGGACGAGGAACATCGAAGAAGAGGGGATGGAAGGAGCACTGTGAAGGCTGACCTCCAGGCATGACATGCTACATACATGACCTCCAGGCATGACATGCTACATACGGGACCTCCAGGCATGACATGCTACATACATGACCTCCAGGCATGGCATGCTACATACGTGACCTCCAGGCATGACATGCTACATACGTGACCTCCAGGCATGACATGCTACACATATGACCTCCAGGCATGACATGCTACATACGTGACCTCCAGGCATGACATGCTGCTGCACACGTGAATTCACAGCAGCTGTGGTGACCTGTACAAGATCTCTACAGGGTCAAGAGAGTTCAAAGGTCCAGAGTGAGTGTGGGAGGAGTTCCCAATGTCCACCGCTAGCTGGGGAACTACTGGTGGTGGATGGCTGCTGAGGGAAGGACAATCGTTTTTCTCTGGGGACGGGAGACAGACGTTTGTTGGTCTCCTGCTTCCCTGAATGACCCCACACAATGGCAGAACAAGTTGCACTTAGTGGGCTATGAAAAAGAAAACGATATAAAGTTGGAAGGGAGATACATTGAGGGTAGAAGAGCAGGAGGGAGCTGGGAATGGATATGACCACGTATACATGTATACATGTCTGAATTGCTTTTCAGAAAGAAAGAAAAGAAAACATTTGTTGGGTGAAGTCATGCTCTGTGCACTGATGAAAGCTCTTGTTTGGGCAAAAAGACTTTCCATTTGAAAAAAATCTGCTTTTATCCCCAAGGAAGCCCAGGGAGGATCCAAATACCTCAGTTCTCTTTGGGGCCCTTGGTCTGCTAGACAACTGCCAGAGGAGAGAGGGTCCCAGCCAGGGCTGCAGGAGACCACACCTAGACAACCACCAGAGGAGAGAGGGTCCCAGCCAGGGCTGCAGGAGACCACACCTAGACAACCACCAGAGGAGAGAGGGTCCCAGCCAGGGCTGCAGGAGACCACACCTAGGCATAGGCCGCCAGCCGAGCCTGGCACAGCCACTGGACTTCAGTGAAAGACTCAGGCTTCCTCTAACCCTCCTTCCAGTTTGAATTTGTTCTCTCTCTCTCTCTCTCTCTCTCTCTCTCTCTCTCTCTCTCTCTCTCTCTCTCTCTCTCCCCAGCTGGCCTAGAACTCACTATGTAGACCAGGCTGGCCTTGAACTCACAGAGATCTGCCTGCCTGCCTCTACCTCCCAAGTGCTAGGATTAAAGGTGTGTCCCACCACACCTGGCATTATTTAGGGAAAGTTTTAATTGAAATATAACCTATAGGTAGAAAATGCACATGTGCCATAGTGCATGTTTGAGGATTTTTTTTTAGGAAATGAATTCTTTTGTAACTCAGATCAAGAAATCGAGTGCTGTTGGCACCCTGGAGACCACCACTTACCCCTCAAAGTTAGAAACTCTTGGACCTTCTTACCATGGATGGCAAACAGCCCATAACACTTTGTCTTCCAGTGCCCAGATGGTCCCTTCACATGTCTGTTGTATGAATCACACAGTTGCTTTTTGACCATTAATGCTAGACACTTGGGACTTCCTTCTAGGACAGAAGATTTCTCTTTTTTACAGTGCTCTGTCCCCTTTCCAACTCTTTTCCAATGTGGTGACATCACTATTTTCTGTTCTTCCGCTCATCGGTTGCCTATGCAGATTCAGCCACATTCGAAAACTTCCATGTCTTCTTTCAGCCCTCAATGGCAGTATTTTTTGCCTCCCTTCCTCCAAATCCCTTCCACCCATTTGTATCTTTGCTTTGATTTTGTGATGTCAGATAACAATTGCATTTTGTTCTTTTTTAAAATTGTATTTATTTTTGTATGTGTATGAATGTACTGTCTGCATGTAGGTTTGTGCACCCGTGTCGTACAATGCCGTGGAGGTCAGAAGAAGGCTTCAGATTCCCCTGGAACTGGAGTTAAAGACAGTTCTCAGCTGCCATGTAGGTGGTGGAGATCGAACCTGGGTCCTCTGCAAGAGTGATCTGCGTTCTTAACCGCTAGGTCATCTCTCCAGCCCCTGCATTTTGTTCTTTTTTTTTTCACATAAATTTATTTTTATTTTTTTTAACAAATCTAGACCCGTGTTCCCTCCCATTCCCCCACCCCGCAAGAGCTCATGCATTCTGCCAAACATGCTTTTCATCTCTTTCTCAGTCTTTCTCAATATTCTCCATGAGGAAGTTGACTGTTTTGAGCAGAAGTTCACTGTTTCAGTCAGTTCTTTGATGCAGTCCTTTCTGTTGTTTTTGTTGTTGTTGTTGTTTCCAATATGCATTATGCCCAACTGCTTTGAACAAAAGCTCAGGGGGCCCTACACAAGAAATACTTACAACTAGATAATTGGCACTAGCATCCACAGATGAGGGATACCATTCGTCGTTTGTTTTTCTGGTACTGTTTTACTTCACTCAGCATGATGTCCTCTAGCTCCAGCCATTTTCCTGCAAAGCTCATGATGTCATCTTTCTTTACTGCTGCATAGAACTCCATTGTGTAGATGTACCACATTTTCTCTATCCACTCGTCAGTTGACGGACATTTAGGTTGGTTCCAGCTCCTTGCTATTGTGAAGAGAGCTGCAATAAACATGGCCGTGCATGTATCTCTGTGGTGGCGTGAGTCTTGAGGGTACATACCCAGGAGTGGTATGGCTGGGTTGGGTGGCAAGTTCATTCCAAGCATTTTGTTCTTATAACAATAGTCAAACTTCTCTAGGTCTGTAAATGGATCAAAAACTTGAAACTGAGAAGGTAGGGTGGCATTGATTTTTATAACATGACTCATGCAGAACCAAGTAGCAACCTTTGGGTTATAGAGTCTTCTCAATATCACGACCCCTGGGCCACTCCAAGAAGTCGTAGAGCCTGCACTCATTTTATTCATTGTTCATAACAATTTGAATCTGAACCCCCACAGACTCATGTTCTGAAAGCTTATTCCCCAGCTGGTGCTATTTGGGGATGGCTGTGGGACCTTTAGGAGGTGGGCCCTAGCTGACAGAAGTAGGTGACTGGGGAGGAGGACTTTGAACCCCAGCCCCTGGTTCTGGCTGCACTCTTATGCTTCCTGTTCCAACATGGTGTGAGGAGCCTCTGCTGCACCCTCTTCTGCATACCTGAAACTGAAGCCAAACCTTTCCTGCCTAAAGTTGTTTCCATCTGATGCTACCATCACAGTTACACAAAAGCAACAGACACACTCCTGTTCATGCATATCATTTATTTATGGAAGAGAAGACCCAGGGGACAGCATAAAACCTTTGGCTTTAGTGGATGCCAGGATAAAACGTGTACATTGTATGGATGGATCGTTCTGTCACTATTAGCACCAGCCATATTCAGAGTGTCTTTTCTTCAGAGACCCAGAGCCTGGTGTTTCCCTCAAAGATTACCCCCTACCCCAAGCCTGGCGTTCCAACTGAGGGGCAGCCCTTGCCTTTGCTATGGCTTAAGTACATGTGAGGGCACCGTCAAGAGTCCACATGTTCTTAAATGCAAGTAGTCATAAAGTCAGTATCTAATTGATTTATGTCAGCCCTCAGTTTTAGGAGAAGGGTGGCTCTGAGTGAAAAAATACAATATGGGAAGGGGCTTAATTTCTTTTGGATTACCCTTTACTAGGTAGCGTGTAATTGCATTAGTAATCGGAGTCCTTCGAGCGGAATCTCAAACAAAGGATTAGTGGGGAGGAAGATAGAGGAATGCTGACTTCACAATAACTCACCGGCTTCCTAACATGATTATATAAATAAATTCAAGCAATATTTTTCAAGACACTGGAGCTCGATCGTAAAGGCATGAGGGGGCCCGGAGCCTCTGCATGGCCCCTGGTTGGCGGGCAGTAACGGATTGCTGTGGTGGTGAAGGGCAGTCCCCAGGTGGTGAAATATCCAATATCTCTGAATTATCTGTCAGCACTCAAAAATTATTGAAGCCAGGCTGACTTCTTCAGTGGGGAGCAGGCACATCGTGGCTTCATTTGGCTAAACAATGGGGTTAAAATGGAATCGCCCCTGCCGTGACCTCCCGCCAGCACATTTGGGTCACTCGACTGGCTTTGGGCAATGGGAGCCATGCCAAGCAGCTCAGGACACTGCCACCTTCTTGACCCCCAGCTAAGGCGGCCAGAGAGGCGGTTGAGGCTTGCATCTCCTGCCGGCAGGGGGTAGCTAATCCTCCTGCTTGGCCCTCATCCGCTCAGACAAAGGCAGGAGGCACACTCCTCCCTGGCTTGAATGAAGCATGCTTTAGGTGACACATCAGAAAGCAGTGACATGCTGTCCACATTGTTTGCCCAGAGCCTTTGAATATGTTTTTACTTAAGTCAAAGCCCTGCCTCTGAGACCTTAGTTATTTCATTTCCGTTTTGCCATGGCTGGGCAGGAGAGATGCAACAGTCCCCTTTCCTCCTCGGCTTGACTTGGAGACCTCTGTCCAGCTGCTTAAGAAGATTGAAACCCTGAGCGCTTCAGAGGCACTCGCAAAACAGCCTCAGAAATCCAGGTTACAGGAGACTCTGGACCCTCAAACTCTCCATAGGAGGTGCGGTGCGACTCTAGAGGACCCGGCAAAAGAAGCTACCAGCAAGCCCTGGGAGCGGGCACTGCCGAAAAAGCCAAGCAAGGCTCTGGCAGGCCTCTTGGTTTCTAGACACAGTTTCCTTAGCAATAACTTGAGGATAATTGCTAGTCTTCTGTTTCAGCGCTAAAATACAACGATGGCTGGAACATGCTTCTTAGATTTTATGCAGAGTGTCTTACCTCTTTAGCTGTGCTCCTTGGAGGGAGGCTGGGTTCCAATGTCTAGGCAATTTTGTGTTTTGTTAATAACAATACCTAGAATGTTCTCTTTTTTCCACCTGACTGGTTTCCATGTGACCCTCCTGTGTTGTTCACTGCATGCCCTTGGCCTTCATGCAACAGGGCCTTGCTTAGTCGCTTCCTGTCCGTCGGCCCTCATTTGGCATGGCAGCTCTGAACCCAGAAGCAGCCATCGTATTCATGGGACCAAACGAAGCTCTTAGGTGGGGCTCCAGCGGTCTTTGATGATGGGCATGAATCATCACCTGTCTAAATTCTCAGGGGGCAAAGGTGGAAATTCATACTCAAACTATTTGGTCATCCGGAAATTTAAATCAGGTATCGTGAAACAAGGACCTTCAGTGCTCAGATGCTATTGCATGAAGCTAAGAGCTGGAACCTCTCTAAAAAACTCTTTTTAAGATTTATTTTTATTTTTATGTGTATGAGTATTTTGCCTGCATGTAAGTGCACACTGACCTGTGGAGGCCAGAAGAGGGCATCAGATCCCCTAGAACTGAAGTTATAGATGGTTGTTAACTGCTGTGTGGCTGCTAGGATCTGATTCCCAGTCCTCTGCAAGGGCAGCCAGCACTCTTAAAGGCTGAACCATCTCTCCGGCCCTTGACCCTCTTTAAGTCTCCTACCGGGTACTTTTCCTACCTCACCCAAGTACCAGTTCTGCTTAGGTGGTATGAGATGGTGGGAAATCAAAAAGCAAATAGCAAGATATGGCTATTGAATTAAAGATACTTTCTCTCTTTTAGAAGGGACTAAGCAGCAATACACACATAAATAAAAAGAATTTTCTTTTTTTTTTAATTTTTATTTATTTCTATATGTGTATCAATGTACTGTCTGCATGCAGGTCTGTGTACCCGTGTCGTGCAATGCCACCAAGGTCAGAAGAGGGTCTCAGACTCCCCTGGAACTGGAGTTCTCCTGGAATTGGGAGTTTCAGATGGTTCTCGGCCGCCACGTGGGTGCTGGGGATCGAACCCAGATCCTCTGCAAGAGCGGTCGGCGCTCTTAACCACTAGGCCATCTCTCCAGGAATTTTCGTTTGGTTATTTGTACAACAAATGTTTACTGATTTCATTCCAGGGCACCTTGTTACAGACTGCAGATACAGGTCAGGGCAGGCTTCTGGGCATTGCCCTAGTGAAGCTCTGTCCGGTGGAGGAGGTGTGTGTGCCTGTGAACACCGCCCTAGTTACAGTCTAGTGTGATGATGACCACAAGGGGATGTGTGAACATGTGGAAGAACAATAAAGCAACAGACAAGCAGAACTAGGGAGTCAGGAAGGCTTCTCAGAGGAGGCAGACAGCCGCCAAGAGCCCATAAGTAAAAGTCAGAGGGCCACATTAGAGCCCCCAAAATGATTATTCAATATAGGCAGAGCCCAGCAAACAGCAGGCAATGCCTACCTGGATGGAAAGGCTGGTGGGTCATCAAGGTAAGACCTTGGGGATGGGGGTCATGGCTCAGAGGCAAAGCCAAGCCAAGCATCTTCGAGGTTCTGGTTTCATCCCAGCACCAAGAAACAGAAAACTTGCCATTGCTCCATGGGGGACAGATTGCTCGTTCCAGATGAGGGGCGAAGGTCAGAGAGGCAGAGTGGCCTAAGTCCTGGAGCTGACCGCTAGCACTGAAATTTTGGTCTTGATTTGCTTGAGCTCCCAACCTTTGCCCCTGCAGAGATGGAATAATACACTACAAGGTAATGGATAAGGCTATTTGTTTCTACCCATGATGAGCTGTGAGACATTGGGTGAGTTATTTAACTGCTCTGTGTCTTTGATTCATCAGCCAAAATGCTACAAATTTAATAGGGCCCCCTGAGCTTTTGTCCAAAGCAGTTGGGCATAATGCATAATGGAAACAACAACAACAACAGAAAGGACTGCATCAAAGAACTGACTGAAACAGTGAACTTCTCAAAACAGTCAACTTCCTCATGGAGAATATTGAGAAAGACTGAGAAAGAGATGAAAAGCATGTTTGGCAGAATGCATGAGCTCTGCTGGGGTGGGGGAATGGGTGGGAACACAGGTCTAGATTTGTTAAAAAAAATAAAAATAAATTTATGTGAAAAAAAATAGTATCTTCTCTATGAGCTTGGGTCTTCTAAGGCTCAAATGAGTTAACATATGCCGAGTGTTTTCCAGACAGGTTAGCACATAATAAGAACCCAATAAACATTAGCTGCTATTGTTAGGGCTGGGCTGAAAAGAAGAAAGACAAAAAAAACCCCTCAAAAAACCCACATTTCCTTTTGAAGCCCATTGCCAGGTGAGATGGAGAGGAACTGGAGTTGGGGGCGGGGCAGTAAACAAACAGAAAATGTCATGCCCCCCTAAAGACCCTTGGTCTGGGGTCTGCTCCTTAGTAATCTCCTGAGCTTGGTCTCCAAATCCCTTTAAAGCTGCCCACAGATGGGAGGGGACTTATGCTGCCTGGAGAAAAGTTGGTTGCTTCTGAGAACAATATAGATTTGTTTTTAGCGAGCTTCAGGAAGCCGCATCCCAGAGCCCGCTGTATTGACTCCACCTGCTGGGACGTGTGGTTGCCAGGGGCAATGCAATCAGCTCCTTGCCTGTCCTTGTCCTGTGGCTCCCAAGGACTCTGTTCACAGCCGAGCAGCCTGGGGAGCTACAGCTTGGCATCTGTCAGAGCCACAGTGGCCGGATGGGCTCTGCAACCAGGCCCTCCATGAAGCAGCCTGGGGCAGTACCGGCGGGATTTGCAGGACACTGGAGGATTTTCCCAGTGCATCTCCTCCTAGGCAGTGGGCCACCATGACTAGCCATGCATTTTCTTTGTGACTTGTCTCACTGGAGCTTCCATGCTGAAGCTGTGGCAGGAGAATGCAAAACAAACAGGGGGCTTGGGGAGGTTTGGAGGGCTTCCGGGGTGTCTGGATAGGTGAGGAGGCTATGGGAGGGAGGGAGAGTAAAATGTCCTTGGGGGTGGCATGAGATGAGTCCCTGAGTGTGCTGACAGTCTCCATGCAGTTTTCTCACTGTGTCCCTAGACTTGCAGTGGGTCACAGAAGGGGTCACCACACAGTCATGAAGGGACAAGGCCAGAAGTCCAGGGTCTGGGTACTAGTTCGGCTTTATCATTATGTTATTTTATGTCCTTGAGAATTTACATCCATCCCTAGAACTGATGGTGCCATCAAGGCTATCCAAAACACAGGACCTGGGAGTTAGGGGTGGTGGCAGATTCTTTGAAGGAAATTTGGGGTGCCATTACCAGATAGAGGAGAATGGATGATGTGATGGCAAAGCCACCCCCCCCCGCACATGCATGCACACACACTTGCACATACACACACAGGAACACACACACACACACTCACACACACACACACACACACACACACACACACACACACACAGATGTTTGTTCAGTGACTCCTGCTTTTATTAGAACTCTTCCCAAATCCAAGCCAAGTTGTTCCCACTTGTAGTCACAGCCCAGTGCACTGCAGTAGGTCTGTGACGAACCAGGACCCCCACACTCCAGTTCACGTCTGGGTCTTCTCGCCACATAGGAAGAGGTTCTTTACATTCCTCATAAGCCTTCCATGTCATTCCTCATGTCCAGATACTGTTATAAAGGGGCAAGAAAGGAGAGGTTCACTGACTGACTCATGTATTTGTTCACTGACAAGCCTTCACCATTATCTTCTTCATGTTGGGCTTCTCGAATTGCCTATGAGAATGCAAGAGCCAGGATAGGTCTCACTTTTCTGCCATAACAAACATCCCCAAGGTTTGGTTACTTCAAACAACAGAAGAAGATGTCTTTGTCACGTCTTTGTCATGCTGTGTGATCACCACAGATTGGTTGGCACTTATCATTCATGCCTTCTATGGCATCAAGTTCATGCATAGCTTCAAGCCTTGTGGCAGCAGGTAAGAGAGCTGGTGAACTACATACTGGACCTTAGAGATAGAGCTGAGTGGGTTGGGGAGAGCTAGGTCTGGAACAGTAGTAGGAGCTTGCTAACATTTGAAGGAGTGTCCCCTAAAGGACCATGTGTTAGGGGTTTGGTCCCAGGGTGATGCTCTTGGAGATGGTGGCACCTTTGGGAGATGGGGCCTAATGGGACGTCCTTAGGTCACTAAAGATGGAGGAACCCTGGCCTCTCATCCTCCCTCTTTTCTTTCTGATTCATGAGACTTGGCTCATGATATACCACCTTTATCTGAGACCACCCTGGACCACTCTGTACCTCCAGAATCATGGGCCAAAGTAAACCTTTTCTCTTTCTAAGTTCATTATCTCCAGCATTTCATTATAGTGTGTGGAGTTAATACAGGACCTGAAAGCAGGGGGTTGCAAATGCCATGTGAAGCTCCTGGCGGTGTTTGAGCACATCTCGGCAAGAGACCTTTCCAGAACTGACCTCACCTCTAGAGTTGAACTTGAACTTTCCTCTTGGCTTCCACCATCAGAACAGGTTTTTCTGGGGCAGGCTCAGTGTCCTGACTACCCCTGGTCAGCAACTGCCTACACCATCAGATCCTGCCTTGCTTGGTATGACTTGGAAAATCACTGAGACAAAACTACTTCAAAGAGAGAACGGGAACTGTGCCTAGTTTAGATTTAAGTGATCACCACCTCAATATAATTAAGTGCCAAGTGGTTATTAAATAATACATTTACAGAATTCTGACAACTGTGTAAGAGCTGTTTTCCTCCTACAGTGAATACTCCCCAGTAAATACAATTGTAATACTCCACTGGCTCTTAATTAACCCAGCTCCCCTATAAACCCATTTATCTTTTAAAAAGACGGTTGTTCTATGTGCAATAAGTATCAATAGATAATTAAAATGTTTCTCTTAGAGAATGAACAGGAAGAGGTGATCTATGTGTTTCAGACCTGATTACTAAAATGTTATTTATTGAGGTTTAACACTTGTTACTTGGTGTCTATATAGCAACCATGTCTCCTTAATACCAAAATTAAGTACATCCTGCAGACAGAATGTGTAATGTTAACAAACCTCTTGGGTCATGATTAAATAGTACAAGTGACAAACATTCAATTCTTTTTTTTTTTTTTTTTTGTCTTTTCGAGACAGGGTCTCCCAGCTGTCCTGGAACTCACTCTGTAGACCAGGCTGGCCTTGAGCTCACAAAGATCCACCTGCCTCTGCCTCCCAAGTGCTAGGATTAAAGGTGTGTGCCACCATGCCCGGCAAGCATTCAATTCTTTTTAGGAAGCAAACGTCACTATGTGGATTTCAGAAACCTCCTAGGAAGGGTGCGTCCTGTTCTAAGAACAACCCAGAGGAGTCACTGTTTTGAACATAGAGACTTCTTTCTTTCTGGAGCACTGAGTTTTGTTTTGTTTTTTTTCAAAGCTGATTTTTATTGAAGCTTTGTGCATTTCATACAAAATTTCCAATCAAATCTAGACCCATGCCCCCTTCCTTGCCCCCCCAACCCCACTAGAGCTCACACATTCTGCCAAACATGTCTTTCATCTTTTTCTCAGTCTCTTTTTAAATTTTTGATGTAGAAGTTTACTGTTTTGAGCAGAGGTTCACCGCTTCTGTCAGTTCTTTGACCCAGTCCTTCTTCTGTTGCGTTGTTGTTCTTTCCAATTTGTATCACTCCAAAATATGCACATATGCATGCCACATATATCATAGGTTTTAGCACCTTCAGCTTATGATTTTTTTCTTTATTAGGCTGAAAAATGTCATGTCTGAAGACTCCTCCTTGGCAAGCCCAAACAACCATCAGTTTTGCCCTTGTGCTCCACACTGGGGTTTTCCCTTCCCATGGTCACCAAATGAGGTGCAGTAAGCACCGAGTCCTGCCTTGATCCTCCTGTACTGGTCTCCGTGATACAGCCTGGGTAGTCCAACAATGGCATTCTATACTCTAAAGAGGCTGAAACCTCAGTAGTAGCTCAGTCCACAAACTGGATATCTCAGCAGTCCCCATGTGGCACTGAAGGTTTGGAGGATTCTTGGAGAGACATGAGTCTCCAGTCCATATTGGAAGGTTGAAAAGCTGTGTCTCAAGTCTTTAAAGGATGGCAAAAGTAGTGGCAGCCACAGGGTAGCTGCACTTGCCAGTAAGACGGGCAAAACAACTGTGCTCTTTTTTTTTTACGGTACAATTTCTCAGGCATTACTAATTATTTATTTCTGGTTATACTTTCCTTTTGGATATTTAAGGCCATACAGTTAGCCCGCCTCCTAAACCTGAGGGACCCCTGAGGACCAGATCCTCAACCGACCTTGAGAAATCTTTTGTTTTTCTAGAAATAACAGTCACACTGTGCTTTGAGAACCTTGGAGTAAGGAACAATATGACCCTGCTCTCCGGGCTCCTCTTCTCCCTCCACCCACCCTGAAGAAGCCTCCCCTCTGCATCCCGCTAGCCCCTCTGCTATTGGCCACAGTTATTATTTTTACCCCCAAACTTGTGGAAGTCCTAACTTCATGACCTGGGAGTGTGATCTGACTTGGAAATAGAATGATCAGGTTAATTTGATCAAGTTAAAACACAATCATTAGGGCGAGTCCTAATCTAAAATGACCATTAATTAAAGACTTGTGGAGGGAGAGACAGAGGTACACGGGGTGAACACCATAGGAAGGGAAGCTGTTGGTTGGACATGTACTATGTAGTACAAGGGCGCTGCGGAGGGCCACCCAGAGACTGGGGAAAGGCTGGAAATCAGCACTCCCTCCCAGAGAGCCAGGCTGCTATACCGCTCAGCCCTTTGTTGTGGGGTAATGCATTTCAGTTGCTTGAGCCACAAGCCAGTGGGCTCTCACTACGACAGGACACAAACAGGCCCCGAGGAGGAGATTGTTACACCCTGGGCCTTCTGTCAATTCTTCCTGGGTTCTTGGGGAACCTTGATTTATAGAATTGACAAACCAAGGAAGTACTTAGTCACTTAAAAGGACTGAGTAGGGGCTGGAGAGATGGCTCAGCAGTTAAGAACACTGGCTGCTCTTGTAGAGGACCTGGGTTCCGTTCCTAGCTCCAACATGATGCCTAACCACCATCTGTAACTCCAGTTCCAGGGGAATCCAATACCCTCTTCTGACCTCCTCAGGCACTGCACAACACAGGTACACTTACATACAGGCAATACATTCATACATTCATAAAATAAAAATAAAAAAATACTGAAAAGGACTGAGTAACTCATGGAGCATTCAGATTGTCAGAGGAAGACACGACTCATTACTTCCTTTTAAATTTCCATTTTCGTATATATTTCATCATGTACAAAATAGTGTGTATTGAACATGTATATGGGCTCAGTGGTAGAACACTTGTTTACCGTGTATTACAAAAAAAAATCCAAAAATCAAAAACCAAAAAGCAGAGCAACTTTTAGCAAGGCACGGCGGCACACACCTCTAATCTCAGGACGTGAGAGGCTGTGGCAAGTGGATTTGGAGTTCAGGTCTAGCTGGCTACAAAGTGAGACAAATGACAAAACAGGCCTGAGACCACTTTCCCTGGAGAGCGAGTCAGCATACACAAGGAAAACAGATCCCTTGGAGGCCCATTTAAGTGAAGAAATGAGAGCTGAGGTTTTTTTAAAACTCAGCTGAGAAATCTCAAGGATGTTAAACAAGATTCAGCAAACAAAAGATCCAAGACAAAGCAGACAGCTCTCCTTGTGCTCTAGCAGAGCCCTCAGCTTATTTATTATTTATGACATCATCACGTGTATCATGATTTGTAATGCTCTGACTTCCCCCAGGGGAGGCCTCCTTTGTCCTGCCTTGAGGGCCCCTGCCCAGCATGCCTGCCCATGGTAAGGTCATAGGAAGAAAGCAAGAGTGCTCTGCAGGGATTGGAATTGCAGCTGGCCATGGTGGGGCCTCAACTCTGGCCCCAGAACCGTCTTTTTCCTGAAGTCATTCCGCCTTGAGGGTGGTAGGTGAGATGTGGGGTCAGAGAGGTAGGAAGGGTGTGTGAGACAGAGTGGCAGAAAGGCTGGCCTTGGAAGCAACGTACAGAAGGAGGACACTGGAGACGCAGAGCTCCACAGAGCTGGCCAGCAGACTAGTGAGAGGCAGAAGGTTGGTGGCAAAACAAGACCCACTCGGCCTCACTAAAGACGAACACAATTGTAATTTTGTCGCGCATTCTAATTTCAGTGTTTAGGGCTTTGGTTATACATGATCCCAATCTGCATTTAAATAAAATGTCTGCATCCTTTATGGTGGAGTGTTTGGGGCATTATCTTATAGATCCTGGAAGGAACTGGGTCCTTTTATCTGGGCAGGCATAATTGGGGGTTCCTGGGCACCAATCTTGAGGTTGTAGAATGGGAAACTCTGGGCGTCAGCCACTAAACCACCAATGTGGCTTGGTCCCTTCCTCCTGGGAGTCTGAGAGCAGGGCCCCGCCCTAACAGATGCTCTCTCTGCCCTGCAACTGCCTTGATTCTAGGAGAGAAGAGAAAGAATGCAAGGAAGGGCTCCAGAGGCCTCTCTTCCTCTCCTCCCTGTTACCATAGTATCTCGTTTCCTTGGTTACGGGTGGCCAAGGAAAGGACACCGGGCAAGTACAGGATTTTGATGGAGCTCTCTACAGAGATGTCAGCAAGGACCTGGTCTCCTCTTAAAGAAATCTCATTCTGATAGGTGGCTCAGGAGTGGGGGTGGGGAGAGGACAGGGCTGTGCTCTGGGATGTTCCAATTTAGAAATTTCATCTCAACTGACAGAAATGAAGCTCTTCACAATGACCCTGAGGACTGAAGGCCCGGGAGAACTTACCCAGCCTTCACACGCTGGTGATCTGGAATGGCCAAGAAAGCTGCAACGATAACTAAGAAATAATTTATGCAACGCTCCCTTTACCTGCACCCTGCTGTGGCTAGCTCCGTGGCTTGGACCGCTGTTCTCCTGGTAGCTCAGCATCCTTGGGAGATGCAGCTGACATCCATCAGCCTGGACCTTTTCCTGGAGGCCACATTAGACCTACAGAATTCCTCCACAAAGCCCTGGATTTATTTATTTGATTTGTGAAAAAGGGTTTCACTATATAGTTCACGTTGAGCTTGAACTCTCAATCCTCCTGCCTCAGCTTTCTGAGTACTGAGATTACAGGCATGCTTCACCATACCTGGGATTTTGATTTTTTTTTTTTTTGATAACGAGATTATGTCTTTTAAGGATTAATCAATGGGTGTATTATTTCTCTTCAATAAGAGCATCTTGTATTATCCACCCACATTCAGTGCCTTCTCTCAAGAAGTAAAAGAGCTACAGAAACATTTTAACATTCATTATATTGCTTATTAATTATAGGACTATTCTGCTTTCTCTTTCAGTTTTATTATTTTATTTTCTAATTATAGGACTATCCGGTTTTTCCTATCTTTTGGTTTTATTATTTTATTTTATCTTAAAGTATTTTTTTTTTTGAGAAAGAGGTAGTTTGAACATTAAGACAATTTGAAAAATAAATCAATACAAAAGAATATATGACTAAACACCCACAGTATGAAAACCCTCACTCCCTGGCTTCCAACTTAAGCAACCATCATTGCACCTTTTAGAGACTTGGCTCAGACACGGGCACTTTGTCCTCCTCTATCCCTGTGCTTCCTTCTGCCTCTATCTTCCTCTTTTGCCCTGGAACACAAATGATGCAATATGAACCACACCATTTTGCTCAATTGTTTGAAAATTAGCAATCTATCTTGATGAGTCCTTTCATGTAATTACCATAGGACTGCCTCATTTTAAACAACTGTAGCCAAGTACTCTACTACACAGTCTCTCTCTTTCTCTCTCTCTCTCTCTCTCTCTCTCTCTCTCTCTCTCTCTCTCTCTTTCAGTCTGAATTCCTAAAGGCCTCCAATACCAAGTCAGCACATACTATAGGACCAACGAAATTTGTCATCTATTTCAATGAAAATTCTTCATGCCAAGAGGGATCTTATTTAGAGCTGTAGGAATATGAAAAGTTCAACAAAGCCAGAAGCAACTCCCAAGTGAGACTCATGCTTTTGGTCAAAGATTTCTACCCAGTACATCCATTTGGAGAAATAAAACGTCATGAAGAGATGGCAAATGGCCTGGACATTAGAACCAGGCTTGCTGCCAAAGCCTCTGCCTGTGATACACACGTGCTCCTAGCTGATGCTCTCTGAGGGCTTGGACTGGTGGCCTTGGAGTGTGGGGTCTGCATTTGGGGACTGAGGGTGATGTGAAAGCTCTGTTTTCATCCTCCCTGGACGGCCTGGGTATAACTCACAGCTGCCATACGCAACCTGAGGCTGGGCTCCCAGAGGACAGCTGGTCTCATACGGTCACCTTCAGATTTTCCAGGGGTTGGCACCCCTGGAAATGGGGACATCTCTTCCTACTTTCTCTCTTGCTACAGCTAATGGGTTCGGGTGACCCAGGGGTACTACAATATCCTCCTGAGCCTTTTCCTGAATGTAGGCATCACCTATATTTGTCATTACTATGTGCTCATTTTGAAGAAGACAACATTCAGTGGCCTGAAGAAGTAACTTGCTGGAGAAGCCACCAAATAGTGGAATGGGAACCACAGAAAGACTGTGTTAGTGCTGCCTTGACCTGGGGCAAAGCTCTGCTCTTAATTCTATGTCCTAGATCTCTGAACCCTCTTCATTAAGGGACCAGGGACAGTGTCCATTTGTCTCTGGGTTTCAGGGTTCTACCAGTTCATGGAATAAGCCCATACAGGCTTTTATGCAGAGGTTTGAAGGATGGCTCAGTGATTAAGAGCATTTATTTCTCTTGTGGAGGGCCTGGGTCTAGTTCCCAGCAGCCTCACTGAATGGCTCACAGCCATCTGAAACTCCAGTCCCCAGGGATCTGATGCTCTCTTCTGGCCTCCACAGACACGCAAGCATATGTTCACATGCAGACAACAGGCACACACATACACAATAAAAGTAAATTTTAAAATATTTTAAGTTGCGGGGCATGGCAGCACATGCCTTTAATCCCAGCACTCGGGAGGCAGAGGCAGGTGGATCTCTGTGAATTCAAGGTCAGCCTGGTCTACATAGTAAGTTCAGGACAGCTGGAGCTACAAGGAGACCCTGTCTCAAAAAAAAAAAAAAAGACCCCAAAATGTTTCAAGTCCTCTTGTGTGAACCAGGGGCCTCACTCTCTCCTGGTATGACAGAGTCTACCTCTTAATTCTTGGGGTCTTATCATTTCCTGAGTGCACTCTCTGCATGGTCCAGTGTGGTGGTATCTTCTTGCCTTTAGCCAGAGTTTATGTGCTGGCTACACTATCGCTGCGCTCATTGCCCAAGTCAAGTGCCTTGTTTTCAGCCACTCTTCATAACTCCAGGGTGGTGATCACTCACTAGTGAGGTGACTAGGAGTTTAAAACAAAGGACTCCCATCTTGAACTCATATGTGCATCACTGAGGATTTTTGTTTAAAATGGATATCCTGAAAGGTTACCTCCAAGAGATACAGTAGGTAATGGGAAGGGTGAGGTGATTTTCACTGGGCAACACATGGCCAAAGCTCTCTGAGAAATGTGCATGTGGGTGGGGCAGCTGGAAGCACCCTGTTCAGCTGGGAAGAGCAGGGAGTACCATGCCGCCCCTCTCTGCAGCTGCCTTCCCGCTCACCTCCGCCCAGACCTGGAAACATAGGCCAAGCCTCCCAGCGTCACTCCTTCCCTCAGAAGGTCAGTGTGGCAGTGACGGAACACTCAGGAACTTGTGCTTCACCTCAGACACACGCTTTGAAGGAAAAGGTGCTGTGACTGCATGGGGCCCCTTTTAACTCAGAGTCTACTTGCCAGTGGCCGACACCAAATGCAAAGTACGGCAGGCAGGAGAGACTGATTGTTCAGGCCATTGGGAAGAAAAGAAGCAGGTCCAGGGGATGCCCTCTGCCCACCGCTTCCCCTCTGTTAGCCCCTTCTCTTGGGCCACTCACCAGAGAGCTTCCAGAAGCTGTGGTTATGCTTTTACATCTTGTGGTCCAAGTAGGATGTGCTGGATAGCTTTAGTCTCAACTTGACATACCTGGGTAGAGGGAGCCTCAATTAGGGAATTGGCTCTATTGGACTGGCCTGTGGCCATATCTGTAGAGTGTTTTCTTGATTGTTGAGTGATGTGGGGAAGACCCAGCCCACTGTGGGTGGTGCCACCCCTGGGCAGATTGTTCTGTATTGTATAAGATGGGGATGATGGCTGAGCGTGGGCCAGAGGAACAAGCCAGTAAGCAGCATTCCTCCATGGCCTGTGCTTCAGATCCTGAGAACCAGACTTGCAGGCAAACTGCCTGGCATTTATGTGGGTTCTGGTCCTCATATTTTTGCTTTACTTGCTGAACCATCTCCTTTAAATCTCACTTTCTATAGGGAACATCTTTTTTTTTTTTTTTGAGACAGAGTCTTCTTGTAGCCCCAGCTGGCTTGGAACTTGCTATGTAGACCAGATTTGCCTTGATCTCATGTGGATCTACCTGCCTCTATCTCCTGAGAACTAGGATCAAAGCTGTGGGCCACTAGCCTGGCTATTGGAAACATCTTAATATGTTTCTATTCCCCACTTCCTTTCCCTCTCTTCCTCTCAGTTCTTCTCTTCACGTATACATAGTCTCCACATACACATAGAAATGTGTGCAAATGTTTATATACACTTATCTATATTTTATGTATAGCTATCTAAATGCATATGAAATGGATGCAAACAGTTCTGAAACCTGAACATTTATATCATATGTAAAGCATAGCCTTCCATCATCTTGTGTCTCCATATGTTTATGAGGACTATTGGTTTATAGTTTTCTTCTGTCCTTGTTTTGGTATTGTAGTTGCACTGTGGTCACAAAATGAGTCTCCACTTTTTTTGAGAGTTTGCATAGGTTTGGTGTGAATTTTTTTATTTTGTGAGACAAGATCTCCTTGTAGCCCCAGGTGGCCCAGAACTTGCTATGTAGACCAGGCTGGCCTCCATCTCACAGAGATCCACCTGCCTCTGCCTCTGCTTTCTGAGTGCTGGGATCAAAGCTGTGAGCCACCACACCTGGCTTAATTGTTATGATTTTGATGAAGTGCTATCTGGGCTTGAAGTTTTGTTTGTGGGAAAGCTTTCTGTTTGCTTGCATGCTTGGGTTTGAGAGTTGTTTGTTTATTTACTTTATTTTTATTTTATGTGTATGAGTGTTATGCCTGCATGTATACAAGTGGACTCATATTGTGCAGCGCCCATGGAGGTCAGAAGAGGGCATCAGATCCCCTGGAACTGGAGTTACAGTTGTTAGCTGCCATGTGCGTGTTGGGATTCAAACCAGAGCCTTCTGCAAGAACAGCCAGTGCTCTTAACTGCTGAGCCATTTTTCCAGCCCCATTGTTTTTGTTTTTTAAGAGAAAGTCTCACTCTGAAGCTCAGGCTAGCCTGGAAATTGCTGAGTGAACCAGGCTGGCCGCCAATTCAAGTTGATCCTCTTGCTCCAGTCTCCTGGGTTCCTGGGGTTATAAGCCGTCATATCTATCTCATGGGAACATTTTAAAATTCTGCTTCTTTGTTGGACCTAACAGTACTAGAATTTTTAAATTTCTTTTTCCACGGGTTTTAACACTTTTTGTCTTTCAAGGAACTTGTGTGCTTCCTGTATAATTTTATTTTGTTTTTGAATGATTTTTACATTGTAGCCCACATTCATGATCTCCCTGCGAAAGTTTCCAAGTGCTGGGATCCCAGGTGTGTGTCATCTTCCTTGGCTATTTCCTCTATACTTTATGGAAATAATTTTAAATTATTTCCATAAAGTTGTTCAGGATATTCTCGTATTATCTTTTTCCTTTCTGTAGAATCTATAGTCATGTCTCTTATGGAATGCTTTATTCTCTCTCTCTTTCTCTCTCTCTTTCTCTCTCTCTCTCTCTCTCTCTCTCTCTCTCTCTCTCTCNCTCAGAAGGCAGAAGCTGGTAGATGTGTGATATCAAGGCTAGCCTGGTCTACATTATAAGTTCTAGGCCAACTGGGGCTACAGGAAAACCCTGTCTTAAAAAATAATATATTGGTATAAAAATCAGAAACATGTTAGATCACAGACCAGTCTCTCTCTCTCTCTCTCTCTCTCTCTCTCTCTCTCTCTCTCTCTCTCTCTCTCTCTCTCTCTCTCTCTCCCCCTCCACTCCTACCCTTTTCCCTCTATCTTGGTTGGAGACTATCAAATTTGCCTTTTACCGAACTGGCTGCTCTTGCAGAGGACTCAGGCTCCATTCTCACCACTTACATGGGCGCTAACAACCATCTGTAACTCCAGGTCCAGGGGATCCAATGCCCTCTTCTGGGCTCTATGGCCACTGCAGGACATGGGTGCACTTACATATATTTGGAGGAACACTTACATACATATAATAAAAATAAATTACATATTATTTTTTAATCGTTTTAAACGTTTGTCTTGTACAAGCAACTATTGGTGATTTTACTGATTTAAACTTTTTCTTCTTTCTTAATATAAATATTTGGAAGTATACATTTTTCTCTAAGCCTCACTTTATTTATTTTTTTTTATTAACACTTTTTTTTATTGATGCTTTGTGCATTTCATACATCGTTTTCCAATTCAGTTCAGTAAGCCTCACTTTAACAGCACCTTACAAATTTTAACATTACATTTTCATTGTAATTTAGTTCAGATACATTTTCTGTTTTCCTTTTTGGGTTTTCAATTTTGACTTGTAGGCCCTTTACAGTGTGTTGTTTAATTTCCAAATAAATGGACACTTTCCATATATTTACTTGCTAGTTATTTCTTATTTGATTTTCTGTGACCAAGGTACAGATACTATGTGGTTTAAATCCATTCGAATTTGCTGAGGCCTTTTGTTCTCATGGCTTGGCATGTGGCTGTCTTGGTAAATGTTTAAAGGACTATAACACTGTGTTCTGCCAAGATTGGTTGCAGTGTTCTATAAATGTCAGCCAGTCAAGTTGGTTGAGAGTGTTTTGGAAGTGTTTTCTGTCTTTACAGATTTTCTGTCTACTTCTAACAATTACTGTGGATGCTAAAATCTCCACCTATGTTGTGGGTTTATTTTCTTCTCTTGTTTCTGCCGGGTTTTGCCTCCTGTGCCTTGGGTGTCTTAGGCCAGGGTCATCTGTGGGATGACTGATAAGATCATGAAGGAAATTTTTTTTGAGACAGAATTGTTTTTGTTTTTCATTTTTTGGTCTTTTTGAGACAGGATCTCCCTGTAACCTCAGCTGGCCTGGAACTCACTTATACAGACCGGGTTTGTCTCCAACTCACAGAGATCTGCCTGCCTCTGCCTCTGGAGTGGGAGTGCTGCGATTAAAGGTGTGCACCACAACACCCCAGTGAGACATGATTGTTCTGAGTAGCTCAGGCTTCCCTTACTCTTATGGTCCTACTGCCTCAGCCTCCTGAGCACTGGGATTCCAGGTCTGTGTCAACAAGCCTGCATTAAGAAATGTCTGGAGATAAATACAAATGTTCTTCGACTTGGTTGGTGTGGACGATGTCCACAGGCATGGGCATGTTTCCCAGTGTTGGTGGAACCAACAGTCTCCACAGGAGCTGTCTTGGTGTGACCAGGGAGCAAGATGGAGCTTCAAGACTGGGACACAAGACGAGGTGGAAGGCCAGAGAGGGCATCCTTGTGGGCCAGAATCAGGTGCCAGATTCTCCAGCACTGTCACCGGAGACCTCCAAGCTGAGTCGGGCAGGACACAGGCATTGCTGGTGGCCGGGCTGTTCTGCTGCTTCCTTTGTGGTGCACTGACATTTTTCTCATCCCAGCACCTGCTCCCTTGGCGGAGGCTGCCTCCTGCCTGCTTCTTGGCCTTCTCCACTCCATGCTACAGCCCGATGGCCGTGGGAGGGTGTTAATGCTGCCCGAGGAGGTAGGAGTCCAACCCATCTCCATCAGAAGCTGTCTGTCCAGCCTGTCCTGTGGCCAGCATAGTGCTGAAGGCTTCGTGCATCTAAGAGTGAGTATTACTCCCTGACACAGTAACAGAGGCAACTGAGTCTCTGAGTTTGAAGCCAGCCTGATCTGTGTAACAAGTTCCATTCTAGCCAGGGCTACATAGTGAAACTTGGTCTAAAAAAAAAAAAAACATAGGGCAAACCAAACCAAACAAACACAAGCCCCAAGGTGAACATTAGGTCTTTGCCCACCTCAGAGGGAGATTGGTCTCTGAGCCAATACTTTCTCGAAACAAGCAGTAAGGTGTATAAGGCTAAAGCAAAATCCATTGTTCAGCTAGATGCGCATGCACAGCTAACAACCACAGGAAGTCAGGGATCTGATGACAAAACAGAATTCCGTTCCTATAGAGACCTGGATATAAGATCCCCAGAACAGCTCTAGTCCTACAGAAACTGCTGGGAGGACACACACACACACACACACACACACACACACACACACACCCCACTGCCTTTTTGAAGTCTGTGATTGCAGAAGTGATAAGTTCATGGCTTAATGTTACTACTCTGACCTTTAAATGGCTGCTGGTAAACAGCGCCAAGCTGGCCCATAGAGAAGAGATTCTGAGCTGGAATTGCACAGTCTCTGAGGATCAGCCCTGCAAGTCACACAATCGGACTGACTTCACCCTGTTCATAAAGTCTCCTGCAAAGCAAGTTAGGCCCCAACATTTATGTCGCTGCACAGGTGTGATGTGGCAGCGCGTGCACAGAACAATGGCTAAGGGCAGCGTGTGATTGCAGCTTGTCTGCCAAGCCCTGGATCAGACCCCCAACCAGCACATGTGGTCATGAGCTGTGGAAACCACAGCAGGAAGCTCCACTTCTCTATGCTTTGCCATCTATGAAACAAGCATCATCATAGGGTAGATGTTAGGAAGAAAAGTGCAGGTCTGGCAAATGGAGAGCACCCAGTAATGGCTGGTATTTCAAAAGTGCACACTGGTTATCAGGACTTGACGGCTCATTGTCACACTTACCAGCAATGGCAATACTGGCCATGTGTCTCCTGTTAGGCTCTGCAGAGGACTCTGAGATGGGAGCTGGTAGAAAGTTTCATGAGCATATGTCTGAAAGCAGGAGAAGGCAGCGATGGTCCAGGATGGATGCTGACCATAGCGATCTGGATCTTTGGTGGCTTTCGGACTCATCCCAATGAGAGACAGCAAGATGCTGAGTAAACAGGTCTCTGCAGATGAAGGTGAATCCCAGGAAGGGATCCAACTATGATTCTCTTGACAGCTGTCCCAGCAGCCTGTGCAGGATGTGGTAGGTGGGTGAATATGACCATCCTAATCATGAGACCCGGCAGGGCATCCAGGGCACACATCAAAGTGTTGCAGGAGACAGAGGTATGAGTTTTGACTTTTGTCCTTGCCTGACAAGTGACTAGGAACAAATGGTCTTCCTCTTGGGGGCCACAACTTCCCTAAGATAAAAGGGAGGCCTGTTCCTAAGCTACTTCCAAGTCCAGTAGTCAGAGAAGTCCTTGGAGGAGGGACGACTGAGCTGGTCCTCAAGGATGGGCCAAGGTTTTGGATAAGAGCCAAGAAGGGAGATGAGGACCCAGGTAGAACCAACAGGGAGCTCGGCTCAGCATCTGAAAATCTTATTACGACAACAAGCAGCACCACGAAGAACAAGGATGTGTTTGTACTTCTCTTAGAAGCTGTCCTCTCTTCCCCTTCCCATTATACAGGCTCCTCCTGTCCGTGATTCTCAGCTATGACAGAGAACCCCAGATGCCCTGTCTTTAGGGCTTCTAAAAGAGGGATCACAGAATTCAACCCATTAGTAACTAAATTAACATCTGAAACACAGCTTTCTTTTTCTTAAAAAATTTAATTGGCAATAATTATATACATTTATAGGACATGTGATGAGGTAAATTATATAATGCTGCAGATGTGTATATAATTTATGGGGTTCAGTGTGATGTTTTTATAAGTTATAATTATGGAATGATTAAATCTAATCAGCACATCCATTATCTCATTTAGCTGTGAAGATATTTGAACAGGAGGAGCACCTGAAGAGACCCGTGGGAGCACCGCACAAAGACCCCTGAGAACATGTTGCTTGTGCCCCTTTGCCGTCTCTTTCCCCCAGTTGCCCTGCCCTCCTCCAGGGTGCTAAGAACTCTGGGATAGGGGAGACCCAGGTGAATGGGAGGCCTGGCCCACCCCCACACCCTTTCAGTTACACCTGAGGAGACATGCAGTAGAACAAAGACTGAGAGAGCTCCACAAATCTCAGAGCCCCGGCAGGAGACCTGGGCAGACCCTGGCTCCTTTTACCCTTGAGAATTCCATTTCCTGGCTCACAGTTCAGAACTTGGAACTAGGCACATTGTCCTTAGAACAGTAGTTTGACTCAAAGCCTACCTGGGGCTATTTGGTATAAACTTTCAGGAAGTTTCGGTCAACTCCTATTTTAACTGTTTTTGTTTAAAGTGACATTTTTATTTCTCATTGTGAGTTGTTTGTAGTCTACAGGGCTTGTGTGGGCAGAAGAATCACGGATGCTTTTGTTTGCATTTTCTTGTGTTAAATGGATCAAAGGTATATTTTTATAAAGATTGATCATCCAAAATTTCTCAAAGAAGATCTCAGGTTGGGTAACACAGTTGAATAAAGGCATTGCTTACTCATCTCAAAATATTTCATTGTGGAAAATTTGGAAGATATGGAAAAAGAAAAAGAAAAAGGGAGAAATCACCTATGCCACAGCCCAGGGGCGGCATTGCCAAAATGTTGGTATTTGCTTTAACCTTTTCCTTTTCCTGCAGGTACCCCCCCCAACTTATGATGGGTCACATTAGGAGATAAACAACTGACAGTGATGAGCCTCTACCCACATGAGAGGCAGATGGCTCTCTCCCCTGGAGAGACACAGAGCTTGGGCTCAGGGTGCCTGTGTCCCACACTAGCTACTGAGCCTCTCTGGTCTGGTTTTCTTTCCAGATCCTGGTAACAATCCTACTATGCACCACTATCAGGGTGAGAAGCAATGTTCAAGAGATAGGACCCAAACAGCAAGCATGGGTCAGCTGAGGTTAACCCGCCCTTCCTCTACGCCACAGTGAGGTTGCCTATCCTGGGCGAGGACTCAGCCTCTCTCTACTGCTCTCAACTTGACCTTCAGAGGAAAGGTTACACCTGAACAGCTAATGCAAGCCAATGAATGCCATAGTGGCAGGATGACAACGCTACCAGGAAAACACAGGAAGGCCTTGCCAGGCAGCAGCAGACTTGAGAGCCTTGGAGCAACACTGAATAGGCAAACTCGATATCCTGTAGAAGACTTAAAAGTCCACCAGCTGGGGGTGTAGCTCAGTGGTAAAGTTTTTACCCAGCATGCGTGAGGCTTGAGATTCCACCCTAGCACCAAAGCCAAAGACAAACAAACACAGTCCGCAAACAAAAACCCCGACTGGATTATTTTAACAAATGCTGTGATATCCACTTCAAAATTTGTTAAGAGGATAAATCTTCTGTTAAGTGGTTCTTTGCACATTTACACAAAAACAAGTCAGGAAAACAAAGGCAAAGGACCCTTTGTGAGATGGCGATCGTGGTGGCAGCATTGTGAGTGCCTATGTTTAACTTTAATATGCGGCGTACATAAATGCATGCCAGCATCCTTTGTTTATCAATTGTATATCAATTAAACCTCAATAAAGTTCTTAAAAATGATCTCAGCAGAGACATTCATTGTCTCTCCCTGTTTAGAAGAGTTCTCGGCTCGAGGGTCTTCTTGGTGGCCATCATTGCCGCTTCTTTCCCCGCTTAGACTCTTCTATGTAAACCGTCCTAAGAAGATAATTTCACATCTTTTTTCACATGGGAAGAGGTTCCCCTACTCCACAGAACACTGCAAGGTCATAATCAGGATGCCCTGGAAAAGTCTTTAGCAGTAAGCTAATGCTAACTATAAACAAAGTTTAAAAGGATAGGTCCTAGCTTGATGCACAGACGTGGAGCTCGGAAGGAGGGGCACAGACAGCTGGAGCCCGCCCCTGTTGCTTGGAGGCTTGCTCAGACTTCTGAGCTGAACCAACCTCATTTTAGCTGCGGATGAGTTAATCACCTGCTTGAAGAGAAAGCACAGAAGCTGCCTGGTTGGAGGCCTGGCTGCCCGTGCCCGAGTGCTGGCCATGCGCTAAGCAGTGAATGCTGTCTGCTTCTGTTGGCTTCCTAAAAAGATTCCTGGCCCACAGGAGAATGAAGCATGTTAGTCAAATCAGTTTAGGACCTAGGTAAGAGCTGCCTGACAGTAAGGAAGTCCAAAGGTCATGGGGCAGCTCAAGTTGGAACTGTATATCTGTGTAGCTCAAGACACTTACTGGAGTGGCTTTTGTAAAGCTGTAGATGGTAGGTCATGGGAAGAGACACTTGGCTGTGTGTTCTCTGTTGGGTGAGACAGGCACTTTAAAAAATTATTTATTTTTATTTTATGTGTATGAGTGTTATGTCTGCATGTGTGTAAGTGCACCGGTGTCGTGAAGTGACCATGGAGGACCGAAAAATGTGTTGGATTTCTTTGGAACTGGAGTTATGGATGGTTGTTAGCAGTCATGTAGGTGCTGGGATTTGAACCCAGGTCTTCTGCAAGAAGAGCCAGTGCCTTAACCGCTGAGCCATCTTTTTAGTTTCAAGATAGGCACTTGTACTCTCCTCATATTACAAGTGTGGAAGGCACTGTGCAAGACAGCAGGTGAGGCACCCAAGCATCTGCCTCAGGAGTGGGCAGACTAGACCAACATCTGTGGGGCTGGCTGCAAAGCCCAGCTCCTTAATACAAGAGAACTTAGCTCTAGCCAAAATTTCCTAACCCTGGACTAAAAGGGGAAGTTTCTCTGAGTCATCTCACGTTCCAAGAGGCAGCATGGCATTCACACTGCTTGTGTGGATCCTGGGTCTGAACGTGGCAGCAGAGCCCAAGCGGGGCTGGCACACAGACAATCCCCAGGTGACCGGTCGTTTTTTTCATGCAGGAACTGAGGGCGTGAATCTAGAGCCCAGCAGACCTGCCAGCTCAGGGACCAGGCAGGTGTCTCCTCGGCTTCTCTGCTGTCAGATAGGGGGAATGATGGAAATGCTACCTTGTAGGGCTGGGTGGAAGACTGAAGTTAATTCATGTGATGAACGAAGGACATAAGGATGGAGTCTAGGGTCTGAATCCTAGTCAACCTCATTAGTCCTGCAGAAAGCTGCCTTTCCTTTGGCCTTCTGCTTCCCAGACAGCCTAAAGGTATTCCTTAGGCTTGGTAGAAATTTTCAGCTTGAGTATGTGGGGGTCTCTCATTTGGAGAAGAGAGTGGTTGTAGATAGAGGGATGACTACAAATAGAAGAATGACTCATGGCCAGTAGAAGAGGATCATGAGTTCAAGGCCAGCCTGGCTACATAGCCAGACCTCAGTTCCTAAATAAATGAATATAAATGACAAATTTTGAGACTTTCTACTGGTGGGAGGTAAAGGGACAAATAGGCCACAGTGGGGAGAAGTCAAGTTCATGTTACTTAATTTTTTTTTTTTAAATACAGGATCTCCTTATGTAGTCCAGGTTGGCCTTGAACTCACAGTTCTCCTGCCTTAGTCTCAAATCCTGGAATTACAGGCAGCCCCATCATATAACTTATCACCTTTCTTTCTTTCTTTCTTTCTTTCTTTCTTTCTTTCTTTCTCTCTCTCTCTCTCTCCCTCCCTCCCTCCCTCCCTCCCTCCCTCCTTTCTTTCTTTCTTTCTTTCTTTCTTTCTTTCTTTCTTTCTTTCTTTCTTTCTTTCTTTCTTTTCTAGATATTTTTGCGACACAGTCTTCCTGAAGCCCCAAAAGGCCTGGAAGTCACTACGAAGACCAGGATGACCTTAGTGTCACAGAGATCCACCTGCCCCACCTCCCTAGTGCTGGGATTAAAGGGAGTCACCATGCCCAGTTTGTTACTTATTTTCAAATAAAGATGACTTTACAAATATCAGAGACCAAGGTGCTGGGGCAGTTTTATTGACCAATGAGGGACCTCTCACTAAGGCTAAGCTGATAGTGAGTCAATTCCAGAATCCAGGCAGGGCCCTGCACCTCCAGCCAACCAGCCAAGCATCTGAGACTATGGATCCAGGTAGAGGAGACGGCTTAGATTAATGATGTCCTGAAGCTGGGCAGCCAAAGCATGCATCATCTTCCCACAGGAGCCTGGTTAGGCCACCCCACCCCCAATTCACTCACACACCCATCCACTGTCCCACCCAAATAGAGGAAGGTTGCTTCAAGACATTTGCTCTGTGGTTTCTCTTTTTCAGTTTACATACTGTAACCCAAGAAAAGAAATGCACTTGGTGTTATTAATAGAGCTACAGTCACCATTTATTGAGTGCTTCTTGTATGCAAGAACTCGTATTCACACTTTACCTACTGTCAGGGTTTTCTAAAGAATCAGAATTAGTAGAATGAATATATATATATATATATATATTCATATATATGTAGATTTATTAGATTAGCTTATAAAATTGAGTCTGAGTAGTCCAACAATGTCTGCACCACACAGGAGAGGCTAAGAATCTGGTAGAGACTCAGTCCACAAGGCTGGATGTCTCAGTTGTCCCAATCTGGCACTGAAGGCCTGATGGATTCTGGGAGATGTACTAGTCTTCAGCTTACGCTGGAATCCAAGAAGTTGGTCAAAGCAGCAAGACAAACTCACTAGTGAGGGAGAAGGCAAGGGCGAAAAGCGAGAGTCCGTCCGCCACGGCTGCCATCAGAAAGTAACACCCGCGTTTACAGGGGGTCTTCCAGCTTCAAATGGTCCCATAAGAAATTCTCTCATTTTAGTTCATCTCAGATCAAGTCAAGTTGAAACCCTCCCACCTACCTCACCCCATCATTCCTACAACAGCCTCTGAGGGTTTCTACAGCAGCTGGGACCTGGACTCCAGACCAGAATACTTCACACTGCACCTGCATGTCTCCCAGTAAGCATGGCTCAAGGGCATTGGGGTGTCCTTCATAGAGGAGCCTGAGCATTCCCTGTCATCAGAGAAAGTGAGCTGAGCCACCATTCCATGTCCATAAAAGGACATTTTCCTCCACCGCTGTATGTCTTAGCTTAGGCACTTCCATGCTAGGCACTTTGGCTAGCATACTATGCTAGACTGGGCCAAATTCTTTTCTTCTTCAGTAGCGTGTGGCCCCTCTACTGGATATGCTTGGTCTGCTCCATGCCTTTCCTCCCACTACCTGTCCAGCTCATGTTCACCATAAGGCCCAGCGTAAATACCTCTTACTCTGAGAAATAGCGTCGAGCCCGACCCACCCCACCCACCAATAATTCGGTTCCTTTTTTGCACCTAATTTTGTTTCCACCATACTCCATGTCCTCATGTGTTATTTTATTTTACCCATGCACCCTGATTTTTAAAAAAAATTTATTTATGTTTTATGTGTATGAATGTACTGTCTTCATGCAGGTTTGTGTGCCTGTGTTGTGCAATGCTGCGGAGGTCAGAAGAGGGTGTCAGATTCCCCTGGAACTGGAGCCAAAGATGGTTCTCAGCGGCCATGTGGGTGCTGGGGATCGAACCCAGGTCCTCTGCAAGAGCAGTGGGTGCTAGGCCATCTCCCCAGCCCCGCACCCTGGTTTTTAATGCCTGCTTTGGGGTCTACCATTCACCACAGATGCCCTTGACTTTGCTCAGTGTCAGACACAGAGCTGTGGAATCTTTATTTGTTGAATGGGGGGTCACCTAATATTCCCACACATCACTAGCCTGTGAGGTTCATCTTTGAATATAAATGCAATGGAGGAAATCTGCTGAAATTTCTAAAAAATTGATCAAACTAGATAGAAATAAAAATCAGATTTGGGGTCTGAGTGGTGCATCAACTCCGAGCTGTCAGAGGCTGTCAGGGATACAGAAGCTGATGCCCAGAGACCTTGAGTGACAGCCCACTGAAGCATGAACAGGGCAGGGTCATCTCCAGGCTTGGCTGTCTCATGAAGAACAAAGTTGTGCTGCTCAGTTGACTTAATTGGTAGAAAAATCCAGTTCACGGAGAACAAGATTTGAAGGGCAGAGGGCTTCATCATTTTGTCGGGGGAAAGCAGAGCCTGGACGTTTACAAGTGAATCCAGCTACACAGGACCTTCAGGGAGCTGTCTGAGAACTCCCACACAATTGAAAGCTGTTTAGTGCAGCCATTAGCTCTGTTATGGTCCTCATTTATGATTTTATTTACTTAATAATTCAGTCTTTCATGTCATGAATTTTTGAGAGAGACATTCAATTAGGAATTATGACTACAGTTTGAAGAAATACATAGCTTCTCTTTGGAGGGTGGGTGCCAACTTTCTTTTATGGGTGTGCTTGGATATATTCCAGAACATTTGAAGGAAACAAATTTTAGCACTTATTCTCCCTTTCTTCCTCAAAGCCTGGGAGATCTGCCAGTTAGAAAAACCTTCCCATGTCCCCTCATCTCTAGGTGTGGTGTTATATTTAGTAGTGGTGAATAGATGGGGAAGTAGGCCCAACTGGCTCATCTGAAGAGACATTTCCTACAATACCCCCCCAACGGCTTCTTCAGGCCACACAGAGGCATGCAGCTTCCCCTTTTAATGGGGTCATTCTCCCACATCCTCCCATTCTAGTCTCTACCTCCGATGCTTCCCATTCATAAGACTGGAGAATCAATCTTCAGCTTAGCCATTGGGATTCTCACAGACATCACGGACCTACGTTTTTCATATGCACTGGGCCCCTTTAGTGTTCCTTGGTTACAAGCAATGAGGAACCCTAGAAAACAGTAATGGAATTTATTGGTGGCTCACATATCACTATGATCCAGGGATGTGAGAAAAGAAGGAGATGAAAGCTAGACCAGATCTCCAGCCCAGGAAAATGAGGTCCAGCCATCACTAGAACCTGCATTCCGTGCTCAAGACAGAAGTTTAAACATCCAATTGGTTTAGCCTGGTGGATGGAGCCCAGTGAACTTTTGGCTGGCAGTCCACCAACCCATGTCTGGTGGGAGTCAGCTCCCTCCAAACTAAAGAAGGTGCTATTGTCTGAAGAAAGGAGAACATATTTTAGGTGGGCAAAAGACCAATACAGATCCACTGTAGTCCTGGACCCAGTGCCACCCAAGCTGGAGGTAAAGGAGTTGAATCCTGTGTTTAGCCTGGAAATCAGAAAATTTGTTGTTGGAGGTCTGAAATTCTGGAAGAGTTGCTCTCTGTCTGTTGTTCATTCCTCACAACACAGCACAACACAGCGCATAGATACTGGTATGGCCCTCATTTTATTGACAGCACACAGAATTAGAAAGGTTGAGTAGTTTGTACAAAGTCACTTTGCAAAAGAACATCCAGGTCTCATCCAGCTTTGTTTGACCCCAAGCCTTCCTTGGCAGTGGGTTTTGCTGCACTCTTAAGGATGGAGTTAAGAGCACGTTGTAGGAAACCCAGGTGTGGTTTGAGTTTGAATGTCAGAAGATCTTTCTTTTTTTAAGCAGGTAGAGTTGTCCAGCAGTGTTCCTCAGACCTGACCTTCTCCTGATCGGCATCCTATGTTCATTTCTCTGCCTACACATACCCCTTGTGTTGGTAATGTGTCAGGAATGTCCCCAGCATGCCGGTGACTGGAACAGATGTTCTAAACCAGTGGTTTATGTAGGCTGCTGTGGAGAGGTTTCTTAAATGAGGATGAGGAGGGAGGCTGCTCCTGGAGTCTTTCCCATCTCTGGGATTCTAGGAGTTTATGAAACTAAAAAGACAAGAGAGGTCTGAGACCAACAACATTCCATTTTGGTTTAGGTCCATTTATGATGGTTAAAGAGGATGTGTGTGCCTCTGTGTCCCTGTACTTATGTATATGTGACTATGTGTGTGCTTGTATGTATGTGTGTCGGTGCTTGTGTGTGTGTGCCTGTGTGTGTCACTGTATGTGTGTGTCTGTACCTATGTGTGGGCTTGTGTGTCTGTGTTTCTGTGTGTCTGTGTGTGTTAGTGGGAAATGTGACTGGATCATGGCTCCCCTCCACTGGTGCTGAGAACACGGCAGGGGAAGGCATAGCACCCAGGCTGCCTCGTCACACCCCTTCCTCAAAGTCTTCCCGAAGCCACTGTCCCTTACCTTACCCCATTAAGCACTATGTCATATCCTGTTCTTTTTTGCTCCATCTCTGGCCATACCTCATTAAACTGTGGGAGAGATGACCCAAGTACACATTTGTAGTCTTCATTGGCCCAGTCAGCTTCTCTTTCTCCTGAATGTAAAGTAGGAGAAACAGAAAAATGTATTTAGCATTTCAAACTAGTGGCTATAGATGTGTAAGGGTTGGGAGAGAAATAGTTTTGAATAGGTTTATAGATGTATTCACTTGCATAGTGGCTTTTTTCTTTAAACCGTACCTGAAATGATTGGCCAAGCATTTATTGTCTTATGTGGCACGGACCCCCACATAGTAGCTTGATCAAAGGTTTCTAGGACCCATTAGGCCTGTATGGACTTGAATCACACATGGAGTTTATAGTAGGTAATGTTTTTGTTTTGTTTTGTTTTTGTCTTTTTTTGAGATGGGGTCTCCCTTTAGTCCCAGCTGGCCTAGAGCTCACTTTGTAGACCAGGCGGGCCTTGAACTCACAGAGATCCACCTGCCTCTGCCTCCCAAGTGCTGGGATTAAAGGCGTGTGTAATGTTTTATAATTGAATTCTGTGATTTTTTTCTTTTGGTCTTTTCGAGACAGGGTCTCCCTGTAGCCCCAGCTGTCCTGGAACTCACTTTGTAGACCAGGCTGGCCTTGAGCTCACAAAGATCCACCTGCCTCTGCTTCCCCAGTGCTAGGATTAAAGGCATGCACCACCACACCTGACGAATTCTGTGATTTTCATATAATTTGACGATTTAGATCTTCTCCCCTATCTGCACTCCTCTTGCTGCCCCCACCCAGTTTCATGTGTTCTACTATATTGCCTGGAGAGTCCAACTTGTGTCCCCAAATGTCCATCAGCTCCGTCCATCCACTCGGGCCTGGTAACTGTCTCCACCCCTCCCATTAGCCATCTGTTACCACAATTTCCTTAGGTTGGGTTGGGGTTTCTTACCGACTTCTGTGTCTATGCTGAGACATTATCTGTCTTGAGCTTGCATGGTGTATGTGCATGCTGCTACCATTACTATGGTATATACGAGTGACTATCAGCCATCTGGAAGACTGCTTTCTTGTGCTCATCCACCTCCAGCTCTTACGATCTTTCTGCCCCCTCCCCTCAATGATTCCTGAGCCTTGGGAGGCAAAGGCTGGATAAGCACTCTGCAGTCTCTTGTTCTCTGTACTTTGGCCGGTTGTGGATTTCTTTGTTAATCACCATCTGCTGCACAAGGAAACCTCTCTGGTGAGGGTTGAGATACCTTCATCCATGGGTACAACAGTAAGTCATTAGGAGTCAGTTTAATACAATAACTATTTAGTAGGAAACTGTATTAGGTTCTCCCTTACATCCTGTGACCTGTCTAGCCTCAGGTTCTTAAGCCTGGTACTGGTGTAAGGTGTTCTATCCTATAAAGTAAGCCTTAAATCCAATTAAAGAGAGGTTGGTTACTCTCATAATATTCATGCAACTATTGCACCAGTAGGCATATCTTGGTAGTCCAGTTGTTGAAGTTCACAGGATTCACAGCAGGGTAGGGTTAATGACTAATTTTTCCTTCTGGTAGCGTGTGGAGCCCCTTCCAGCTCTGTGGATGCTAGCTAGTAGGGAGGGACCTCTAAAGTCAGCACCAGCTTGACTCCTTGTGTTTTTAAGCATTTATCTGCCAGGTACTCTTCTGAGTGTTTTTTTGACTCAACTGATGTAATATTCCCAGCGGCATTATTATATAGAAACAATTGTTACCCTAGTTTTATGGAGGAGGAAATTAAGGCATAACATGTCCAAGATCACACAGATATTAAGTGGCAGAGCTCGAATCTGGACCCAGACCTCAAGGCTCCATGTCTGTGGTGTTTTGATTATGGTAGTGTGGGACTTCAACTGAAAAGCAGGCCAGGGAACTGGAGAGATAGCCTAGCGGTTAAGAGCACCGACGCTCTTGCAGAGGACCCGGGTTCGATCCCCAGCACCCACATGGCAGCTAAGAACCGTCTGTAACTCCAATTCCAGGAGAACTCCAGTTCCAGGGGAATCCGAGACCCTCTTCTGACCTCCGCGGCATTGCACGACACGGGTGCACAGACCTGCATGCAGACAGTACATTATTCATACACATACAAAGATAAATAATAAAAAAAAAAAGAAAAGCAGGCCAAACCACTGCACAGCTGCCATTCTGGAAGGGCAGAGAGGTCATGTGTCAGGAGAAAATGGCAGACTGCATTCCCTCCAACCAGGGGACAGAGCAGGTGTTCTGGTGAGGTAAGAGGAGGGATGAACTGCACCCATGAGACAGGGATGCAGTCTTGGACACCAACCATCCAGACCCCTTGGGGCCCAAATGTCCCTTTCTAGGGTTGGCCAATCACACCATTCACAATCCTTGTTTCCTGGCCTCGCTGGTGAATCTGTTTCTCAGTTTCTCCTGCCTACTACTCTTCCATGAAGTACACCTCAACTCATGGCCAGTCAACAGCATCTCTTCCTCACCTACAATAGCCCAACCAGATGTGGAGCCCCCCATATTCTGGAAATTCCTTGAAGCAGAGAAGGGAGCTATCATAGGCTAGTTGAAGTCATCTTAGACTTTGAGACATCTCTACAAATATCCAGCCTAAGAATGACATTTCTGTGTGGTAAGAATTTATAGATGCTTTTGGGGAAGTTAAGGCCTTGCTTCAGCTCACATCACTGGTAGTAAGAACATGAACATGACCCCCCACTGGGCCCAGGCAGAACAAATTACCAGATCATCCGTTGGACACCAAGGTCAGGCTTTCTCCAGATAGCCAGGAAGTCTTCATCTGTGGTGCTGTGGGCTTGTTTGTGCCATTTGCCAGCGTCTCCAGCCAACTTCTCTCCAAGGGACTCTATTCAAAAGAAAGTTCTTCCAGTCCTCTCTCATTGCATGATCCTTCAACCCATGACACTGGCTTCTTCTGAGTCTGGAAGGAGCTTGGCTTCAATAACATGGAAATCAGATGAGGGAAATTTCTTACACCCAGCTTCTCTGCAGAAGAGGACCAAGATCATCAGGCTGCCTTTCAGGTCGCAGGTACAATGAAAGTCAGGGAGCCTCCCCTGGGTTTATGCTGAAAACCCCACTATGTTACCAGCCCATGGAGAAGGCTGGAAGCTACTTTTGCATAATGGGCCCTGCATTTCCAAGTGAAGCCATTTCTCTCCCTGACTCTTAAGTGACTTCTTTTCTTCTTGAGACAAGGTCTCCCTGTAGTTCCAGCCAGCCTGGAACTTGTTTTATAAATCAGGCTAGCCTCAATCTCACAGAGATCTACTTGCCTCTACCTCCCAAGTGCTGGAATCAAATTCATGTACCACCATGCCCAACTATTTAAGTGATTTTCTTTTTTTTTTTCTTTTTTTAATTAATTTATTTTTTAATATATATTTTGTACAAGATTATCAAATCTAGACCTGTGTCCCCCACCCTATCCCCCCACCCCACCAGAGCTCATCTATTCTGTCAAACATGCTTTTCATCTCTTTCTCAGTCTTTCTCAATATTCTCCATGTGGAAGTTGACTGTTTTGAGCAGAAGTTCACTGTTTCAGTCAGTTCTTTGATGCACTCCTTTCTGTTGTTGTTGTTGCTATTGTTGTTGTTGTTTCCAATATGCATCACTCCCAAATGCTTGGACAAAAGCTCAAGGGGCTGTGCATAAGAAATACTTACAACTAGGTAATTGGCACTAGCATCCACAGATGAGGGATGCCATTCATCATTTGTTTTTCTGGGACTATGTTACTTCACTCAGCATGATGTCCTCTAGCTCCAGCCATTTTCCTGCAAAGCTCATGATGTCATCGTTCTTTACTGCTGCATAGAACTCCATTGTGTAGATGTACCACATTTTCTCTATCCACTTGTCAGTTGAGGGGCATTTGGGTTGATTCCAGCTCCTTGCTATTGTGAAGAGAGCTGAAATAAACATGGCTGTGCATGTATCTCTGCGGTGGGGCGAGTCTTGAGGGTACATGCCTAGGAGTGGTATGGCTGGGTTGGGTGGCAAGTTCATTCCAAGTCTTCCAAGGGTTCTCCACACTGCTTTCCATAGTGGCTGCATGAGTTTACATTCCCACCAGCAGTGGATGAGTGTGATTTTCTAAGGGAGTGTGTTTGTGCTAGGAAAAGACATGTTTATGTTGGGAACCTAGGAAGTCCCTTGAGTAGGCAGCTTAGAACTACAACATCTGAAATGAGGAAAAGAGGTTCCATCTAAGCTCACAAAGCAGAGCTGTTGTCCCATTAGACAGATGAGAAGACTGAGGCTGGGGAAGTTTGCCTAGTGCCCCAGAGGTAGAGAACAAACATAGTGACCCCTGTCCTCCATCTTCAATATAGAGATTGTCTTCAAGGCCCAGTTTTCCTTCCCCTGTGGCTCATCCTCCTCTTTTTTGTCCACACCACTAGTAGGTCTTACAGTACCTTGCCACATGTCCTCTAAATTGCCTCCCACTCTCTTTCCAGGCCCTTTGTCATTGGGTGTCCCAACATGAACCAGGTGACTGGATCAGGACAGCTCTGACCTGCAGATTATTTGGCCGCAACCTTACAGAAACATGGGTAGCATGTGTCTTCCTCACCAAGTCAGAGACTCTGGATAAGATGCTGGCTTCTTAACTGTTCACTTCCCTTAGTTGATCACATTTTGAACATTTTTAGTGATCAGGCCCCTGTTCTATGGGTTTGGGATTTAGCAGTAAACAAGGGAAAGAAGATCCCTGCCTTTTACAATTCGTGGTGCTTAAGTCCCCATTTGGAAGATAGACCGTGGACAAGATGCAGATGTGTCCTGAAGGGCTTCCCCAGAAGGACAAATAGGGAGACTGGGCCGGGCAGCTTCACACAGGACAGCAGGTAGCATATTTCTGTGGTTCTCATAGATGGGCCTTAGTGCCACACTCTAGGGCCCAAGCCAAGCCTTCCTCAGCCTCCGGGCCTCCCAGCACACTAATGTTTCTCCAGCTGCCTTTTCCCCTGCACACACTTCCTCCCGCAGGTCAGCTGGGAATCCTTAGGATCAGACAGAATGAACAGACAGACTTAATAAACGTAGTGAGAGAGGAAGAACTTAACTCCACCTGTTCCTGCTCAGGAGTGATTCTGGCTCATCCTCCTTTCTGGGAGACCATTCTCTGGCTCTAGAAGGTGTCATAAGTCACCTGCTCCATGATCTCTTGTCAATGGCCTAAAAGGTCAACCTGCAACTCTCCTTTGTCACCTGTCCAAGTTAGCCCGGGGCCTCCCATCCCCCTGGTTCTCACCTTTGCATTTCTGGCACCGTTTATAACTGTCTCCACTGACCTTCCACTAGGAGACATTTGTAGGCTTATTTCATTTATCCTGTGAGCCCCTGGGATCCAGGGGTTTCTGAGTTACAAGAGAGGGTTCTCTGGGGTGCAAGTTACTTTTCTCTTTCCTGGGAGCTTACCTACCATCCACAGAATGCTCCTCAGTCCGAGAGCCCAGGTAATTTGGCTGCCACAGCCTCCTACTCTGGAGGACAA
The DNA here is from genome assembly GCA_009823505.1 of Rhizomys pruinosus. NCBI lineage: Eukaryota > Metazoa > Chordata > Mammalia > Rodentia > Spalacidae > Rhizomys > Rhizomys pruinosus. The sequence continues at coordinate 3,442,569 of VZQC01011742.1, read as the reverse complement.
CTGGACTGATGTTGCCCATTATTGCTGTCCTCAGGGGCTTGAACCTGTGAAACCATGAACTAAAAACATTCATTCACCTGCAAAAGCCCAAACTGCATTCAAACCAAGTCAGGTTTTTTTTTTTCCCTTTTACAGATTTATGAACAAAGCCAAGGTAATTTTCTTTTTTTCCAACATCAGCAGAAGACCCTTAATACCCAGTGAGCCAGTTTGAACTTGTAATGAACTTGAAAATTGTCTGAAGCTTTTGAACAAGATCTTTAAAATAGTTTCTGAAATAAACCCAAACAACTATTGCCCCTGGACCCTACACTCCGGTTCCCTGTCCCACTTTGGGCCTTCTGTGCAGTATTGGGCCCTGTGCAGCTCACAAGGGCTTCCTTGAAAGGCGAGGTGCTGAATCCCCATGACACCAGCCCTAGTCTGCTCCCAATTAGGAATTACCATAGGTCAAGAAGTTACAGACACTTGGCACTTCATCTCCCACCTGCTAGACTTGGTGGGCAGAGGTCATTGGCACATGTGGCAGATTATTTGTCTGACCTTCTCAATTGCTGGTGCTCCTTAACTGGTGTGTGTGTGTGTGTGTGTGTTGTGTGTGCATGTCTGTGTGTCTGTGTGTACATATATATGAATATCATATATATGTATATATGATATATTCATATATATTTACACATGAATATATCATATACATACATGTATATATGTATATATTTATATCAAAGCTATCTGGGCACAAAAGAACCCTTCATACAATGATTTTATTTCCCAGCACCAAACCAGATGCACCAATATGCTCCCTGCCAAGGTAAGAGCCATGCCTAAAGTGGGTTGGGTCGGTGCTGTTGAACTCCCAGCTGGTCAGGGTGAGCCCAGGCCACCTCTAGTCCTTTCCCTCTCTAATCCCAGCACCATCTTCCCACTTATGTCAGCTGCCATACAATGTTTCAGCTACACTCTGGGAGTTAGCTTCTTGCTGCTGTGATGAAACAACTGAGGAAAGACATTTATGGAATAAAAGGTTGATTTAGTGTCAGTAATTGCAGAGGTTTCAGCTCATGGTCAGCTGGTTCTATTGCATTGCACCAGAGGTGGGCAAAACATCATGGCGACAGGAGTATGTAATACAGGAAGCTGCTCCTTGGAAGCCAGGGCGCAAACAGAGTGAGAAGAAGGAACCAGGGTCCCCAAATATCCTTCAAAGACACTTCCCTCTGCCAGTGATCTACTTCATTTAATGAGATGCAACTGCAAATAATCCATTCAGCTATGATCTTGTCAGTAGACTAATCCATTGACGAGGCATCCTAATGCTTCCTTCTCCAAACACCATCTCGGAGCACCGCTGCATCAGCCTTCAATACTGGAGAATTTGGGGATACTTCATACCCAGCTGTAATAGCCAGCAGTGCTTTATGAGCTCAGGGACCTTAGTTTTTCATCTGCCACTTCTAGTGCCTAGTAAGTACCTGGCACATAGTAGATCACAAGAAAACAGGTTGAATAAGCAACTGAAATGAATGAATGAGTAAATGAATGAATGAGGTGTATTAGTTACTTTTCTGTTGCTATGTTAAAACACAATGACCAACTTAATAGAAGGAAGAGTTTATTAGGGCTTATGGTTCTACAGAGAGGGGACATGGCAGCAGGCAGGCTTGGTGACAATAACCTAAAGCTGAGAGTTCACATCTTCAAGTACTCATACGAAGTAGAGAGTGAACAGGAAGTGGAATGAGGCTAACTCTCAAAGCCCACCCACAGTGACATACTTTTTCCAGCAAGGACTCCACAAATAGTGCTAGGAGCTGGGAGTCCAGTGTCCAAATATCTGAGCCTATGAGGGACACCTTCTCATTTATTTTTATTTTATTTTTTAATTAATTAATTAATCAAATCTAGACCCGTGTCCCCCCCCCCATTCCCCCACCACACCAGAGGTCATGCATTCTGCCAAACATGCTTTTCATCTCTTTCTCAGTCTTTCTCAATATTCTCCATGAGGAAGTTGACTGTTTTGAGCAGAAGTTCACTGTTTCAGTTAGCTCTTCGATGCAGTCCTTTCTGTTGTTGTTGTTGTTGTTGTTGTTGTTGTTGTTGTTGTTTCCAATATGCATCACTCCCAGCTGCTTTGGACAAAAGCTCAAGGGGCCATGCACAAGAAATAATTACAACTAGGTAAGTGGCACTAGTATCCACAGATGAGGGATACCATTCGTCATTTGTTTTTCTGGGACTGTGTTACTTCACTCAGCATGATGTCATCTAGTTCCAGCCATTTTCCTGCAAAGCTCATGATGTTGTCTTTCTTTACTGCTGCATAGAACTCCATTGTGTAGATGTACCACATTTTCTCTATCCACTCCCCAGTTGAGGGGCACTTGGGTTGGTTCCAGCTCCTTGCTACTGTGAAGAGAGCTGAGATAAACATGGCCATGCATGTATCTCTGCGGTGGGGTGAGCCTTGAGGGTACATGCCTAGGAGTGGTATGGCTGGGTCGGGTGGCAAGTTCATTCCAAGTCTTCCAAGGGTTCTCCACACTGCTTTCCATAGTGGCTGTACGAGTTTACATTCCCACCAGCAGTGGATGAGTGTTCCCCTTTCCCCACAACCTCTCCAGCACTTGGTATCATTTGTTTTCTTGATCCTAGCCAGTCTTATTGGAGTAAGATGATATCTTAAAGTGGTTTTCATTTGCATTTCCTTAATGATTAGTGATGTTGAGCAGTTCTTGAGGTGTTTCTCAGACATCTCTAATTCCTCACTTGTGAAGTCTCTGTTCAGTTCTTTGCTCCATCTATTGAGTGGGTCATTTGTTTTCTTTTTTCTTTGTTTTTTGAGTAGTTTATATATTCTGGAAATCAATGCTTTGTCAGATGTATCTGCAGTGAAGGTTTCCTCCCACTCTGTGGGATTTCTCTTCACTTCCTTGATTGTTTCTTTTGATGTACAGAAGCTTTTGAGTTTGATGAGGTCCCATTTGTCAATTGTCGACCTTAATTCTTGTGCAGCTGCTGTCTGATTTAGGAAGTCTTTTCCTACGCCTATGTCTTGTAGTCTGCTGCCAACTTTTTCTTCTATCACCTTCAGAGTTTGGGGTTTCACGTTGAGGTCTTTAATCCATCTGGAGTTGACTTTTGTACAGGGTGAGAGGTAGGGGTTTAATTTCATTCTTCTACAAGTGGTGATCCAGTTTTGCCAACACCACTTGCTGAAGATGCTGTCTTTTCTCCATTGTGGCTTCTTGGCCCCCTTGTCAAATATGAGATGGCTGAAATTGTATGTGCTCAGATTTGGATCTTCGGTTTTGTTCCATTGGTCAACAGGTCTGTTTTTGTGCCAGTACCAGGCTGTTTTTATGACTATAGCCCTGTAGTATAGTTTAAAATCTGGTATAGAGATCCCTCCTGTGTAGCTCTTTTCACTCAGGATTGATTTGGCTATTCGGGGTCTTTTGTTTCTCCAAATGAATTTAAGAACTTTTGTTTCCAAGCCTGTGAAGAAACTCTTGGGGATTTTGATTGGGATTGCATTAAATCTATACAAGAGTTTTGGTAAAATGGACATTTTTACAATGTTAATTTTCCCAATCCATGAGCATGGGAGGTTTTTCCATCTTCTGAGGTCTTCTTCAATTTCTTTCTTTAAGGGTTTAAAATTTTTGTTGTAGAGGTCTTTGGTGTCTTTGGTTAGGTTTGTTCCTAGGTATCTTATTGTTTTTGAGGCTATTGTGAGTGGGAAGGTCTCTTTGAATTCTTTCTCCAGTTGCTTGTTCTTGGTGTAAAGAAAGGCCATTGATTTTCTAAGGTTAATTTTGTATCCTGCCACTTTGCTGAAGCTGTTAATCGTTTCTAGGAGTTTTCTGGTGGAGTTTTTTGCATCTCTTAAGTAAACAATCATATCATCAGCAAATAGGGATAGTTTGACTTCCTCTTTTCCAATTAGTACTCCTTTAATATCCTTTTCTTGCCTTATTGCTCTAGCAAGTGTTTCAAGCACTATATTGAAGAGGAGTGGTGATAGGGGGCAGCCTTGCCGAGTTCCTACCTTTAAAGGGAATGTTTCCGTCATTTCCCCATTTAGGATGATATTGGCTGTGGGTTTCCTGTATATGGCTTTGATTACATTGAGGAATGATCCCTCCAATCCAATTCCTTCTAGGACTTTAAGCATGAAGGGATGCTGGATTTTGTCAAAGGCTTTTTCAGCATCAATTGAGATGATGGTGTGGTTTTTGTCTTTGATTCCGTTTATGTGTTTGATGATGTTTATTGATTTTCGTATGTTGAACCATCCCTGCATCTCTGGTATGAATCCAACTTGGTCATGATGGATGATCTTCTTGATGTGGGTCTGTATGCGATTTGCCAGTATTCTGTTTAGAATTTTGGCATCTGTGTTCATGAGGGAGATGGGTCTATAATTCTCCTTTTTAGTTGGATCTTTGCCTGGTTTTGGTAATAGAGTGATGTTGGCTTCATAGAAGGAATTTGGGAGAATTCCCTCTGATTGTATACTTCTAAACAGTTTCAGAAATAATGGTTGTAGGTCTTTTTGAAATGTTTTATAGAATTCTGCTGTGAAACCGTCTGGGCCTGGGCTTTTTTTAGTTGGGAGGCTTCTTACTACATCCTCTATTTCTTCATATGTTATGGGTCTGTTTAAGCTGCTGGTCTCCTCTTGGCCAAGCTTTGGTGATTCCCAAGATTTCAGATATTCATCCATTTCTTCTAGATTTTCAAACTTGGTAGAATATAGGTTCTTGTAATATTCCCATATAATTTTCTTGATCTTTTCCTTGTCCGTTGTGATATTTCCCTTTTCATCACAGATTGTATTGATTTGGAGTTGTTCCTTCTTTCTTTTTGTTAACTGGGCTAGAGGTCTGTCTATCTTGTTTATTCTTTCAAAGAACCAACTTTTGGCTTCATTGATTTTTTGTATTGTTTTCTTTGTTTCTATTTCATTGATTTCTGCTCTGATTTTTGTTATTTCTTCCTGTCTGTTGCGTTTAGGGTTCATCTGTTGTTGCCTCTCAAGTGCTTTTAGCTGTAGTGTTAGATCATTCACTTGTGCTCTTTCTGTTTTTCTAATGTAGGCACCCAGGGCTATAAATTTCCCTCTTAGGACTGCTTTTAAGGTATCCCATAAGTTTTGTTGTGTTGTATTGTCATTGTCATTCAGTTCCAGGAATGTTTTTATTTCTTTCTTTATCTCTTCCTTGACCCATTCATTATTCAAGAGTGTGTTGTTTAGTCTCCATGTGTTCTTGTAGGCAGGAGGGCTTGTCCTGGTGTTGATGTTGAGCTTCATTGCACTGTGGTCTGACAGGATGCATGAAATTATTTCAATCTTTTTGTATTTGTAGAGGTTTCTTCTGTGTCCCAGGATGTGGTCGATTTTGGAGAATGTTCCGTGGGGTGCTGAGTAGAAAGTGTATTCTCTGGTATTAGGATGGAATGTTCGGTAGAGGTCTATGAGGTCCATTTGGTGTATCATATCGTTCAGTTCAGATGTCTCTCTGTTTATTTTTTGTCCTGTTGACCTATCCAAAGGACTCAGTGGGGTATTGAAATCTCCCACTATGAGTGTGCTGGGGTTAGTCTGTGACTTGTGGTCCTGGAGAATTGTCTTTATAAAGTTTGGTGCACCAGAATTTGGGGCATATATATTCATAATTGTGAAATCTTCTTGGTGGATTGTTCCTTTGATGAAAATGTAATGGCCTTCTTTGTCTCTTCTGATTTCTTTTACTTTGAAGTCTATTTTATCCGATATTAAAATAGCAACACCTGCTTTCTTTTTGGTACCATTTGCTTGGAATATTTTTTTCCATCCCTTCACTTTAAGGTGGTGCCTGTCCTTGAAGGTAAGATGTGTTTCTTGCAGACAGCATATCGATGGATTCTGTTTCCTAATCCAGTCTCCCAGTCTATGTCTTTTGATTGGGGAATTTAGTCCATTAATATTTAAGGTTATGACTGATAGGTTTGTGTTGCTTCCTTTTGCCTTATTATCCATCTGCGGTTTTGATTTAGGTTTCTACTTCTGCAGTTATGCTTTTATTGATTTCTCCTTCTAGTTGCCTGGGGTTGGTTGCTCCTTTCTTCTGTTCTTTGGATTGCTTCAAGTATTCTCTGAAGGGTTGGTTTTCCGGACATGTATTCTTTCAAGTTGTTTATGTCATGGAAGATTTTCCTCTCTCCTTCCACTATGATTGACATTTTTGCTGGGTATAGTAACCTGGGCTGGCATCCATTGTCCCTCAACACTGGGAATGCTTTGCTCCAGGTTCTTCTTGCCTTCATCGTTTGCTGTGAGAAGTCCGTTGTTATTCTGATAGGTTTCCCCTTATAGGTCACTTGTTGTTTTTCTCTTGTCGCTTTAAGAATTTTCTCTTTGTTTTGGGTGTCCAGCATTTTAACTATGATGTGGCGTGGAGAATTTCTTTTCTGATCTTGTCTGTTTGGAGTTCTATGTGCTTCTTGTATTGGTATTGGTTTGTCCTTTTTTAGTTTGGGGAAGTTTTCATCTATTATTCTGTTGAAGATCTGATCAATACCTTTCTCTTGGGATTCTTCTCCTTCCTCTATTCCTATGATGCGGAGGTTTGATCTTTTCATAGTGTCCCACAGCTCCTGGTTGTTCCATTTTTGTGTATTTTTAAATTTTTCATAATCTTTCCTTGAGGTTTTTAGTTGTTCTGTGTTGTCCTCCAGGTCTGATATTCTTTGTTCTGCTTCCTCCATTCTGCTTCTGAGGCTTTTTTCATTCCTTTCCTCTTGAATGGATGAGTGTTTGATTTCCTTTTTCATTTCCTCTTCTGATTTCTTTAGTGTTTCTATTTCTTTTTGGAGCTTCTCGATCTCTTTTTGTAGCTCTTTTGTTTGCTGGTTGGTTTCTTTATCTTTTTCAGCATGGGATCTTTTCAGTGTTTCCACTTCCTTCTGGACTTTGTCATTCTCTCTCTCTAGGTCCTTCTTGAGTTCTTCATTCTCTTTTCTTAGTTCTTTTATTTGCTCTTTATAATCTTGTAGTTCTTTAAATATGTTCCCAATTGTGTTTCTGATATCTGTGTCCTGGACCATCCCCAGGGGGATCCCACTGTAGGAATCTTCCACAGGGTTGGTAGAGCTTGATGCAGGATTATCCTGCCCCTTTCCAGTGTTGTCTCTTCTTCATGTTCCTGGCATATGGGCTTCTCCTTGCCTGTATTCCAATGTGAGTCCTAAATGCCCCTTCACTGTGTTGAAGGCTTGCTTTGCTTGCCTTCTTCAGATGCCTTTGTAATCCCAGTTGGGGGGGCTGTGGGCAGGCTCTTTAGCCCATGCCCCAGCACCTGCGCTTGCCTCAGCTGGTCTTAGGAGATCTCAGATCTCGAGTCACACAACCCTACCTTTTATACCAGCTGGGAGCATAACTCCGCCCCCACAGCCACAAAAGCCAATTAAGCCAAAGACAACTGGATTAACAGATTAACTATATTAAATCAATCAACAGTCAGCCTTGATGAAGCACCCAGCTACTGCCTACTTACCTGCGCTTGCTTCAGCTGGTCTCAGGAGATCTCAGACACCTTCTCATTTAAACCACCACAATGCATAAGAATAGAAATTCCCAAACAGGGAAGAATTTTGGACAACTTGTCTCTCCTGCTTTGCAGAATCCTAACATAGATACCCAGTCAATGATTTAGAGAACATTAGGCTTCTGCTTGAGTCAAATACTGATCATGCTATTTTCTTTTTGATGTTGATAAATTATTTAACATGATGTTAAGAACCTGCCCCTCTGTTGTTATCTCCCTCATTTGGGTTTAGGCCCAGAACTTGCTGTTCATGGACTTCAGAACACTCTGCTGAGCTAGTCCAATATCTCCACACTCTCTGCTATCTTCTTGCTCCATGACTAGGCCTGGAAGGTGATGCTTGGAAGCTCCTGATTAGACCTAGAAAGATATGCTCCACCTCCAGAGTAGCCTGGTGAGCTAGTTAGAACCAGTCTACCCTACCGCCATATCCATGCTCACAGTCCTAACTGTGACTGCCAAACTTGCACACCAGAGCAGACTGGAGCCATCCCATCCCTCCAATAAAGCATCAAAAGTGAGAAACTGAATCATAGACCAACTAGCTGTTCATAGCTAATCAGAAAACAGCCAAGCTACAATAATAAAAATGGGAACAAGAATTTCATATCAGACACACAACCAACCAAAGAAGACTATGTGCCCAGCTAACAATGCAAAAACAAAAATATGAAAAATCAAGTTAATATGTTTCCACGAAATCCCACCAGCTCTATAAAAGTGTTCTCCAATGAGAATTACCCAGGGGAACCCCAGAAATATAAGCTAAATGATAGGACAAATACAATTCAGGATTTGAGAATTGAGTTCACAAGAGATAGAAATATTGAAGAAAACTCAATCTGAAATGAAGATGGAATTGAAAAACTCAGTTTGAAATGACAGGAGGAGTCTCATCAATGAAACGAATCAAATGGAAAATATATCAAGACTTGAAAATAAAGTTGGAGATCTGGACCACTCAAGCAAACAACAGGAAAAATAAAAACCAGAGGATTGGAATATGCAGGAGCTGTGGGACACTGTGAAAAAAATCAAATCTGTGACTTACAGGCATAGAGGTCAATGACATCGGCAAGATTTTCAATGGGATTACAGAATGAAACTTCCTTAAATTAAGAAAAGACATGCATATACAGCTATAAGAAGCACACAGGGGAATGGAGAGATGGTTCAGCAGTTAAAAGCACTAACTGCTTTTGCAGAGGACCTCGGTTTGATTTCTGTAACCCAACCATCTGTAACTCCAGTTCCAAGGGAATCTAATACCTTCTTCCAACCTCCATAGGTGTTGCATGACATGGGTGCACTTACACACATGCAGGCAATAAGTTCATACATATAAAAAATAAAAATAAAGTATTTAAGAAAGCACACAGAACACTAAATAGATAGGATCAGAAAAGAAACTTCCCATGCTATATCACTGTAAAATCTCTAAATATCCAGAGGAAAACAGAGGGTACTGAAAGCTGTAAGAGAAACACAGGTTACATACAAAGGATAACCCATCAGAATTACAACTGACTTTTCAGTGCAAACTATAAAACCAGAAGAGTATGCATTAATATATTCCAAGTTCTAAATGACACACATGCCAACCCAGACTACTTTACTCAGCAAAAACTATCATAGTCAAGTAAGAAAGAAAAACTTCCATAATACAAATAGACTGAAAGAATTAATATCCACCAAACCATCCCTACTGAGATTACTAGAAACAATACAAAGGACTGAAAAAAGGAATGACAATACCCAAAAAGTTATAGAAATAAAACAAATGAAAGTATAATTATGGAAATACAAAATAGAACTAAGAACACAAACAGAAAATAAAATGTCAGCAAGCAATATACATCTTTCAATAAGAACCTTAAATATCAATGGCCTCAACTCCCCACTGAGTAGACACAGGCTAATGGAATGGATTAAGAAATAAATCCAAGGTATGGGACGTGGGCTAGGTCAGTGGGTTTGGGTCGGTGCCTCCGCACCGGACCAGACGGTCAGTTGGTGTGTTTGGGTCGGAGCCTCTGTGCCTTTGTGCGGGCTGGCCGGAAGTCACTCAGGCAGGTACGGGGCGTGGGCTAGGTCAATGGGTTTGGGTTGGTGCCTCCGCACTGGACCAGATGGTCGGTCAGCAGGTTTGGGTCGGTGCCTCTGTGCCTTTGTACAGGCTGGCCGGAAGTCACTCAGGCAGGTACCAGGGCGGGGGCTAGGTCAGGCATATACCCCCCCCCCCGCCACCGCTGGTAATCGGTGAGAATCCAAGTGGACTTTTTTTTGGAGACCCTTCAGAACAAGAAGAGAAGAGTGCTTTGGCTTCTAATATCCAATATATAAACAAAATTGAAAGCGTGAAAACTAAACAAGTCAATACTCCATAAACAAGGAGGAGGAAAGGAAAAAAAAAGCATCTGAAGGAGGAAAGCAAAACCATCTGCTAACATAGTGAAAAGGTATTTGTGATCTGAACCACAAAAGGGAAGCCCACATGCCAGGGACACGATGAAGGGACAACATGGGAAAGGCACAGGATAATCCTGCACCAGGCTCTACCAAACCTGTAGGAGATAGCTACAATGGGAACCCCTTGGAGGAGACCCAAGAAACAGATCTTAGAGGAATAATTGCAGACCTATGCAGAGAAATTAAAGAACATAAAGAGGAATTCAGAGAACTAAAGAGAGAGAATGAAAAACTCAAAAAGGACCTAGAGGGATACAATGACAAACTTCAGAAAGAACTAAAGGAACAGACCAACAAACTCCAGAAAGAACTAGAGGGAGAAAAAAACAAACTCCGAAAGGAAGTAGAAACACTGAAAAAGGAAGCCAACCAACGAAGTAAGGAGCACCAAGAAGAGATTGAGAAGCACCAAGAAGAGATTGAGGAGCTCAAAAAGGAAATGGAAGTACTAAAAAAAACACAGGATGAAATGAAAAAGGAATTAGAACACACATTCAATCAAGAAGAAAGGAAAGGAAAAAGCCTCAGAAGTAGAATGGAGGAAGCAGAACAAAGAATATCAGATCTGGAAGATAACACAGAGCAATTAAAAAGCTCAAATAAAGACTATGAAAAATTTAAAAATACACAAACGTGGAACAACCAGGAAATATGGGACACTATGAAAAGGTCAAACGTCCGTATCATAGGAATAGAGGAAGGAGAAGAATCTCAAGAGAATAGTATTGATCAGATCTTCAACAGAATAATAGATGAAAACTTCCCCAAACTAAAAATAGACAAACCCATACAAATACAAGAAGCACATAGGACCCCAAACAGACAAGATCAGAAAAGAAACACCCCACGCCATATTATAGTTAAAATGCTAGATGCCCAAAATAAAGACAAAATTCTGAGGGCTACAAAAGAAAAACAAGTCACATACAAAGGGAAACCCATCAGAATTACAACTGACTTCTCGCCTCAAACCATGAAAGCAAGAAGAACATGGAGCAAAGCATTCCCAGTGTTAAGGGACTACGGATGCCAACCCAGAATACTTTACCCAGCAAAAATGTCGACTATACTTGAAGGAGAGAGAAAAATCTTCCATGACATAAACAAGATGATGGAATACATGTCTGGAAAACCAACTCTTCATAAAATACTTGAAGCAATTCAAAGGGCAGAAGAGAGGAGCAACAATCCTCAAACACCTAGGAAAAGAAACTAATAAAAACATAACCATAGGAGCAAAATCAGAGGCTAGAAGTCCAAATGGATAATAAAGTGAAAGGAAGCAACATCCATCTTTCAATTATAACCTTAAATATTAATGGGCTAAACTCCCCAATCAAAAGGCATAGACTGGGAGAATGGATTAGGAAACAAAACCCATCTATATGCTGTCTACAAGAAACCCATCTCAATTTCAATGATAGGCACCAACTTAAGGTGAAGGGATGGAAGAAAGTATTCCAAGCAAATGGTACCAAAAAGAAAGCAGGTGTGGCTATTCTAATATCAGACAAAATAGACTTCAAAGCAAAAGAAATCAAAAGAGACAAAGAGGGCCACTACATCTTTATTAAAGGAACAATTGACGATGAAGATTTCACAATTATAAATATATATGCACCAAACACCGGTGCACCAAACTTTATAAAGACAATTCTTCAGGATCTCAAGGCACAGATTAACCCCAGCACACTAATACTAGGGGACTTCAATACCCCATTAAGTCCCCTAGACAGGTCAACAGGACAAAGGATAAACAGAGAGACATCCGAACTAAATGACACAATACACCAAATGGACCTCACAGACATCTATCGAATATTTCACCCAAACACCAGAGAATACACTTTCTACTCAGCACCTCATGGAACATTCTCCAAAATAGACCATATACTGGGACACAGGGAAAAACTCAACAAATATAAAAAGATTGAAATAATCTCATGCATTCTATCAGACCACAGTGCAATAAAACTCAATATCAACACCAGAATAAACCCTACATCCTACAGGAACACATGGAGACTAAACAACACTCTCCTGAATAATGAGTGGGTCAAGGAAGAAATAAAGAAAGAAATAAAAACATTCCTGGAACTGAATGACAATGATAAAACAACACAGCAAAATCTATGGGACACTTTAAAAGCAGTCCTAAGAGGGAAGTTTATAGCTCTAAGTGCCTACATTAAAAAAACAGAAAGAACACAAGTGAATGACCTAACACTGCAGCTAAAAATACTTGAGAAACAACAACAAATGAACCCTAAACGGAGCAGACAAGAAGAAATAACAAAAATCAGAGCAGAGATCAATGAAATAGAAACAAAGAAAACCATACAAAAAATCAATGAATCCAAAAGCTGGTTCTTTGAGAGAATAAACAAGATAGACAGACCTCTAGCCCAGTTAACCAAAAGAAAGAGGGAACAACTCCAAATCAACAGAATCAGTGATGAAAGGGGAAACATCACAACAGACAATGAAAAAATCCAGACAATCATACGGGACTACTTCAAAAACTTATACTCTACTAAGTTTGAAAACCTAGAAGAAATGGATGAATATCTGAAATCCTGGGAATCACCAAAGCTCAACCAAGAAGAGATTGACAGCCTAAACAGACCAATAGTACAGGAAGAAATCGAAGATGTAATAAGTAGCCTCCCAACCAAAAAATGCCCAGGCCCGGATGGTTTCACGGCAGAATTTTATAAAATATTTCGAAAAGACATACAACCATTACTACTTAAATTGTTTAGAAGGATACAAACGGAGGGACTTCTCCCAGAATCCTTCTATGAGGCCAGCATTACGCTACTACCAAAACCAGGGAAAGATACAACCAAAAAGGAGAACTATAGACCCATCTCCCTAATGAACACAGATGCCAAAATTCTAAACAGGATTCTGGCAAATCGCATACAGACTCACATCAAGAAAATCATCCACCATGACCAAGTTGGATTCATACCAGAGATGCAGGGATGGTTCAACATACGAAAATCAATAAACATCATCAAACATATCAATGGACTGAAGGACAAAAACCACACCATCATTTCAATTGATGCGGAGAAAGCCTTTGACAAAATCCAGCATCCTTTCATGTTTAAAGTCCTGGAGGGAATTGGCCTAGAGGGATCATTCCTCAATGTAATCAAAGCCATATACAGGAAACCCACAGCCAATATCATCCTAAATGGGGAAATGACAGAAGCATTCCCCTTGAAGGTAGGAACTCGGCAAGGCTGCCCCCTGTCACCACTCCTCTTCAATATAGTGCTGGAAACCCTTGCAAGGGCAATAAGGCAAGAAAAGGAAATTAAAGGAGTTCTAATTGGAAAAGAGGAAATCAAGCTATCCCTTTTTGCTGATGATATGATTGTCTACCTAAGGGATGCTAAGAACTCCACCAGAAAACTCCTAGAAATGATTAAGAGCTTTGGTAAAGTGGCAGGATACAAAATAAATCTAGAAAAATCAGTAGCCTTTCTTTACACCAACAACAAGCAACTGAAGAAGGACTACAAGGAGACCTTCCCACTCACAATAGCCTCAAAAACAATAAAATACCTAGGAACAAACCTAACCAAAGACACCAAGGATCTCTACAACAAAAATTTTAAACCCCTGAAAAAGGAAATTGAGGAAGACATCAGAAGATGGACAAACCTCCCATGCTCATGGATTGGGAAAATAAATATAGTAAAAATGTCCATCCTACCCAAACTAGTGTACAGATTTAATGCAATCCCAATCAAAATCCCCAAGAGTTTCTTCACAGGCTTGGAAAAAAAAATCCTCAATTTCATTTGGAAAAACAAAAGACCCCGAATAGCCAAAGCAATCCTGAGTGAAAAGAGCAATACAGGGGGGATCGCTATACCAGACATCAAACTATACTACAGGGCTATAGTCATAAAAACAGCTTGGTACTGGCACAAAAACAGACCAGTTGACCAATGGAATAAAACTGAAGATCCAAACCTGAGCTCATACAATTTCAGCCACCTCATATTTGACAAGGGGGCCAAGAAGACACAATGGAGGAAAGACAGCATCTTCAGCAAGTGGTGTTGGCAAAACTGGATCACCACTTGTAGAAGAATGAAATTAAACCCCTACCTCTCACCTTGTACAAAGGTCAACTCCAGATGGACCAAAGACCTCAATGTGAAACCCCAAACTCTGGAGGTGATAGAAGAGAAGCTTGGCAGCAGACTACAAGACATAGGTGTAGGAAAAGACTTCCTAAATCAGACAGCAGCTGCACAAGAAATAAGATCGACAATTGACAAATGGGACCTCATTAAACTCAAAAGCTTCTGTACATCAAAGGAAGCAATAAAGGAAGTGAGGAGAAGACCCACAGAGTGGGAGGAAACCTTCACAGCAGATACATCTGACAAAGCATTAATTTCCAGAGTATACAAGCTACTCAAAAAACAAAGAAGAAAGAAAACAAATGAATCATTCAAAAGATGGAGCAAAGATCTGAATAGAGACTTCACAGAGGAGGAGTTAGAGATGGCCGAGAAACATCTTAAGAAGTGTTCAACATCTCTGATAATTAAGGAAATGCAAATTAAAACCACTCTGAGATATCACCTTACTCCAATAAGACTGGCTAGGATCAGGAACACGAATGATACCAAGTGCTGGAGAGGTTGTGGGGAAAGGGGAACACTCATCCATTGCTGGTGGGAATGTAAACTTGTACAGCCACTATGGAAAGCAGTGTGGAGAACCCTTAGAAGACTCAAAATGAGCCTTCCATTTGACCCAGTCATACCACTCCTGGGTATATACCCACAAGACACAACTTACTGCAAAGATACATGCACAGCTATGTTTATTGCAGCTCTGTTCACAATAGCAAAAAGCTGGAACCAGCCCAGGTGCCCTTCAACTGACGAGTGGATAGAGAAAATGTGGTACATGTATACAATGGAATACTATGCAGCAGTAAAGAGGGACAACATCATGAAATTTGCAGGTAAATGGATGGAGCTGGAAGACATTATGTTAAGTGAAGTAACACAGTCCCAGAAAAACAAACGACAAATGGTGTCCCTCATATGTGGATGCTAGTACCAACAACCCAGATATAAATATTTCTCATGGAGAGGGATGCATAGTAAAAGAACAACAACAGAAAGACTGCATCAGAAAATGGACTGAAATGGTGAATTGGGAAGGGGGGATGGGTGGGAGAGGGACACGGATGTATATTCAATCAAGGCATATTTAATTGATGTGAGTTCAGCAAGTACTCAGTTTCACCTAGACACTGTCTACAGGATACATGGTGTTTTAGGACTTAGTAAAAGTAAATATGTGTATATTAAACAACATTGGTTTACAGACTCTGATAAAAACGGTAATGCATCTGAGTTAAATGTAGATATAATTTGCTGTTGTCCACATTTGTTTTACACAAAATCTCTAGAGCAATAACTTTGGGATTGGCACATACAAATGTTCTCTATAATTTCTCTGTTGTACAGTATCACCTTGTAGCATTCTCTTTAAGATGATTTAAAGCAAAAATTAAGTTTGCTTCCCAAGTTAATCATATATAGTCACCCAAAACAACATGGGTGAATTTGATGAAATCTGTGCCTTGATTCCACCCTATAGTTATGTATAATACAACTGTCTTCTGGAGACTCATGGGTTAAAAAAAAAGGGGGGGGGGGGTACAGACAGACATGAAACCTTCTAGTCAAGAACCTTGCAATTCAAATCTTAAAACTAACTATGGGAAGAGATTTGTTTGTTCCAACAGGACAAAATGTCACCAACTTAACGGCTGAGAAAGAAAAGATACAGCTTTGCATTGAGTAGGATGTACCAAAAAGTGGCAACTGAAAGGTTGACCCGTCTGAACACTGAAAGGAAGAAAAGCCTCAGATTGCCATAAACATCGAACCCTTCTGTGGATCCTACATGTAACAACTATCTATAATGAGTCCTAATGAAACTTATACCTTCTAGGTGCAACAAAGGTTTTGATATGACTTTCTTGCCTCCCCCCCCATAGAACAAGGAGAAATATGACGATGATGATGTCATTTTCCAACTGTAAATTGGAGACAACTATTATAGAGGTAATCTCTTATAAAACCGGTAAAAATGCCTTCTTTAATTGACTAATAGACATAAGAACTGTGAAAAGGATTATACTCTGTTCAGAACCAAATATAATACTAAAGTCCTTGGGCTATGCACTTAGGCAAAGTATATTAATGCAGGAGCTCTGACATCAGCAATGGATTGTTCTACCAGGGGGATGTTGGCCAGGGGATCCAAGGCCCCACAAAAGGTAAGGGCTCCTTGCCCCTAAGTTGGGATACCTGCAGGAGGAGAGGCGATAAGACCCTGCTGCCGAAGACCTGACGTTAACATGGGAGGGATGTATTGAGACCGCACATGCAAGGGTACAGATGGCCTCTGGAATGCCAGAGAGTGTTCCCAAAGGCCACTAAACCAATAAAGCAAATACGGGTCTCCCTGAGTCAAGCAAGACTCCACCATCAGCACCAGCTACACTTCACCTGCCTGGAAATACTGTGCAGCAGAGGCAGCCATGTGCCTGTATATCCCAAATCTAATTGGCTGTTGGCTCTCTCCTTGGAGGAATAACCCATGGCTGATGCCACAAGCCTACATCCTCTACAGGTTAGGAGATGTCATAAGCCACAGTAAGACCCTGTTATATTTATCAGGGGGTAAAAATATAATTCATGAATTAACATATCATCCAAACATATGTGTCTATGCCAAAGTAACCTACCATAACTATTAGTGCTGCTTAAATACCTATATATCTAATTGCTTGTGCTTCATTAGTAGGATCGAAAGGTTACTCCTGAACAAACTGTCAGCCCATGAAAGGAAACAGCCAGAATTGACCAGAATCCAAGTCAACAGCTCCAGAGAGAGAGGACAGTTTTGCTTCTCATCCACCTGTGCCCCTTTTCTAAGCCTAGGGAACAATCTGCGGAAGAGGGAGCGTGGTAGAATGTAAGGGCTGTGATTGGGGTGAATGGTGAAACTACAGCAATATAGTCTGGACACTCATTTGATCAACTTGATTGAACATACAAGACCCCCCCCTTGCTGGATGGTGGGACCCATGGGCTCTGTGGGTTTGGGCACAACTGCCTGCAAATTGGTTTTACATGAAGGATGCTTGTACTCATAAATTATCACGTATTGCTAAAGAAATGAAAAAAAAACAGAGAAAGATGCAGGACAGTTATGGCAGAATGCATGATCTGGGATGGAGTGGGGTGGGGTGGGGGGAAGGGAAAGGGAAATATGCCTGAACTGAATTGGAAAATGATGTATGAAATACACAAAGCATCAATTAAAAAAAAGGAAACATCCATCTTCTTGTTGTCTACAAGAAACTCATCTTGCTTTCAAGGACAGACAACTACTTTACAATAAAAGAATGGAAAAAGTATTCCAAGCAAATGACACCATGACACAGCAGGCGTTAGTCTAACATCAGAAAAAAATAGACTGCAAACTAAAATTAATTAGAAGACATAAAGGAAGTCAGTTGATTCTAATCAAGGGAACAATTAACTAAGAACACATTATAATTATGAACATATATGCACCAAATTCTGGTGCAGCCAGTTTTATAAAAAGAGTAGTACTGGACGTCAAGACACATTAATCCAACACAGTAATAGTAGGTCACTTCAATACCCCACTTTCCTCAATGGACAAGTCTTCTGGACAAAGAATTAACAGAGAAACACTTGAATTAAAGGATATTATACATCAAATGGACCTAACAGAAATCTACAGAATATTCTACTCAGGCACCAAATAGATATTCTACTCAGAAGTCCAGCAAAAGAAACAATCAAAGAAGTTAAGAGAGAACCCACAGAGTGTGAGGGAACCTTCACCAGTGATACTTCTGACAGAGTATTAGTATCCAGAGTATATAAACTACTCAAAAAACAAAAGAACAAGAAAACAAATGATCCACTCAAAAGATGAAGTGAAGAGCTGAACAGATACTTCACAAATGAAGAAGTAAAGATGGCTGAGAAACATCTTTAAAAGAAACTGTTCAACATCACTAATAATTAAGGAAATGCAAATTAAAACCACTTCACCAAATCTCTATTTGTAACGGAAACTGAATAATTCTTTTTTTTCCTTTTTAGTAAATATAATATCTGCTGTTACTCATAAACTTGCTATGTAATGTAGGAATGTAAAGTAATATTTTTTTACCTGCATACAACTTTATTGTCAAAATGTGAATCCTTAAACATGTTTTAGAATTAAAATATAGTTTATTTTCAGACATAATAATTTTGGTATATGTGTGGCATGTATATATGCATATTTTGGAGCAATACAAATTGGAAGGAACAACAACAAAAGACTGGGTCAAAGAACTGACTGAAACAGTAAACTTCTGCCCAAAACAGTAAACTTCTGCATTGAAAATTTTTTAAAAGACTGAGAAAAAGATGAAAGACATGTATGGCAGAATGCATGAGCTCTGGCAGGGCGGGGGACAAAAAAGGGGGAATGGGTCTAGATTTGATTAGGAAATGTATGAAATGCATAAAACTTCAATTTTAAAAAAGTTAAAAAACAAAAGAAGTCCATGCAAGTTTCACTAAAATAGACCACATTCTCGGGCACAAAACAAATCTGAACAAAAATGAAATAATTCCATTTTCTGTTAGACCATAATGAAAAAAGCTTAAAATAGAGAGCAAAAAAACAAAACAAAAACAAAACAGAACTCTGGTAACTACATGAATTCATGAAGATTAAAGAACATACTCCTGGATGATGACTGGATCAAAGAAGAAATAAAAGTATTTCTAGAAAAAAACGAAAGCACAGCATAATAAAACCTCTGGGACACTTCAAAAACAGTGTTGAAAAGGAAGTTTGTAGCTCTAAGCAGCCACATTAAGAAATCAGAAAGAGCACAAATAAATGACTTAACAGTACAACTAAAAAGCTGGAAAAACAAGAACCAACCAAACCCAGTAGAAGAGAAGAAACTTAGAGCAGAAATCAATGAAATAGGAACAAAGAGAAAAAAAACTAAGAATCAATGAAAAGATAAACAAGATAGACAGACTCTTATCCCAGCTAACCAAAAGAGCAAATCCAAATCACCAGAACCACAGGCAAAAGGGAAAATATTATAGCAGACACCAAACAAATCCAGAAGATTATAAGTGAATACTTTAAAAACCAATACTCTATTAAATCTAAAAGAAATAGAAAAATATCTAAGTTCAATGGAATGTCCAAAGTTAAACCAAGAAAAGGTCAACAACTTGAACAGACCCATAAGAAACAAGTCGGGCTGGAGAAATGGCCTAGCGGTTAAGAGTGCCGAAATTCTCAACAAAATACTTGCAAATTGCATACAGACCCAAATCAAGAAGATCATCCATCACGACCAAGTCGGATTCATACCAGAGATGCAGGGATGGTTCAATATATGCATCAATAAATATCATAAAGCATATAAATGGACTGAAAGATAAAACTACACCATCATCTCAATTGATGCCAGAAAAGCCTTTGACAAAACCCAGCATCCCTTCATGCTTAAAGTCCTAGAAGGAATTGGATTGGAGGGATCGTTCTTCAATGTAATCAAAGCCATATACAGGAAACCCACAGCCAATATTATCCTAAATGGGGAAATGACAGATGCATTCCCTTTAAAGGTAGGAACTTGGCAAGGCCGCCCCTGTCACCACTCTTCTTCAATATAGTGCTTGAAACACTTGCTAGGGGAATAAGGCAAGAAAAGGAAATTAAAGGAGTACTAATTGGAAAAGAGGAAGTCAAGCTATCCCTTTTTGCTGATGACATGATTGTTTACTTAAGGGATACTAAAAACTCCACCAGAAAACTGCTAGAAATGATTAAGAGCTTCAGTAAAGTGGCAGGATACAAAATTAACCTAGAAAATCAGTAGCCTTTCTTTACACTAACAACAAGCAACTGAACAAGGAATTCAAGGAGACTTTCCCACTCACAATAGCCTCAAAAACAATAAGATACCTAGGAACAAACCTAACCAAAGACACCAAAGATCTCTACAACAAAAATTTTAAACCCTGGAAGAAAGAAATTGAGGAAGACATCAGAAGATGGAAAAACTTCCCATGCTCATGGATTGGGAAAATTAATATAGTAAAAATGTCCATTCTACCCAAACTCTTGTATAGATTTAATGCAATCCCAATTAAAATCCCAAAGAGTTTCTTCACAGGCTTGGGAAAAAGTCCTTAATTTCATTTGGAAAAACAAAAGAACCTGAATAGCCAAAACTATCCTAAGTGAAAAGAGCAATACAGCGGGGATCTCTATACCAAACTTCAAAGTATACTACAGGGCTATAGTTATAAAAACAGCTTCATACTGGCACAAAAACAGACCTGTTGACCAATGGAACAAAAGTGAAGGTCCAAACTTGAGCACATACAATTTCAGCCATCTCATATTTGACAAGGGGGCCAAGAAGACACAATGGAGAAAAGACAGCATCTTCAGCAAGTGGCGTTGGCAAAACTGGATCACCACTTGTAGAAGAATGAAATTAAACCCCTACCTCTCTCCCTGTACAAAAGTCAACTCCAGATGGATCAAAAACCTCAATGTGAAACCCCAAACTCTGAAGGAGATAGAAGAAAAAGTTGGCAGCAGACTACAAGACATAGGTGTAGGAAAAGACTTCCTAAATCAGACAGCAGCTGCACAAGAATTAAGGTCGACAATTGACAAATGGGACCTCATTAATTTCAGAAGCTTCTGTACATCAAAAGAAACAATCAAGGAAGTGAAGAGAAATCCCACAGAGTGGAAGGAGACCTTCACCGCAGAAACATATGACAAAGCATTGATTTCCAGAATATATAAAGTACTCAGAAAACAAAGAAGAAAGAAAACAAATGACCCACTCAATAGATGGAGCAAAGAGCTGAACAGAAACTTCACAAGTGAGGAATTAGAGATAGCTGAGAAACACCTTAAGAAGTGTTCAACGTTGCTTATAATTAAGGAAATGCAAATCAAAACCACTTTAAGATATCATCTTACTCTAATAAGACTGGCTAGGATCAAGAAAACAAATGATACCAAGTGCTGGAGAGGTTGTGGGGAAAGAGGAATGCTCATCCACTGCTAGTGGGAATGTAAACTCATACAGCCACTATGGAAAGCAGTGTGGAGAACCCTTGGAAGACTTGGAATGAACTTGCCACCTGACCCAGCCATACCACAACTGGGCATGTACCCACTAGACTCATCTTACCACAGAGATACATGCACAGCCATGTTTATTGTAGCTCTCTTCACAATAGCAAGGAGCTGGAACCAACCCAAGTGCCCCTCAAGTGATGAGTGGATAGAGAAAATGTGGTACATCTACACAATGGAGTTCTATGCAGCAGTAAAGAAAGATGACATCATGATCTTTGCAGGTAAATGGTTGGATCTAGAAGATATTATGCTTTGTGAAGTAACACAGTCCCAGAAAAACAAATGATGAATGGTATCCCTCATCTGTGGATGCTAGCACCAATTACCTAATTGTATGGTAAACTAAGCAACATCAATATGATCTGAAAACAACTGTGTATATGATCTGAACACAACTATCTGAACAATATGATCTGAAAACAACTATATATTATATATATATAATAAAAAATAATAAATAAAAAATAAAGAAGCAACTGGAAAACAACAACAAAAAAGAAAATACTAACCAGGTGTGGTGGTGCATGCGTTTAATCCCAGCCCTCAGGAGGCAGAGGCAGGCAGATCTATGTGAGTTCAAGACCAGCCTGGTCTACATAGCAAGTTCCAGGCCAGCTGGGGCTACAGGGAGACTCTGTCTCAAAAAGATAAAAAAGAAAAAAAAAAACTAAAATGATTTTATAATTTACCTAAAATAAGTGTCCACAAGATCAGTATTTAAAAAAAAAAGAAAATGTTTACCTACTATAAATCCAGTAGAGTATTAATATCCAAATATACAAAGAACCAAAAAGCAAAGACTTATGAAAACAAATGGCCCAATTAAAAAATAGGCTATGGATCTGCATAGAGAGTTCTTAAAAGAAAGAACAAGATCCTGGTTCACAAAGCCATGAAGCTTAAAACAAATGCTACAAAGTGAAGGCTGGATGCCAGCGACTGCTTAGAAAAGTAGTAGGAAGTGTCCCATCTGATAAAAATGCAGATATCTGCTTTTTATGATGGTGAATGAGAGCTCTGCAGCTTCTACAGAGGGGTTTTTATGTTCAAAGGATGAATACGAAACTCAAGATTAAATGCTGACCAGCTCCAAAACTTTTAGTGCAGTGTTATGCATGGGTGTGGTTCTCACTAATATAATATGGTGGAAAGGTTGGATGTGAACTCTTAGAAGAAAACAAAACAAAAAAAAAAAAGATCTATTAATTTCATTCAACTCCTTACGAAGAAAATTAATGTAGCCACAGGATTTAGCTTCTGTGAATTTCAATTGTTTTTCTGGTTAAATGGAAATAATAAAATGTCATTGTTCAATTAAAAAAAAAAAAGAAAGAAAGAACAAGAATGGCTGATAAATACCTTAAGAAGAGTTCGACATCCTTAGTTCCCTAATTAGGGAAATGCAAATTGAAACTACTTCAAGATTTCATCTTATCTCAATCAGAATAGCTAAGATCAAGAGAACAAGTGACACCAGATGCTGGCGAGGGTGTGGAGAAATGGGAAACACTTATTCACTGCTGGTGGGATTGCAAACTGGTATAACCACTATGGAAATCAGTGTGGAGAACACTTAAACTAAAAATAGATCTATCATATGATATGATTATCATATTCTTTGGAATATACCCGATGGACTCAATATTTTACTACAAAGATAGTTGCTCAACCATGTTTGATGGTCCTCTTTTCACAATAGGTAGGAAACAGAAACAACCTAAATGTTGCCCAACTGAAGAATAGATAATGAAAATGTAGTACATTTACACAATGGAGTTCTACTCAGCAGTAAAGAAAATTGGATGGAACTAGAAAACTGTTATACTATGAAGTAACAGAGATTCAGAAACACAAGTGTCACATAGTCTCTCTCATTTGTGGATCTTAGCTCCAAATTCTTAGATGTGAGCATATATCCTGATGTAACTGCAGAAGCCAGGAAGATGGGAGGGAGCCATGGGAGCAAAGAAGAAGGAGCTTGGAAGGGGGGATAGCAGGAGATGGGTGTCATCAAGCAGGAAATAGGGAAAATGGAGGACACTGAACTGGAAAGGGAATAGGAAGGGTTATACAGAGGAGAGAGCCAAGAAACAAATAATGTTAGGTACTGTGAAAAGCCAGAGGTAAACATATTAGTCAAAAGCCTACTGAAAATATACATGCCATATGTGTATGAGTGCATGCATATAGCTGAATTCCATATAATGAAAAGCACAGTGCCAGGCAAGGGAAGCCTCCCTTCTCATTGTTGGTCAGAGTTGTCCAGGAGAACCCCCAAGTAATATAGGCTATTGCCATAGCCCTTAATTGTCTCTTGGAACTTAAGGTAAGAGACTATTGGTGAAAAAAATGACATAATTTGGAGACAAGATTTAGAGAACTTGGGCTGGAACTGACCTTGAAGAGTAGCTCTCATAGTATCAGTAGATACTGTGCAAGCTGCCACAGGAGAAAACCAACCAATGACCCCACTCAGCTGCAAATCCTACAAAAAACAACAATGACTGGCTCAGCACATAATCTCCCTTGGCACGGAGGTGACACTTATCTTGGGGGAAATCAACAGATCTCTAATTAGACTTAATGTCTATTCAGTGGGAAGGAACTCATGTGTGGTACTGCAAACATAGCCAAATACACATGGCTGGAAATGACATAGGCCCAAGAGAAAAATCCACTTTTGCCACATGCCTAGACCCAACATAATTTCCTGCTATATTCTAAATGTATCCTTATATTTACAAACAAGTGTACCTCTCACTATTCACCTAAGAACCTTTTTTTTTTTTTACAAAAGACAGAGACTACTACAAAGGTCTACAACTGGTTGAATGTGGAGAACAAGTGACTGTGACCTAAATAATGCATCTACAATGCAACCTTTATATCTAAGGCTCAGGGAACATCACAGAATAAATGGTAGAAAGAATGTAAGGGCCGGGGCACAAAACACCTCCTAAGTCATTCTAGACATGATAGGGAAGCTTCACCGATGAAATCCCTATGGAATGGTGGCCTAACAGGATCTGCATATAATAACAAAAGAAGTTGATATACTGAGGCAGATGGGGAAAATCTCAAGGAATCCCACCTCAAGAGGAAGAACTGCAGGTAATCAATGGACATTGAGGGAGGATCAGTTTTCTCCAGAGATGAGCTCCTTAAGAGGTTATCTAACTCCAAGTGGACAGCCCTAAACACATATACACAAAAGCACACACACATATAGAGGGAGACCTTGTATATGATATATGAGTATATGTATATCTATAAATGTATGCATGCACATGTAACAATAATAAGGAAGGGGACAAGATATAGAAAAGGAGTGTGTGGGGGGGATGTGGGAGGAGTTGGAGAGGGCAGGGGAGAGATAAAAATGGTATGAAGACTACACTCATGATGTTCACGAAATTTTTTTAAATTACAAATATTATTTAGCATGCATGTTCCTCCATTGCTGTGTGTATAAAACGGGTTAATAATAGTGCCTCCACTCTAGTGCATGAAGAACCCTGCACAGTGACGCACACACACAATGGACTCTTGGATGTTAGCTACTATCTATGTGATCAGAAAGAATGGTTGGGTGTGCGAGTCTGTTTCCATAGTCACTGAGCTCAGCTTCAGTGAGTGCTGTGTTTATCCTGCAAATATCTGTTGGCTGTCTCTGGCCCCTTACCAGAGCTCTCCACCCAGATTGTTTTACAGCCATTAAAGAGTTACAGCTTATGTGTTAAGTGGCATACACTCTCTTTGTGGTTACCAGAGTTACAGCTTATCAACAGCTCTCTTTAGGTCTCCATGCTTGTTTTCTCTCACTTGTCTCCAAGAACCATCCACTTGGCAAAGCCCGTAGCTCTGTGTCTGTGTTCCCTCTGGTACCTAATGTTGCCTGTCTCCTCTATTCTTTCTTCTTCCCAGGTTGTCCTCTTGATTTGGCAGGAATAGCAAATGCTTTTCATCTCCTGTGCTTGCTCAGATAGCCTGGGAGGTGGCTACATTGAGGCTTCTAGGACCATGTGTGGGGTCATTGGAAAAGAGCATCATTAATTGATTAGCCACGTCTGCCACTGACCCAGGAGGGAAGGTATAGCTGCACAAGCAGCCATTTTCCACCCTTATTTGGACAAAGGAAACACTATGACTGATTTTTACAGCTTTACTATAAATCTTTGAGCAAAATCAAACGTAGGCTAAAATACAAAGTTAAATCATCTAATACAGTCTACCACAATTTGGACAGGTGCTAAAAAATGATTTCTTCTTACTCTGTCTCCTAGCTGGAGGGAACATCTATATCCCTGTCTTTGGGGAGATGGGAGGCCTCTTTCTAGAAAGCACAAACAATAGAAAAATAACTTCAGCTAATCTTAAATCTGCTAAGAAAACTCAGGGATGTGTTTAGCTAGAAGAGAAGCCAGGAGGGGCTGGAGAGATGGCCTAGCAGTTAAGAGCACTGACTGCTCTTGTAGAGGACCCGGGTTCCATCCCCAGCACCCACATGGCGGCTGAGAGCCGTCTTTAACTCCAGTTCCAGGGGAATCTGACAACCTCTTCTGACCTCTGTGGCATTGCACGACACGGGCGCATAAACCTACATGCAGACAGTACATTCGTACACATAAAGAATAAATTAAAATTTTTTTAAAAAGAGAAGCCAGGAAAGCCAAGGTGGGTGGTAGAGTCGACAGCTCTAGCTAAGATCAATCCACAGCAGCATGCTTGCTGCCCTGCTCCGGGTTCAGGTCAGGTCACTTTCCCTAGTCCCCTTTCTCATTGTCAGGAAAAAGTAGCCGAGTAGGGTTCGCTTGTGAACAAGGGACTTAGAAGTGACCAGCCATGCCGATGTCACAGGAAGTTCTTCCTTATCCCAGGCAAGAAGCCAACTTGACTCAGACTCAGAGGAACTAGTTTCGTCTGCAGCTCCTCATCAAGTCCGTAGATCTGTCCCAGTCCTTGTGCCCATGCCTAAACCTCAAGTCCATAGATCCATCTCAGTCCTTGTGCCCATGCCTAAACCTCAAGTCCATAGATCCATCTCAGTCCTTGTGCCCATGCCTAAACCTCAAGTCCGTAGATCCATCCCAGTCCTTGTGTCCATGCCAAACCTCAAGGACCCCTTGCTTGGAAATCACCCCAGCAAAGCCACCAAGACCACTTCCCTTCTGTCTGACTACTCTCCTTCCAAGCCACTTCCTGAGCTCTGCCATCAGCACCTACAGCCTCACATGTGACTGCAGTTGCCCTGCTGTTTGTGGTCCTCTAGACCCCCCAGGCTTTTTAAGCCCTCTGTGATCACCGCACAAAGAATGCCTTCATTACTTTGGCATTTCTGTGACCAAAATACCTGAAAAAACTGCATAAGGGAGGAATTATTTTGGCTCACAGTTTCAGAGCCCATGGCTGCCCTTGGGCATACATCATGGTGCTGGGAGGGTCTGGGGGGGTGGGGACAGAGTTATTTACTTGATAGCAAACAGGAAGAAGAATGAGAGACCAGATGAATTCCAGACAAAATATAAACCACTACTAAGTGCCCCAGTGACATACTTCCTTCAACTAGGCCCCTCACCTCCTAAACTTCCAAATAGCACCACCAGCCTAGGCAAAGCCTCCAACACATGAGCCAGTGGGAGGCATTCCATGTTCAAACCACAGCATTCCACAGACTGCCTACTCTGCAGAGTTCTTTTAGGTTAAAGAATTCCCCCCCCCCAAAAAAAAGGAATTTCACATACCTGAAGCTTTTATAATAGGGCCTGGAATGTGGTAAATGCTTTAAATGTTATTGTTGTTGCTATTCTGTGTGTCTTTATTTGCCTTTAATTGCTGTGACTCTCTGACCAATGCCAACTTGAGAAGGAAAGGAAACCTTTCCTTCTCAGGAAAGAAAGAAATCTCCCAGTTCACAATTCATCACTTAGGGAGCCCAAGGTAGGAACTCAGGACAGGAACCTGGAGGCAGGAGCTGAATCTCAGGCCATAGAGGAATGCTGCTTACTGGCTTGCTCCCCTGGCCCATGCTCAGCCTTTCTTTTTTTATTTATTTTTATTTATTTATTTTTATGTGTATGAATGTACTGTCTGCATGTAGGTTGGTGCACCCCTGTCGTGCAATGCTTCAGAGGTCAGAAGAGGGTGTCAGATTCCCCTGGAACTGTAGTCAAAGACGGTTCTTAGCCGCCATGTGGGTGCTGGGAATTGAAGCTAGGTCCTCTGCAAGAGCAGTTGGTGCTCGTAACTGCTGAGCCATTTCTCCAGCCCCTCAGACTGCTTTCTTATATAACACAAGACCACATTCCCAGGGGTGGCACCACTTACAGTAGTCTGGGCCCTCCCACATCATTCAACAATCAAGAAAATATCCCACAGACATGGCCACAGGCCAGTCTAAAGGAGGCAATTCCCCAGTTGAGGCTCCCTCAACCCCCACATATGCCAACAAATGCTATCCACAGCACACTTTCTTTCCCTTTTGTCCTGCTTTGAGGTCAGCCAACTAGTTGCATTGTGCACTGAGGGAGACTGACATTGAGGAGGATGCGCCCCTCACCCAAGGTTCCTGCTGGTAGAAGCTTCCAGTTCTTTCCAGTCCTGTCCAGGACTATTTGTACATGACTCCAGGTCAAGCTAGTGACTGACTCTGCTTTTTCCATTGATTTTCCTCCCCCGAATGAATTTTTAATTATTTTATGTTTATGAGTGTTTCACCTTTATGTAAATATGCCATGTGTGCAGAGGCCTGTGGAGTCCCCTGCAACTGGTTGTTAGCCACCATGTGGGTGCTGGGAATTGCACTCAAGCCCTCTGCAAGAGTAGCCAGTGCTCATAACCACTGAGTCAGCTCTCCAGGCCCCTGAAAAGGATCTTATAAGTGATCCTAAACCTCAACAATTTCCAAATTGGACTGGAGTATGCAAATCCACATATGTACATTAATATATCATATATGTAATGTATTACATATACATACATATATATTTATTACGTGCATACCTTGTGATCACTGCAGATGAACGCAGCCTCCACAGGGGTGAGGTGCTTCTTTGGCCTTCATTTCTATCAAGAAATGGAGAAGTGTAGAGCGCCTGACCAACTACATTCACCTGAGGGAAGGGGTGGGCAGCATCTGCTCTGCCCGTTCTTGTCCACAGGGGAACATAAAGGTCTCTGGATTCAAGACTGAGATTTGGCAGGATCAGGGCCTGTAGTTATCCAGGTCTGCTTGTGAGAGGCTGCAGGTTTCTGACCTTTTTTAATGATGCCGAGAATCAAACCCAGGTCCGTGCATATACTAGTCAGGCATGTTACCACTGAGCTATCTATACACCTTGCCATCCTTTGGTTTTTCTTTTTTTAAATTACTTTATTTTTTATTTTATGTGTATGAGTGTATTGCCTGCATGTATATAAGTGCACTATGTCTTACAGTGCGCACACAGGTCAGAAGAGGGAACCAGATCCCCTGGAACTAGAATTATAGACAGTTGTTACCTGTCATGTCGGTGCTGGGAATCAAATCTAGGTCCTCTGCAAGAGCAGTCAGTGCTCTTAACTGCTGGGTCATCTCTCCAGCTCCTTATTTTATGGGTATTTTTTTTTTTATTATTTCTGTTTGTGTATGAATGTACTGTCTGCATGCAGGTTTGTGCACCCGTGTCGTGCAATGCCGCGGAGGTCAGAAGAGCGTGTCGGATTCCCCTGGAACTGGAGTTCTCCTTGAATTGGAGTTTCAGACGGTTCTCCGCCGCCATGTGGGTGCTGGGGATCGAACCCGGGTCCTCTGTAAGAGCGGTCGGCGCTCTTAACCGCTAGGCCATCTCTCCAGCCCCTATGGGTATTTTTAAGCTTGTTGCTGTTGAATAACAAATTCTCCAGACCTACTTTACAGTAATTATTGTATTTTCTTTTTATTTATTTATTTTATCTTTTTCTTTTTATGCTTTTGTTGATGTTTTGTATATTTCAGACATTATTTTTCAGTTCAATTTAGGCATGTTCCCCTTGCCCTTCCCCCCACCCCACTCCAGATCATGCATTCTGCCATAACTGTCCTGCATCTTTCTCTCAGTCTTTTTTTATGTTTAGGAATTCACATGTTTAGGAATTCACATTTTCCTCCACTAACTTTATATTACTCTAAAATATGGATACATACTCTCCACCCATATGCAGTAATTACAGAGTCTGAAAATAAGTGGTGGGTGGATTCTAGAGCCCATTGAGAGATTTACATTATAACAACATAGTTGCTTTCAGATAAACAGAAATATGACAATAATGTTGTTCAGCTTGCCTTTCAACTGGGGCTTTGCTGTTAGCATCCACAAATGAGGGAAACCACTATATGTTTTTCTGGGACTGTGTTACTTCACTTAGCATAATGGCTTCAAGCTCTATCCATTTACCTGCAAAGTTCATGAGGTCATCTTTTTTTAAAATTATTTATTTAAAGCCGGGCATGGTGGTGCACACCTTTAATCCCAGCACTCAGGAGGTAGAGGTAGGAGGATCTCTGTGAGTTCAAGGCCAGCCTGGTCTACAGAGTGAGCTCCAGGACAGCTGGTACTAAAAGGGAGACCCTGCCTCAAAAATCCCCCAAAAATTATTTATTTTTTTAAGGGATTCACAATATAAGCACAGTGTTTTCAGATCACATTAATGTTGCTCAGGTTGCCATACAACTAGGTAATTGGTGCTAGCATCCACAGATGAGGGATACCATTCCTCATTTGTTTTTCTGGGACTGTGTTACTTCACTTAGCATAATGGCTTCAAGTTCCAACCATTTACCCGCAAAATTCATGAGGTCATCTTTCTTTACCTCTGCAAAGAATTCCACTGTGTAGATGTACCACATTTTTTCTATCCACTTGTCAGTTGAGGGGCACTTGGGTTGGTTCCAGCTCTTCACTATTGTGAAGAGAGCTGCAATAAACATGGCTGTGCATGTATCTCTGCAGTAGATATATACCCAGGGGTACATGCCTAGGAGTGGTATGGCTGGGTCAGGTGGCAAGTTCATTCCAAGTCTTCCAAGGGTTCTCCACACTGCTTTCCATAGTGGCTGTATTAGTTTATATTCCCACCAGCAGTGGATGAGTGTTCCCCTTTCCCCACAACCTCTCCAGCACTTGGTATCATTTGTTTTCTTGATCCTAGCCAGTCTTATTGGAGGGAGATGATATCTTAAAGTGGTTTTAATTTGCATTTCCTTAATTATTAGTGACATTGAACACTTTTTAAGATGTTTCTCAGCCATCTCTAATTCCTCACTTGTGAAGTCTCTGTTCAGCTCTTTGCTCCATCTTTTGAGTGGGTCATTTGATCATGCCACTCACCTAACCCTGTGCCTCTCTCTCTCAGTTGTTCTGAGATCAAGAACAGAAAAAAGGAGGCTGTTATTTATGAGCCCCTACCCTGCCACACTCTCTGACTCTCAGACCACATGGTTACACAGGGCAGCCCAGCCTTCCCAGGTCTACAGTGCCATGAGTTTCAGGCTTGGTCAAGTGGCACAGCTTTGTCCTTTAGGTCATAGCAATTGACTCAGAATTGGGAACATGATCTAGACTGACTCAATGAAATGCTGTTGATGGATAGTTATTAGGTTGTTTTGAGAAAAGAAGTTGTGGTTCCCTTCCCTTATTTACAACCTCCTATAGCCTTTCCACCATTGTTATGCATTCTGTCATATATTTTACAGACTATCAATTTCATTTCATGAGCCCACGCATTCCTTGGTGTGAGTTCATCCACTGGAACCAGGCTAACAAAAGATCAACTCACCTAGCAGTGATCAGCTGCCACGGTAAGCAGTTAGTATCATTTCACAACAGTGACACATTTCTGAGAAGGGGGCAAGGGATTTCTGTGGTCAGCACTTCCTGGAATTGTTTACCAGTTTCAGACAAAACAGGTGTCTAAAATGGCTGCCTTAACCAAAATGGAATCACTTCAGCCATTACACTCTACCCCTCAGATGGTTGTAAAAGTCTTCCAGAAAAACCCAAGCTCTTGAGTTGGGACATAAGGCCTGGGTTGGAGTTCAGCAGGTGGAATGAGTAATGACAGGAGAAACAAAAACACCTGACCACTGCCTCATATAGAATCAGGGTTTCACTACACCTGACCACCACCTAATATAGAATCAGGGTTTCACTACACCTAACCACTGCCTCACATAGAACCAGGGTTTCACTACACCTGACCACTGCCTCACATAGAACCAGGGTTTCACTACACCTGACCACCACCTCATATAGAACCAGGGTTTCACTACACCTGACCACCGCTTCACATAGAACCAGGGTTTCACTACACCTGACCACTGCCTCACATAGAACCAGGGTTTCACTACACCTGACCACCACCTCATATAGAACCAGGGTTTCACTACACCTGACCACCACCTCACATAGAACCAGGGTTTTACTACAAAGCCCAGCTGACCTCAAACTCTGATCCTCCTGCTTCTGCCTTCCAAGTGTTGGGATTGTAAGTGCGAGCCACTACATCTGGTTGTTTTCCCATTCTTAAATGTTTTTACAAACTCATATACTTGCATACATATGGTCTTTGCACTTATAGAAAAGATTTATTTCCATGCTTTTGTCTATTGTGAAACATGGGGGAGAGATAACATTTTTGTTTCTGAACAGTGAATGGGAAAATTGGATAAAAACTAACTAAAAATTCTGATTCTACAAGATATGTCACAAATATTCCTTATAAATAACCACCTTTCAAGGAGTTAGTTTCATAAAATGCCCTTATATGGCTATTGCAGAAATATCTCTTTAGTCTCTGCTTCAGGATTCAGAAAGACCTTCCAGGTCCCCAAGTTTCTCATGGGTGGTAACCAAGTGACCATCTTTGGGCAATGGAAGAGGTTCTGGTCAGTATTCTGGGAGTTCAGATCTGCATAAAAGGAGGTGGCACTGCTACCTGTTTCTTCCAGCTATCTGGAGGCTGGGGCTATGTTTGCTGTCTTGTAATTAATCACTGGGCTTAGCTAATGCCTCCTAAATTAATGTAATTACCAATGTCTCTGAATAACCACCTTTGTGCATGTGCCACTATCCAAACAAACCATTGGCAGATCTGTAGCCAAGGCAGAGCCATCTAAGAATGGAGTCAGGATTGATTTTAATTAACTTGTTTCTCATATTACAAAGGTGAGAAAATACCAGTTCTCAGTCACTCTAGATTAAAAGAATAAGGAAGGGCGTATGGATGGCAGACTCCTGAAAATAACAGCTAAGAGATACTGTCCCAAAGCCTCCCTGTCCCTCACTGGGTTTTATTTCTGCAGCTGCCTGGGCTCTGCCCAGAGCTGGACAGAGAGCTTGCTGGACTTCTCATCACAGAAGCCGGTCCAAAGGCCCCTGACTTAATTTGCTCTGCACTGAAGTGTGGTGGAGAAGGCAAACACTGCTTCTTGCTTGTCTCCTTCCATCCTGAAATATTTCATTAAATGCAGAATTTTGGAACCAACCGAAGGTGAAAGCAAGCTTATTGTTACTTGGAATTTGTTCTGTGCTGCTTTTTGCTTTTAAAACCTTCATTTCCAGAACCGTGACCCAGTCTATGGGTGCAGCAGCTGCTTGCTGCCTGGGCAGACAATTGAGAAGGGGGTGACTCTTGAGTCTAACTCATGAGACAGTGCTCTATGGCACAGTATTTTCCAATGTCTGTTCTGTTGGCTGTGAGTCTGCAGGATGGTACTTGGAGGAAAAGAGAGGCCAAATAACTTTGGCAAACTCCACACATCTCCCCTGCCTCAGGAAATTTCCAATGTGCCTTAGCATGTCAAAGGCTCTGAGAAGTCCTGCATCAAAGGGGCATGTGTGACTTTCCTGGAGTACTCTTCTGCAGAACAATAACCTGAAGTTGGGGGCTAACTAGGAACCTCAGGGTTTTTTTCCTCTCTGGCACATTGATTTCCAAACTCATTACCTGCTCAGTCTTCCCTAAGGCAGAGGGAGGACATCCTGCTATTAGAGGCTATGACAGCAGATGCAAAAGTACAGTGAGAGAGGAGGAGCAGATAATCAATGGAAAGAAAGAACAGAAAGGGCTAATGGGCTTCCTCAGGGAACATGCTTTGGACAGGCCAGGATCGGGGCTAAAGACTCCAGGATCCAAAGCATCCTAAACAGGATATCCATATGGCCCCCCCTCTAAGGCACTAGTGGACCATCCCAGAAAATGGGGGTGCAAAGACTGTAAAGTTGGAGAGGAGTGCTACAAAATGGTTTCTCCTGGCCACTGCGCTGAGGAAGTCACAGCAATTGTGGCTTCATGCACAAGATCATAACCATTTCACCACCCGTGGGGAGGGACTGACTTGGGAGGCCCCAACCCTTGCTGAGGAACGGTGGGCAGTTAATAGATGCTGGGGGTGGTTGTCATTTTCTTCCGTAGTGTAGTCACTGATAAGTTATCCATGTTCCAGTAAATAACCCCCAACCCATGCTCATGCAAGCAACTATAATAATATAACTATAATATATAATAATATAACTATAACTCCAAGTTTATAAAGAAAAGACATCGAAGTAGGAGGGGGCTTGTTGGAAACAAAGGTTTCAGTGAAGAGAAGGATGAGAAACGGCAATGCAGGTCACAATCAAAATTCAGTATATACATTATGAAAGTACCAAAGAATAAAGAGCTTTTCTATTTTTGATATGTTCTAAAATGTCAAGATCAGCTGGGCGTGGTGATGCACACCTTTAATCCCAGCACTTGGGAGGCAGAGGCAGGCGGATCTCTGTGAGTTCAAAGCCAGCCTGGTCTACAGAGCAAGCTCCAGGCCAGGTAGGACTAAAGGGAGACCCTGTCTCAAAAAGACCAATAAATAAATAAATAAATAAATAAATAAATAAATAATAAGATGTCAAGATCATCCCCCTAAGCAGAGTTTGTGATTCTGTTGGACAAGCCTTCCCCTATATCTGTGACATTGACAACTTCTGGAACAATCTCCCTTTTGGTAGTAGTGCATTTTGTTGCCAGTACCTCCTCTGCCTGCCCACTGGTACCTGACCCCAGCAAGTACACAGTACACAATGCACAGAGCACTTGGGCAAGCAGGAAGAGACCTGGTCCCCTAGACTTCACCTGTTCTGTTGCTGAGGCTCCTGTTCTTCAGGGAGTGCTATGATCATTGTGGTAGAAAAGCCCCACTGTTGTGAAGTCTGGTCACCAGAATTCATGCTAACCAGACTTCACAACAGTTAAAAATGGAGGCTTGTCAGTCCTCACTGTGATTCCTGTCATACTCTTTCCTATGCTTTCTTCTAGCCTGGGAGGCCTAGAGGTATGGCTCAATGGCAGAGTACCAGAGACCTTGTAGGGTTCTGGATCCTACCCCCAGCACCACAAAAGAATGAAATATTCAAATACACACATACATATTATATACAAAATTAAAGACTTAAGCCTGGCCAACTGGGATTACAAAAGCATCTGAAGGAGGCAAGCAAAGCAAGCCTTCAACACAGTGAAGAGGCATTTAGGACTCACATTGGAATACAGGAAAGGAGAAGCCCATATGCCAGGAATGCGAAGAAGAGACAACATGGGAAAGGGGCAGGATAATCCCGCACCAAGCTCTACCAACCCTATGGAAGATTCCTACAGTGGGATCCCTCTGAGGATGCCCCAGGACACAGCTATCAGAAACACAATTGAGAACATATTTAAAGAACTACAAGATTATAAAGAGCAAACCAAAGAATTAAGAAAAGAGAATGAAGAACTCAAGAAGGACCTAGAGAGAGAGAATGACAAAGTCCAGAAGGAAGTGGAAACACTGAAAAGATCCCATACTGAAAAAGATAAGGAAACCAACCAGCGAAGCTACAGGAAGAGATTGAGAAGCTCCAAAAAGAAGTAGAAATACTAAAGAAATCAGAAGAGGAAATGAAAAA
Organism: Rhizomys pruinosus; assembly: GCA_009823505.1. Classification (NCBI taxonomy): domain Eukaryota; kingdom Metazoa; phylum Chordata; class Mammalia; order Rodentia; family Spalacidae; genus Rhizomys; species Rhizomys pruinosus. The sequence continues at coordinate 3,407,291 of VZQC01011742.1, read as the reverse complement.
GGAAATCAAACACTCATCCAATCAAGAGGAAAGGAATGGAAAAAGCCTCAGAAGCAGAATGGAGGAAGCAGAACAAAGAATATCAGACCTGGAAGATAACACAGATATTGTATGGTAAACTGCTACGCAAACATCATATGATCTGAAACAAACTGTGTATATGATCTGCACATCAACAACTATCTGACACAATATGATCTGTGAAAACATAAAACTATACATATATATATATAATAAAAAATAATAAAATTAAAAACTAAGAGCAACTGGGAAAAACACACAACAAAAAGAAAATACTAACCAGGTGTGGTGGTGCATCGCGTTTATCCCATCCCTCAGGAGGGCAAGAGCCAGGCAGATCTATGTGAGTTAATACCAGCCTTGTCTACATAGCAAGTCCGGCCAGCTGGGGGGGCTACAGGGAGACTCTGTCTCCAACAGATTAAAACAAGAAAAAAAAAAAACTTAAAATGATTTATAATTTTCCTAAAATACGTGTCCACAAGATCAGTATTTAACAAAAAAAGAAAATGTTTTACCTACTATAAATCCAGTAGAGTATTAATATCAAATATACAAAGAACAAAAAATCCAAAGACCTTATGAAAAACAAATGGCCCAATTAAAAAATAGGCTATGGATTTGCCATAGAGATTTCTTAAAAGAAATAAAGAACAAGATCTGTTCACAAAGCCATGAAGCTTAAAACAAATGCTACAAAGTGAAGGCTGGATGCCAGCGACTGCTTAGAAAAGTAGTAGGAAGTGTCCCATCTGATAAAAATGCAGATATCTGCTTTTTATGATGGTGAATGAGAGCTCTGCAGCTTCTACAGAGGGGTTTTTATGTTCAAAGGATGAATACGAAACTCAAGATTAAATGCTGACCAGCTCCAAAACTTTTAGTGCAGTGTTATGCATGGGTGTGGTTCTCACTAATATAATATGGTGGAAAGGTTGGATGTGAACTCTTAGACGAAAACAAAAACAAAAAACAAAAAAGTATTCTATTAATTCATTCAAACTCCTTACGAAGAAAATTAATGTAGCCACAGGATTTAGCTTCTGTGAATTTCAATTGTTTTTCTGGTTAAATGGAAATAATAAAATGTCATTGTTCAATTAAATTAAAAAAAAAAAAGAAAGAACGAACAAAATGGCTGATAAATACCTTAAGAAGAGTTCGACATCCTTAGTTCCCTACTTAGGAAATGCAAATTGAACTACTTCAAGATTTATCTTATCTCAATCAGAAAGCTAAGATCAAGGAGAAACAAGTGACCCAGATGTGGAGAGGGTGTGGAGAAAAGGAAACACTTATTCACTGCTGTTGGGAATGGGATTGCAAAAAACTGGTATAACCACTATGGAAATCAGTGTGGAGAACACTCAAAAAAAATCGATCTATCATATGATATGATTATCATATTCTTTGGAATATACCCGATGGACTCAATATTTTACTACAAAGATAGTTGCTCAACCATGTTTGATGGTTTCCTCTTTTCACAATCGGTAGGAAACCGAAAACCTAAATGTTGCCCCAACTGGCAGAATAGATAATGAAAATGTGTAACATTTACACAATGGAGTTCTAATCAGCAGTTAGTAAAAGAAAATTGGTGGAACTAGAAAAACTGTTTATACTAGAAAGTAGTAACCGAGATTCGAAACACAAGTGTCCCCATAGTCTCTCTCCATTTGTGGATCTTAGCTCCAAATTCTTAGATGTGAGCATATATCCTGATGTAACTGCAGAAGCCAGGAAGATGGGAGGGAGCCATGGGAGCAAAGAAGAAGGAGCTTGGAAGGGGGGATAGCAGGAGATGGGTGTCATCAAGCAGGAAATAGGGAAAATGGAGGACACTGAACTGGAAAGGGAATAGGAAGGGTTATACAGAGGAGAGAGCCAAGAAACAAATAATGTTAGGTACTGTGAAAAGCCAGAGGTAAACATATTAGTCAAAAGCCTACTGAAATATAACCATGCCATATGTGTATGACGTGCATGCATATAAGCTGAATTCCATATACTGAAAGCACAGTGTCAGGCAAGGGAAGCCTCCCTTCTCATTGTTGGTCAGAGTTGTCCAGGAGAACCCCCAAGTAATATAGGCTATTGCCATAGCCCTTAATTGTCTCTTGGAACTTAAGGTAAGAGACTATTGGTGAAAAAAATGACATACTTTGGCGGACGAAGATTTAGAGAACCTTTGGCTGGAACTGACTTGACGAGTAGCTCTCATAGTCATCAGTAGTAATGTGCAAGCTGCACAGGAGAAAGGGGAAAAACCAACCCTGACCCCACTTTCAGCTGAATCCTAAAAAAACACAACAATGACTGGCCTCAGCACATAATCTCCCTTGGCACGGAGGTGACACTTATCTTGGGGGAAATCAACAGATCTCTAATTAGACTTAATGTCTATTCATGGGAGGAACTCATGTGGGATACCATAAACATAGCCAAATACACATGGCTGGAAAATCCATAGGCCCAGAGAAAAAATCCACTTTGCCAACATGCCTAGACCCAACATAATTTCCTGTATCATTAATGTATTACTTTATATTTACAAAACAAGTGTACCTCTCACTATTCACCTAAGAACCTTTTTTTTTTTTTACAAAAGACAGAGACTACTACAAAGTACCAGAACTGGTCATACACAAATATTGTCTGTTAACTGCCCAAGCTTAAGCAGCACATCTACAATGCAACCTTTATATCTAAGGCTCAAGGGAACATCACAGAAGAGAATGTAGAACAGGAATGTAAGGGCCGGGGCACAAAACACCTCCTAAGTCATTCTAGACATGATAGGGAAACTTCACCGATGAAATCCCTATGGAATGGTGGCCTAACAGGATTGCATTTATTAAAATAAACAAAAGAAGTTTGATATACTGAGGCAGATGGGGAAAATCTCAAGGAATCCCACCTCAAGAGGAAGAACTGCAGGTAATCAATGGACATTGAGGGAGGATCAGTTTTCTCCAGAGACAAGCTCCCTGAGAGGTTATCTAACTCCAAGTGGACAGCCCTAAAACACATATAACAAAAGCACCACCACACATATAGAGGAGACCTTTATATGTATATGAGTATATGTATATCTATAAATGTATATGCATGCCACACACCCCCCCCATTGCTAACAATACTAAGGCAGGGGAACAAGATATAGAACATGAGTGTTGTGGAGTGGGGGAGTGTGGGAGGAGTTGGAGAGGGCAGGGGAGAGATAAAAATGGTATGAAGACTACACTAATGATGTTCACGAAAATTTTTTTAAAAATTACCAATATTATTTAGCACGCATGTTTCCTCCATTGGCTGTTGATAAAAACGGGTTACTCATCGTGCCTCCTCTCGTGAATGAAGAACCCTGCCCACAGTGACGCACACACACACAATGGACTCTTGGATGTTAGCTACTATCTATGTGATCAGAAAGAATGGTTGGGTGTGCGAGTCTGTTTCCATAGTCACTGAGCTCAGCTTCAGTGAGTGCTGTGTTTATCCTGCAAATATCTGTTGGCTGTCTCTGGCCCCTTACCAGAGCTCTCCACCCAGATTGTTTTACAGCCATTAAAGAGTTACAGCTTATGTGTTAAGTGGCATACACTCTCTTTGTGGTTACCAGAGTTACAGCTTATCAACAGCTCTCTTTAGGTCTCCATGCTTGTTTTCTCTCACTTGTCTCCAAGAACCATCCACTTGGCAAAGCCCGTAGCTCTGTGTCTGTGTTCCCTCTGGTACCTAATGTTGCCTGTCTCCTCTATTCTTTCTTCTTCCCAGGTTGTCCTCTTGATTTGGCAGGAATAGCAAATGCTTTTCATCTCCTGTGCTTGCTCAGATAGCCTGGGAGGTGGCTACATTGAGGCTTCTAGGACCATGTGTGGGGTCATTGGAAAAGAGCATCATTAATTGATTAGCCACGTCTGCCACTGACCCAGGAGGGAAGGTATAGCTGCACAAGCAGCCATTTTCCACCCTTATTTGGACAAAGGAAACACTATGACTGATTTTTACAGCTTTACTATAAATCTTTGAGCAAAATCAAACGTAGGCTAAAATACAAAGTTAAATCATCTAATACAGTCTACCACAATTTGGACAGGTGCTAAAAAATGATTTCTTCTTACTCTGTCTCCTAGCTGGAGGGAACATCTATATCCCTGTCTTTGGGGAGATGGGAGGCCTCTTTCTAGAAAAGCACAAAACAATAGAAAAATTAAACTCAGCTAATCTTACATTGCTCAAGAAAAAACTCAGGGATTGTTTAGCTAGAAGAGAAGCCAGGGGTGGCTGGGAGAGATGGCTAGCAGTTAAGAGCACTGACTGCTCTTGTAGAGGACCCGGGTTCCATCCCCAGCACCCACATGGCGGCTGAGCGCCGTCTTTAACTCCCGTTCCAGTGGAATTGACAACCTCTTCGACCTCTGTCGGCATTGCACGGAAAACACGGGCGCATAAACCTACATGCAGTAGTACATTCTACACATAAAGAATAAAATTAAAATTTTTTTAAAAGAGAAGCCAGTGAAAGCCAAGGTGGGTGTAGATCGACACCGTCCTCTAGCTAAGATCAATCCACAGCAGCATGCTTGCTGCCCTGCTCCGGGTTCAGGTCAGGTCACTTTCCCTAGTCCCCTTTCTCATTGTCAGGAAAAAGTAGCCGAGTAGGGTTCGCTTGTGAACAAGGGACTTAGAAGTGACCAGCCATGCCGATGTCACAGGAAGTTCTTCCTTATCCCAGGCAAGAAGCCAACTTGACTCAGACTCAGAGGAACTAGTTTCGTCTGCAGCTCCTCATCAAGTCCGTAGATCTGTCCCAGTCCTTGTGCCCATGCCTAAACCTCAAGTCCATAGATCCATCTCAGTCCTTGTGCCCATGCCTAAACCTCAAGTCCATAGATCCATCTCAGTCCTTGTGCCCATGCCTAAACCTCAAGTCCGTAGATCCATCCCAGTCCTTGTGTCCATGCCAAACCTCAAGGACCCCTTGCTTGGAAAATCAACCCCAGCAAAGCCCCAAGACCACTTCCCCTTCTGTCTTCTGACTCGTCTCCTTCCAAGCCACTTCCTGAGCTCTGCCATCAGCACCTACAGCCTCACATGTGACTGCAGTTGCCCTGCTGTTTGTGGTCCTCTAGACCCCCCAGGCTTTTTAAGCCCTCTGTGATCACCGCACAAAGAATGCCTTCATTACTTTGGCATTTCTGTGACCAAAATACCTGAAAAAACTGCCATGAAGGAGGGAATTTATTTTGTGCTCACAGTTTCAGAGCCCATGGCTGCCCTTGGGCATACATCATGGTGCTGGGAGGGTCTGGGGGGGTGGGGACAGAGTTATTTACTTGATAGCAAACAGGAAGAAGAATGAGAGACCAGATGAATTCCAGACAAAATATTAAACCAACTACTAAGTGCCCCAGTGACATACTTCCTTTCAACTAGGCCCCTCACCTCCTAAACTTCCAAATAGCACCACCAGGCCTAGGCAAAGCCTCACACATGAGACAGTTGGGAGGCCTTCCTGTTCAAACCACAGCATTCCACAAGACTGCCTACTCTGCAGAGTTCTTTTAGGTTAGAAGTAAACTTCCCCCCCCCCACAACAAAAAAAAGGACATTCACATACGCTGAGCTTTTATAATAGGGCCTTGGAAGTGTAGGTAAATGCTTTAAATGTTCATTGTTGTTGCTATTCTGTGTGTCCTTTATTTGCCATTTAATTGCTGTGACTCTCGACCAATGCCAACTTGAGAAGGAAAGGAAACCTTTCCTTCTCAGGAAAGAAAGAAAACTCCCAGTTCACAAATTCAACACTTAGGGAGCCCAAAGGTCGGACACTCAGGACCAGGAACCTGGATGCAAGAGCTGGAATCGAGGCTGGAGGAAGTGCTGCTTCTGAGCTTGCTCCCTGGCCCATGCTCAGCCCTTTCTTTTTTATTATTTTCTTTCTTTATTTTAGTTGTGATGAATGTACTGTCTGCATGTAGGTTGGTGCACCCCTGCGTGCAATGCTTCAGAGGTCAGGAAGAGGGTTGTCAGATTCCCTGGAAAACTGTAGTCAAAGACGGTTCTTAGCCGCCATGTGGGTGCTGGGAATTTGAAGCTAGGTCTCTGCAAAGAGCAGTGGTTGCTTCGTACTTACTGCATTGAGCCAATTTCTCCAGCCCCGTCAGACTGGCTTTCTATATAACCAAGACAACACCTGTCCCAGGGGGCACCACTTACGTCGGCGGGCCCTCCACATATGAGTCATAGCAACAAGAAAATATCCCACAGACATGGCCACAGGCCAGTCTAGGAGGCCAAATTCCCCTAGTTGAGGCTCCCTCAACCCCCACATATGCCAACAAATGCTATCCACAGCACACTTTCTTTCCCTTTTGTCCTGCTTTGAGGTCAGCCAACTAGTTGCATTGTGCACTGAGGGAGACTGACATTGAGGAGGATGCGCCCCTCACCCAAGGTTCCTGCTGGTAGAAGCTTCCGTTCTTTCCAGTCCATGTCCAGGACTCATTTGTACATGACTCCAGGTCAAGGCTAGTGACTGACTCTGCTCTTTTCCTTGATTTTCCTCCCGGAATGACTTTTTATTATTTTATGTTTATGAGTGTTTCACCTTCATGTTAAACTTATGCCAAGGGGTGCAGAGGCCTGTGGGAGTGCCCCTGCAACGGTTGTTGCCACCATTGGGTGTGGGAATGGCACTCAAAGCCTCGCGCAAGAGAGCAGTGTCGCATTTAACCACGGAGGCAGCGCTCCAGAGCCCCGAAAAAGGATGCTTATAAGTGATGCTAAACCGCAAAAACAATTTCCAAATTGGACTGGAGATGCAAATCCACCTATGTACATTAACTATATAGTATGTTAATGGATTTACATATACATATACATATATATTTATACGTGCATACCTGTGATCACTGCGATGAACGCAGGCCTCCACAGGGGTGAGGTGCTTCTTTGGCCTTCATTTCTATCAAGAAATGGAGAAGTGTAGAGCGCCTGACCAACTACATTCACCTGAGGGAAGGGGTGGGCAGCATCTGCTCTGCCCGTTCTTGTCCACAGGGGAACATAAAGGTCTCTGGATTCAAGACTGAGATTTGGCAGGATCAGGGCCTGTAGTTATCCAGGTCTGCTTGTGAGAGGCTGCAGGTTTTCTGACCTTTTTTAATGTGATGCCGAGAACTCAAACCAGGTCCGTGCATATACTAGTCAGGGCATGTTACCAACCTGAGCTATTCTTACACCTTGCCATCCTTGGTTTTCTTTTTTAAAATTACTTTATTTTTTATTTTATTGTGTATGGTGTATTTGCCTGTATGTTTATCTAAGTGCACTATGTTTACAGTGCGACCCACAGAGTCAGAAGAGGGAACCAGCTCCCCTGAACTAGATTATAGACAGTTGTTACCTGTCCTGTCTGTGCTGGGATCAAATCTAGGTCCTCTGCAAGAGCAGTCAGTGCTCTAACTGCTGGGTCATCCTCCAGCTCCTTATTTTATGGTATTTTTTTTTATTATTTCTGTTTGTGTGTATATTTACTGTCTGCATGCAGGTTTGAACATGTCACCCGCGTCGTCTGCAATGCTGGAGAGGCGAAGACAGTGTCGGTATTCCCTGGAACTGGGTTCTCCTTGATTGGAGTTTCAACGACGGTTCTCCGGCCCGCCATGTGGGCTGGGGATCGAAACCCGTGGTCCTCTGTAAGAGCGGTCGGCGCTCTTAACCGCTAGGCCTCTCTTTCCAGCTCCCTATGGGTATTTTTAAGCTTGTTGCTGTTGAATAACAAATTCTCCAGACCTACTTTACAGAAAACAATTTTATGTTATTTTTCTTTTTATTTATTTATTTTATCTTTTCTTTTTATGCTTTTTGTTTGATTGTTTGTTATTTCAGACATATTTTTCAGTTCAATTTAGGCATGTTCCCCTTGCCCTTCACCCCACCCCACTTCCAGATTCCTGCATTCTGCCATACATGTGCCTGCATCTTTCTCTCGAGTCTTTTTTATGTTTCAGGAATTCACATTTTCGGATTCACATTTTCCTCCACAACCTTATCTATACTCTAAATATGGATACATACTCTCCACCATATACAGTAAATACAGGCGAAAATAAGTTTGGGGGTGGTGGATTCTAGAGCCCTTGAGATGATTTACATTATAACAACATAGCTTGCTTTCAGATAAACAGAAATATGACCATAATGTTGTTCACTTGCCTTTCCACTGGCGGCTGTTGCTGTTAGCATCCACAAATGAGGGAAACCATCTATATGTTTTTCTGGGGACTGTGTTACTTCACTTAGCATCAATGGCTTCAAGCTCTATCCATTTACCTGCAAAGTTCATGAGTCATCTTTTTTATAAAATTATTTATTTAAAGGGGCATGGGTGTGCACACCTTTAATCCCAGCACATCAGGATGGTAGGAGGAGGAGGATCTCGTGGTTAAGGCCAGCTGGTCTACGCGAGTGAGCTCCAGGACAGTTGGGTCTAAAAGGGAGACCCTGCCTCAAAATCCCCCAAAAATATTTATTTTTTTAAGGGATTCACATATACAGCACAGTGTTTTCAGATCACATTAATGTTGCTAGGTTGGCCATACAAACTAGGGTAATTGGTGCTAGCATCCACAGATGAGGGGCTACCATTTTCCTCATTTTTTTTTCTGGGACTGTGTTACTTCACTTAGCACAAAGGCTTCCTAGTTCCCAAACCATTTACGCCCAAAATTCATGATGTCTTCTTTCTTTACCTCTGCAAAGAATTTCCACTGTGTAGATGTACCACATTTTTTCTATCCCACTTGTCAGTTGAGGGGCACTTGGGTTGGTTCCAGCTCTTTCTACTAATGTGAAGAGAGCTGCCAATAACACATGTGTGCCTGTATCTCTGCGTGATATATACCCAGAGTGCTATGACTGGGTCAGGTGGAAGCTCTTTTGAAATCTTCCAAGGTTTCACACTGCTCTCCATAGTGGTGTACCAACTTACATTCCCACCAGCAAGGATGAGTGTTCCCCTTTTCCCCACCCACCTCTCCAGCACTTAGGTTATCATTTGTTTTCTTGATCCTAGTCCAGTCTTATGGAGGGAGATGATATCTTAAAGTGGTTTTAATTTGCATTTCCTTAATTATTAGTGACATTTGAACACTTTTAAGATGTTTCTCAGCCCATCTCTAATTCCTCACTTTGTGAAGTCTCTGTTCGCTCTTTGCTCCATCTTTGAGTGGGTCATTTGATCATGCCACTCACCTAACCCTGTGCCTCTCTCTCTCAGTTGTTCTGAGATCAAGAACAGAAAAAAGGAGGCTGTTATTATGAGCCCCTACCCTGCCACACTCTCTGACTCTCAGACCACATGGTTACACAGGGCAGCCCAGCCTTCCCAGGTCTACAGTGCCATGAGTTTCAGGCTTGGTCAAGTGGCACAGCTTTGTCCTTTAGGTCATAGCAATTGACTCAGAATTGGGAACATGATCTAGACTGACTCAATGAAATGCTGTTGATGGATAGTTATTAGGTTGTTTTGAGAAAAGAAGTTGTGGTTCCCTTCCCTTATTTACAACCTCCTATAGCCTTTCCACCATTGTTATGCATTCTGTCATATATTTTACAGACTATCAATTTCATTTCATGAGCCCACGCATTCCTTGGTGTGAGTTCATCCACTGGAACCAGCTAAACCAAAGATCAAACCCACCTAGCAGTGATCAGCTGCCACGGTAAGCAGTTAGTATCATTTCACAACAGTGACACATTTCTGAGAAGGGGGCAAGGGATTTCTGTGGTCAGCACTTCCTGAATTGTTTACCAGTTTCAGGACAAAACAGGTGTCTAAAATGGCTGCCTTAACCAAAATGGAATCACTTCAGCCATTACACTCTACCCCTCAGATGGTTGTAAAAGTCTTCCAGAAAAACCCAAGCTCTTGAGTTGGGACATAAGGCCTGGGTTGGAGTTCAGCAGGTGGAATGAGTAATGACAGGAGAAACAAAAACACCTGACCACTGCCTCATATAGAATCAGGGTTTCACTACACCTGACCACCACCTAATATAGAATCAGGGTTTCACTACACCTAACCACTGCCTCACATAGAACCAGGGTTTCAGTACACCTGACCACTGCCTCACATAGAACCAGGGTTTCACTACACCTGACCACCTCCTCATCATAGAACCAGGGTTTCATTACACCTGACCACCGCCTCACATAGAACCAGGGTTTCAGTACACCTGACCACTGCCTCACATAGAACCAGGGTTTCACTACACCTGACCACCACCTCATATAGAACCAGGGTTTCACTACACCTGACCACCGCTTCACATAGAACCAGGGTTTCACTACACCTGACCACTGCCTCACATAGAACCAGGGTTTCATACACCTGACCACCACCTCATATAGAACCAGGGTTTCACTACACCTGACCACCACCTCACATAGAACCAGGGTTTTACTACAAAGCCAGCTGACCTCAAACTCTGATCTCCTTGCTTCTGCCTTCCAAGTGTTGGGATTGTGAGTGCGAGCCACTACATCTGGTTGTTTTCCCATTCTTAAATGTTTTTACAAACTCATATACTTGCATACATATGGTCTTTGCACTTATAGAAAAGATTTATTTCCATGCTTTTGTCTATTGTGAAACATGGGGGAGAGATAACATTTTTGTTTCTGAACAGTGAATGGGAAAATTGGATAAAAACTAACTAAAAATTCTGATTCTACAAGATATGTCACAAATATTCCTTATAAATAACCACCTTTCAAGGAGTTAGTTTCATAAAATGCCCTTATATGGCTATTGCAGAAATATCTCTTTAGTCTCTGCTTCAGGATTCAGAAAGACCTTCCAGGTCCCCAAGTTTCTCATGGGTGGTAACCAAGTGACCATCTTTGGGCAATGGAAGAGGTTCTGGTCAGTATTCTGGGAGTTCAGATCTGCATAAAAGGAGGTGGCACTGCTACCTGTTTCTTCCAGCTATCTGGAGGCTGGGGCTATGTTTGCTGTCTTGTAATTAATCACTGGGCTTAGCTAATGCCTCCTAAATTAATGTAATTACCAATGTCTCTGAATAACCACCTTTGTGCATGTGCCACTATCCAAACAAACCATTGGCAGATCTGTAGCCAAGGCAGAGCCATCTAAGAATGGAGTCAGGATTGATTTTAATTAACTTGTTTCTCATATTACAAAGGTGAGAAAATACCAGTTCTCAGTCACTCTAGATTAAAAGAATAAGGAAGGGCGTATGGATGGCAGACTCCTGAAAATAACAGCTAAGAGATACTGTCCCAAAGCCTCCCTGTCCCTCACTGGGTTTTATTTCTGCAGCTGCCTGGGCTCTGCCCAGAGCTGGACAGAGAGCTTGCTGGACTTCTCATCACAGAAGCCGGTCCAAAGGCCCCTGACTTAATTTGCTCTGCACTGAAGTGTGGTGGAGAAGGCAAACACTGCTTCTTGCTTGTCTCCTTCCATCCTGAAATATTTCATTAAATGCAGAATTTTGGAACCAACCGAAGGTGAAAGCAAGCTTATTGTTACTTGGAATTTGTTCTGTGCTGCTCACAATGGAGTTCTATGCAGCAGTAAAGAAAGACAACATCATGAGCTTTGCCGGAAAATGGCTGGAGCTAGAGGACATCATGCTGAGTGAAGTAACATAGTCCCAGAAAAACAAATGAGGAATGGTATCCCTCATCTGTGGATGCTAGTGCCAATTACCTAGTTGTAACTATTTCTTGTGCATGGCCCCTTGAGCTTTTGTCCAAAGCAGTTGGGATTGATGCATATTGGAAACAACAACAACAACAACAACAACAAAGGACTGCATCAAAGAACTGACTGAAACAGTGAACTTCTGCTCAAAACAGTCAACTTCAACATGGAGAATATTGAGAAAGACTGAGAAAGAGATGAAAAGCATGTTTGGCAGAATGCACGAGCTCTGGTGGGGTGGGGGGATGGGGGAACATGGATCTAGATTTGATAAAATATATACATTTATGAATAAATAAAACTAATTTAAAAATAAAAATAAATAAATAAATAAAAAGACTTAAGTCTAAGGTCCAATTAGAAATAGAGAGGCTTGAGAGTGTCATCCCCTCACTGGGAGGATGCGGTAGAAGAATCACAAGTTTGCCAGATTCTATCTCAAAAACAGAGGATGGGGGTGGGGCATGGAATGGCAAAATGTTATAGAGTCACTTTCAGAGCTGTACCTCAGCTGGTTCAGATCAGTCTGTCCGAGAGAAGGGGCTGGCTCAAGGGATGAATATTGACCATCTTAACAAAAGTTGTGTAGTTAGTCACTGAGTCCAGCTCCCATGATGCTCTGCTTCCCCTCCCATTCTTGGCCTTCACACAGCCAGTGGTGTCAGGTGTCTATTTTAGAGACAGGACACAGAGTCTGGAGGAGTACGAGAGCAGGTGCTCCCTCCTGCATGCTCCTGGACACTGGGTCTGCAGGATACACATGCCCTGAGGTTCATCAGTGCTCATCAGTGTGAGAGACTTTTCCCTGTGGACATCTCAGAAGCCCAGCTCCAACTGGTGGTCAAATTACTTTTGTTAAATGGTCACTAGGTGCTTCTCCCATGTCCCTGGTTTCCCCGAATTGTCCCCTAGATGGAACCTTTAGAAGTCACTGTGGAAGTGATAGAAAGTAAATAAACAGTACTCAAGTTCCTCCACCCTGCAGCCCACCTCACCTCTGAGGCATTTTTTTTCTTACAGTGAGCCCATTGCTGTGTGCCACCTGGCCACAGTGGAGCCCCACTGACCACAGACAAGTTTGGTACAAATGCCCTGGCCAGGGCTTCCATGCTGCGAGGCATCTGCCAATCTGCCACGTCCTCTCTTTTGAAGACTGAACCTGAGCTAAAACTGAGGAGTCAGGGAGGGAGGGTGTGTGCTAGACAGAGGAGAACTTAGGGAAGAGCAGAGACCTGAGGGTGTAAAACATGGGAAGAGTAGAGGTGGTGACCTCGGAGACGGGATGAGGGGACCTGAAGCTGAGTCCGCTGGCTGGGAGACACGCCTGAGTCTGGCACAGGGAGAAAGCTAGTTGCCCCTGCTGGCCTCTGCCTGACTTGGACACTGGAGCAGTGTGGCCAGCCTTGTCTCCTCTGCCACTCTGATCTAACACTGGACTCTAACACTAATCCCATGTGACACCAGCGGACAAGGGGCTGGAGCATGCCTCTGGCCCCAGAGGCCAGAACCCCAAATGAACATACTTTCAAGATTCTCAAACTCCATAATGACTTCAGCTCATTATGTGAACTGTCCACCTGAATCGTTCTCCAGTGTCCTTCCTGCCCAGAACATCCTCAGAAAAAGAACTGTGGTGACACTCAGCATCTCACCCTCTCCCCGTCATCGGCAGCTCTCTGCCCCTCTCCTCACTCCTTTGTCTGCCTCATTCTTTCTCATTCTCTCAAATGAGACTTCAGAGCTGCCTAGAGTGGGACGAGGAAGCAGTGACCTCCTTAAAAAGGCTGTCTGACAATGGCGTGGGAGGATTCTACTTAATAAAGAGAGAGCTGGAGAGAGAATTTCCGGAGAGATCTGTCAAGAGGCATCAGATCCCAACCTGTCAGCCTCTGAGGGAAGCAAAGCGAACTGGCAGTTGTATTCCTTGCTCTGAAGGAGTTTCAGTTCTGTCGGTGTTGCTGCTGTGTTCCATGAGAAAAGGGCGCTAGCGGGTCTGAGACTACAGACACACATGACAAGAAGGGAGCTCTCAATGACTTGGCAAATGTGAGTAGCTCGGTGGGGGGGGGGGTTGGGGAGGATAGAGGGAAGATCTGTTGGTCTCCCAGTCTCAAAGACCACACAGACTCAGTACATGAGGCCCCTAGTTGACCATGCAGCAAGGCACAGTTTCTGGAGAGTATCCAGGAAACCTCCTGTAACTGTTGAATTTCTTGACCTTGAATCATGAATGTCATAGGAATCTCTAGTTGTCAATGACAAAAATCACTCAGGACAACATTTTAAAGGATGCTATGATAAGGATATGGGATTGGAGTGCTCAGAGCATAGATCAGGGGATTTCCCAAGACCACCTGAAACACAGGTAGGGGCCGGGTTCTTCAGCCAAGCAGATTGTTGGATAAATTGAATCATTGTCTTGTGTGGCTGTGGGTGGAGTCACACTGCTAGCCGGTATAAAAGGTGGGCCTGTTGCCGCTGTGAGACTTGAGTGCTCAGAACTTAGATCCAGGGATTTCCCAGGACCACCTGAAGCACAGAGCTGGCTAAGACAGACACTCACTCTCCCCCCTCCCCAATTGGAATTGCTGAGGGAGTGTCCAAGTGTGACCACAATAGTGATTCTGGGGCACAAGGCAAGGCAATAAATGAAATCGAGAACCTGAGACAACTGCAGTCCCACATCACCAAGCCCTAAAAATAACCTAGAGAAACTGCCTGGCAGGAAGCAGAGTGAGCACAGTGCTCAGCAGGGTAATGACTGGGTTGTTACCTACCTGGTTGTTGGAGAAACTTCAGAACAGAAAAGAATGAGTTAGACTTCCCAAGGATAACCAAAATTGAAAGCCTGAAACCTAGACAAGTCGACACTCCATAAACAAGGATTAAAAAATGAAGGCATCTGAAGGAGGCAAGCAAAGCAAGCCTTCAACACAGTGAAAAAACATTTGAGATTCGCATCAGAATACAAACAAGAAGAAATCCACATGCCAAAAGCACAACGAAAGAACAACATGGGAAAAGCGCAGAATATTTCCACACCAAACTCTACCAACCCTATAGGAGATTCCTACAATGAGATTTCCTTAGAGGTAACCCAGGACACAGATCTTAAAAGAACAATTGCAGACATATTGAAAGAAATCAAAGAATATAAAGAACAAGTCAGAGAACTAAGGAGATAGAATGAAAAACTCAAGAAGGACCTAGAGGGAGAGAATGACAAACTTTGGGAAGAAGTAAAGGGAGAGAATAACAAACTCTGGAAAGAAGTGGCAACACTGAAAATATCCCATACCGAAATAAAAAAGGAAACAAACCAGCGAAGCAAGGAGCTATAGGAAGAGATTGAGAAGCTCCAAAAGGAAGTGGAAATACTAAAGAAACAACAGGATGAAATGAAAAAGGAGATCAAACACAACCAATCAAGAGGAAAGGATGGGGAAAAGCCTCAGAAGTGGAATAGAGGAAGCAGAGAAAAGAATATCAGACCTGGAGGATAACACAGAACAACTAAAAAGCTCAAGGAAAGATTATGAAAAATTTAAAAATACACAAAAGTGGAACAACCAGGAAATGTGGGACACTATGGAAAGATCAAACCTCCGCATCATAGGCATAGAGGAAGGAGAAGAATCCCAAGAGAATGGTATTGACCAGATATTCAACAGAATAATAGATGAAAATTTTCCCAAACTAAAAAAAGACAAACCCATACAAATACAAGGAGCACATAGACCTCCGAAGAGACAAGATCAGAAAAGAAACTCCCCACACCATATTATAGTTAAAATGCTAGATGTGCAAAACAAAGACAAAATTCTGAAAGCCACAAGAGAAAAACAAATTACATATAAGGGGATACACATTAGAATTACAACTGACTTTTCAGTGCAAACTAGGAAAGTAAGAAGAACATGGAGCAAAGCATTCCCAGTGTTAAAGGACTATAGATGCCAACTCAGGTTTATACACCTAGCAAAAATGTCGTTGCAGAAGGGAGAAAATTCTTCAATGACATAAACAAGATGATAGAATACATTTACAGAAAACCAACCCTTCAGAGAATACTTGAAATAATTCAAAGGACAGAAGAGAGGAGCAACTATCCCCAGGCACCTAGAAAGAGAAACTAATAAACCCATAACTGCAGAAGTAGAAACCTAGACCAGAAATGCAAATGGATAATAAGGTGAAAGGAAGCAACACACATTTTTCAATTATAACCTTAAATATTAATGAACTAAACTCCCCAATCAAAAGACATAGCCTGGGAGAATGGATTAGGAAACAGAACCCATCTACATGCTGTCTGAAAGAAACCCATCCCACTCTCAAGGATAGGTACCAACTTAAGGTTAAAGGATGGAAAAAAATATTCCACGCAAATGGTACCAAAAAGAAAGCAGGAGTTGCCATTTTAATATCAGACAAAATAGACTTCAAAGTAAAAGTAAGCAGAAGAGACAAAGAGGGCCATTACATCCTTATCAAAGGAACAATTAACCATGAAGATTTCACAATTATGAATATATATGCACCAAACTCTGCTGCCCTAAACTTTATAAAGGCAATTCTTCAGGACCTCAAGGCACAGATTAACCCCAGCACACTCATAGTACGGAACATCAATATCCCACTGAGCCCTCTGGACAGGTCAACTGGACAAAGAATAAACAGAGAGACATCTGAACTGAATGATGCAATACAACAAATGGACCTCACAGACATCTACTGAATATTCCACCCAAATACCAGAGAATATACTTTCTACTCAGCACCCCATGGAACATTCTCCAAAATCAACCACATACTGGGACACAGAAAAAAAAAAAACTCAACAAATACGGAAAGATTGAAATAATTTCATGAATTCTATCAGACCACAGTGCAATAAAGCTCAATATCAACACCAGGATAAGCCCTACTATCTACAAGAACACATGGAGACTAAACAACACACTCCTGAATAATGAATGGGTCAAGGAAGAAATAAAGAAATAAAAGCATTCCTGGAACTAAATGACAATGACAATACAACACAACAAAACCTATGGGATACATTAAAAGCAGTCCTAAAAAGGAAGTTTATAGCCCTGGGTGCCTACATTAAAAAAAAAAAACAAAACTGAAAGAGCACATATAAATGATCTAATGCTGCAGCTAAAAACACTTGAGAGACAACAACAAATGAACCCTAAATGCAACAGACAGGAAGAAATAATAAAAATCAGAGCAGAAATCAATGAAATAGAAATAAAGAAAACAATACAAAAGAAATCAATGAATCCAAAAGTTGGTTCTTTGAAAGAATAAACAAGATAGACAGACCTCTAGCCCAGTTGACCAAAAGAAAGAAAGAGCAACTCCAAATCAATAGAATTTGTGATGAAAGGGGAAATATCACAACAGACAATGAAAAGATCC
Organism: Rhizomys pruinosus; assembly: GCA_009823505.1. NCBI lineage: Eukaryota > Metazoa > Chordata > Mammalia > Rodentia > Spalacidae > Rhizomys > Rhizomys pruinosus. The sequence continues at coordinate 3,390,106 of VZQC01011742.1, read as the reverse complement.
AGACAATCATACAGGAATGCTTTAAAAACCTGTTCAAACCTAAGTTTGAAAACCTAAGAGAAGTGGATGAATATGTGAAATCCTGGGAATCACCAAAGCTTAACCAAGAAAAGATTGACAGCTTAAACAGACCCATAATATATGAAGAAATTGAAAATGTAATAAGAAACCTCCCAACTAAAAAAAGCCCAGGCCCAGATGGTTTCATGGCAGAATTCTATAAAACATTTCAAAAAGACTTACAACCATTATTACTCAAAGTGTTCAGAAGGATACAAGCAGAGGGAAATCTCCCAAATTCATTCTATGAAGCCAGCATCGCTCTAATACCAAAACCAGGCAAAGATACAAATAAGAAAGACAACTATGGACTTATCTCATTAATGAACACAGATGCAAAAATTCTCAACAAAATACTTGCAAACTGCATACAGACTGACATCAAAAAGATCATCCATCATGATCAAGTTGGATTCATATCAGAGATGCAGGGATGGTTCAACATACAAAAATCAATAAATATAAAACACATAAATGGACTGAAAGACAAAAACCACATGATCATCTCAATTGATTCAGAAAAAGCCTTTAACAAGATCCAGCATCCCTTCATGTTTAAAGTCTGTTCTAGTTTGTCTTCCATTGCTGTGACAAAACACTCTGACTGACACCAACTTGGGGAGGAAAGGGTTTATTCAGCTTACATCTCCCAGATCACTGTTCATCACTTAGGGAGTCCAAGGCAGGAACTCAGGGCAGGAACCTGGAGGCAGGAGCTGAAGCACAGGCCATGGAGGAATGCTGTTCACTGGCTTGCTCCCCTGTCCCATGCCCAGCCTGACCTCTTATACAGTACACAACAACCTGCCCAGGTTGACACCACCCATAGTGGTCTGGGCCCTCCCACATTGCTCAACAATCAAGACAATACTCCACAGACATGGCCACAGGCCAGTATAATGGAGCCAATTGCCCAATTGAGGCTCCCTCAAGCCAGGTGTGTCAAGTTGACACTAAAGCTATCCAGCACAAAGCCCTAGAGGGAATTGGATTGGAGGGATCATTCCTCAAAGTAATCAAAGCCATATACAGAAAACCCACAGCCAACATCATCCTAAATGAAAAAAATTCAGAAGGATTCCCCTTAAAAGTAGGAACTCAGCAATGCTGCCCCCTGTCACTACTCCTGTTCAATATAGTGCTTAAAACACTTGTTAGGGCAATAAGGCAAGAAAAGGAAATTAAAAGAGTACTAATTGGAAAAGAGGAAGTCAAACTACCCCTTTTTGCAGATGATATGATAGTTTACCTAAAGGATGCTAAAATCTCCACCAGAAAACTGCAAGAAATGATTAAGAGTTTCAGTAAAGTCATGGAATACAAAATTAACCTAGAAAAATCAGCCTTTCTTTGCACCAAAAATGAACAACTGTAGAAGGAATACAAGGAGACCTTCCCACTCAATAGCCTCAAAAACAATAAAATACCTAGGAACAAACCTAACCAAAGAAATCAAAGATCTCTACAACAAAAAAATTTAAACCCCTGAAGAAGGAAATTGAAGAAGACATCAGAAGATGGAAAGAACTCCCATGCTCAGGGAAAAATTAATGTAGTAAAACTGTCCATTCTGTGAGCTGGGCATGGTGGTGCATGCCTTTAATCCTAGCACTTGGGAGGCAGAGGCAGGTGGATCTCTGCAAGTTCAAGGTCAGCCTGGTCTACATAGTGAGCTCCCAGCCAGCTGGGACTAAAACGGAGACCCTGTCTCAAAAAGACAAAAATTTTTAAAAAGTCCATTCTACTAATATACAGATTCGATGCAATCCCAACTAAAATCCCCAAGAGTTTCTTCACAGGCTTGGGGAAAAAAAATCCTCAATTTCATATGGAAAAACAAAAGACCTTGAATAGCCAAAGCAACCCGGAGCAAAAAGGGGGATTTCTTTTTTTTTTTTTTTTTTTTTTTTTTTATTTATGTGTATGAATGTACTGTCTTGCATGTAGGTCTGTGCACCCGTGTCATGCAATGCCGCGGAGGTCAGAAGCAGGTCTCGGCATCCCCTGGAACTGGAGTTCTCCTGGAATTGGAGTTACAGGCGGCTCTCAGCCGCCATGTGGGCGCTGGGGATCGAACCTGGGTCCTCTGCAAGAGCGGTCGGCGCTCTTAACCGCTAGGCCATCTCTCCAGCCCCAAAGGGGGATTTCTATACCAGACTTCAAACTATGCTATAGGGCTATAGTCATAAAAATAGCTTGGTACTGGCACAAAAACAGACCTGTAGACAAATGGAACAAAACTGAAGATCCACACTTGAGCACATACAATTTCAGCCACCTCATATTTGACAAGGGGGCCAAGAAGTTACAATGGAGGAAAGACAGCATCTTCAGCTAATGGTGTTGGCAAAACTGGATCACCACTTGTAGAAGAATAAAATTAAACCCCTACCTCTCACCCTGCACAAAACAATTCCAAATGGATCAAAGACCTCAATGTGAAACCCAAAGCTCTGAAGGTGGTAGAAGAAAATGTTGGCAGCAACCTACAAGTCATAGGCATAGGAAAAGACTTCCTAAACCAGACAGCAGCTGTGCAGGAACTAAGGTTGACAATTGACAAATGGGACCTCATTAAACTCAAAAGCTTCTGTACAGCAAAAGAAACAAGGAAATGAAGAGAAAATCCACAGAGTGGGAGGAAACCTTCAATACATCTGACAAAGCATTAACTTCCAGAATATATAAACTACTCAAAAAAATAAAGAAGAAAGAAACAAATGACTCACTCAAAAGATGGAGTAAAGAGCTGAACAGAGACTTCACAAGTGAGGAATTAGAGATGGCTGAGAAACATCTTTAAAAAGTGTTCAACAGTGCTAATAATTAAAGAAATGCAAAATAAAACCACTTTAAGATATCATCTCACTCTGATAAGACTGGCTAGGATCAAGAAAACAAATGATACCAAGTGCTGGAGAGGTTGTGGGGAAAGGAAAACACTCATCCACTGCTGGTGAGAATGTAAACTTGTACAACCGCTATGAAAAGCAGTGTGGAGAACCCCTGTAAACTGGGATACCTGCAAGAAGAGAGGCGATAAGGCCCTGCTGTCAAAGACCTGATGTAAGCATGGGAAAGATGTATTGAGACTGCACTCGCAAGTGTACAGTTGGTCTCTGGAATACCAGAGAGTGTTACTAAAGACCACTAAATCAATAAAGCAAATACAGGTCTCCTTGAGTCAAGAAAGACTCCTCCGTCAGCACCAGCTATACCACACCTGCCTGGAAATACTGTGCAGCAGTGGCAGCCATATGTCTGTATATCCCAAATCTAATTGGCTATTAGCTCTCTCCTTGGAGGAATAACCCATGGCTGATGCCACAAGCTTACATCCTCTAATGGTTAGGAGATGTTATAAACCACACGAAGACCCTGTCATACTTAACAGAAGAAAATGTAATTCATGGATTAACATACCATCCAAACATCTGTGTCTATACCAAAGTAACCTACCATAACAATTAGTACTGTTTAAATACCTATATATCTAATTGCTTGTGCTTCATTAGTAGGATTGAAAGGTTATTCCTGGACAAACTGTCAGCCCATGAAAGGAAACAGCCAGAACTGACCAGAGTCCAAAATGACAGCTCCAGAGAAAGTAGACTGTTTTGCTTCTCATCCACCTGTGCCCCTTTTCTAAGCCTAGGGAACAATTTGCAGAAGAGGGAGTGTGGTAAAATGTAAGGGCTGCAATTGGGGTGAATGGTGAAACTACAGCAATATAGTCTGGACACTTATTTGATCAACTTGATTGTACATACAAGCCCCTCCAGCTGGATGGTGGGACCCTTGGTCTGTGTGGGTTTAGGCACAACTGCTTGCAAACTGGTTTTACATGAAGGATGCTTGAACTCATAAATTATTACTTATTGTTAAAAAATGAAAAAAAAGAAGTAATAGAAGAAAAAAAGACTCAAAATGAGCTTGCCACCTGACCCAGTCATTCCACTCCTGGGTATATACCCACAAGACTCATCCTACTGCAGAGATACATGCACATCCATGTTTATTGCAGCTCTCTTCACAATAGTGATGAGCTGGAACCAACCCAAATGCCCCTCAACTGACGAGTGGATAAAGAAATTGTGGTACATCTACACAATGGAGTATTCAGGAGTAAAGAGAGATGACATCATGAACTTTGCAGGTAAATGGATGGAACTAGAAGGTATTATGTTAAGTGAGGTAACACAGTCCCAGAAAAACAAACAACGAATGGTATCCCTCATCTGTAGATGCTAGCTCCAGCTACCTAGTTGTGGGGCAAACTGAGCAATGTTAATGTTATATTCCTCATGATCTGAAAACAACTGTGCTCTTTTATTGTTAATCCCTTAACACATTCTAGAATTAAGCTAACATTTATTTTCAGACTTAGGAATTTTGGTATATGGGTGGAGGGTATGTATGCATATTTTAGAGTAATATAAAATCAAAAGAATGAGAAAAACTAGTTTGTCATGACATTGTGTCTAACCACAGTATTTATTTTATGGGAGAGCCTCTTAGTATTTATTATACAAGACTGTTTGAGCTTTTGTCCAAGCCTTTTCTAAAATATTACACAGTAGTTAAAAGTATCAGGCTAGTGTAACTTAACCTTTCTGGATGCTTAATGACCATACTAATTTGGCCAAGGGTCTTAATGGATAACTTTGTTCCTTGCCTTCAGAGGTCAACTAAGTCCCAGGGGACTATGCATGGGGACATCTCTTGAAATGTCCTGCAAATGTGAGTCACCAGTCTTCCTGTGCAGGAAGGTCTTGGAGATCCACTAATGGGACTCCAGCTAGTGTCCACCCTATAAAGAGGAAAGTCTGCTCATGCTTCCAAAAGGGAAGCCTGGTCTAGCATGACCTGTCTTTGTCCTCGAGTGGATGGAACTGGTAAATGAAAACCCCAAAGGAGCCAGGGGCTCCCCCCCAAAAAATACCCAAATGACCCTTGAGCACCAGATCCTCAATTGACCTAGAAAAAAAAAAAACCTGATTAATTTGGCCGTGTGGTCTTAAACATCCAAAAGGAAAGTATAACCAGAAACAAATAATTAGTAAGGCCTGAGAAATTGTACTTCAGGTATAAAACTTGAGATCTTAGTAAAAAGACAAAAAGTAAAAAAAAAAAAAAAGCACAGTTGTTTTGCCTATCTTACTGGCAAGTGCAGCTACCCTGTGGCTGCCACTGCTTTTGCCATCCTTCAAAGACATGAGTCACAGCTTTTCAACCTTCCAATATGGACTGAGGACTCATGTCTCTCCAAGAATCCTCCAAACCTTCAGTGCCAGATGGGGACTGCTGAGACATCCAACTTGTGGGCTGAGCAACTACTGGGATTTCTGCCTCTTCAGAGAATAGACTGCCATTGTTGGACTACCCAGTCTGTATCATGGAGACCAGTACAGGAAGGTCAAGACAGGACAAGGTGTTCACTGGACCTCATTTGGGTGACCATGGGAGGGAAGACCCCAACGTGGAGCACAAATGCAAGATTGATGGTGGTTTGGGCTTGCCAAGGAGGAGCCTTCAAACACTTCCTCAAGGAAAACATGACATCTTTTAGTAAAAAAAAAAAAAAAAAGAAGAAGAAAATCCTCCATCCAACTCAGGTGATATGTGTATGTACATTTTTATATATTTATGTATGTGTGTATATACATGTATACACACACACGTATATATACATATATATAGAAGCAATACAAGTTGGAGAGAACAACAACAAAAGAACGGGGGAAAAAAGACTGAAATAGTGAAGTTCTCCCCAAAACAATAAGCCTCTGCTCTGCATTGAAAACAAAACCAAAACCAAAACCAAAACAACAACTCTGGAAAGACTCGGAAAAAGGTGCAAGACATGTGTGGCAGAGTGCAGGAACTAAGGTGGGGTGGGGGATATGGAAAGGGAAGTGACTCTAAATTTGATTGAGAAATGATGGATTATGTATGGAAATAGTTTAATAACAATAATAAATTTTTTAAAGAGTAAAAAATAAAATAAAAATAATAAATGAAATAAAAATTTAAAAATAAAAATTAACTAATTAAGAAAAAAGGAAAGAAAAAGTTGAGGGCATTTTCACATATTAGTCATCATAAATTAAATAATTCTTTATTAAATAAAAAAGAACTGATCGTTGTTTGGGCTTGCCAAGGAGGAGCCTTCAAACATGACATCTTTCAGCCTTAAAAAAAAAAAGAAATAATAGGCTGAAGATGCTAAAACCTATGATATGTGTGGCATGCATATATATGCATATTTTGGAGTGATGCCAATTGGAAGGAACAACAACAAAAAGACTGGGTCAAAGAACTGACTGAAATGATGAACTTCTCGAAACAGTAAACTTCTGCATTGAAAATTTTAAAAGAGACTGAGAAAAAGATGGAAAACATGTTTGGCAGAAGGCGAGAGCTCTGGTGGGGGGGGGGGGCAAAGACCGGGTAATGGGTGGGAATTTATTTGGAAGTTTTGAATGAAATGCACAAAGCTTCAATAAAAATTGGCTTTGAAAAAAAAAGGATATGGGATTGCTGAGAGGACAAGCAGGAGGCAAAGCCAGGCCACTCTGCTGGTTGAAGGGAGGACACACGGAGGGAAGGACACATGGAGGGAAGGACACACGGAGGGAAGGACACACGGAGGGAAGGACACATGGAGGGAAGGACACATGGAGGGAAGGACACATGGGACTAGGGCCTTTTGAAAGGAAGCAAAAGAAGAAAGGGGTTGGAAGGAAGGAAGGAACATTCAATAGAGGATATCTGCAGGGAAGTGCACATGGAAGGAAAGGCACAGGGAAGGGAGGTTAAGAAATGACACAAAATTGTCTTGAAAAGGCAAAAAAAAAAGAAATGACACATAGAAGGATGAACAATGGCCAGGCATGGTGGCACAGGCCTTTAATCCCACCACTTGGGAGGTAGAGGCAGGCCGATCTCTGTGAGTTCAAGGCTAGCTTGGTCTACAAAGTGAGTTCCAGGCCATATGTGGCTGCAGGGAGACCCTGTCTCATAAAAACCAAAAAATAAAATAAAATAAACAAATGGAAATGGGATGTGTAAAGTATAAGGAAGGTATGTGGGAACTCAGTGTCTATATTAGTTAATTTTTTGTTGCTGTGATAAAATACCATTGCCAAAAAAATAAAAATTAAAAAAAATACCACTGCCAAAACCAAGTCAAGGAACCAGGTTTTCTCTCTCTCATCTCTTCACTCAGATGACTGGTCCCCTTTAGAAGACATGTCCTCACACCCAGGTGGTGGCTGAAGTTGTGTAGCATTTACTGCATAGAAAGTCATACTATCCCAGTCATCTCCTATATTTTTTTGTTTTTGTTTTTGTTTTTTATTTACAGTGCCAGAGGGATAGACAGTCATTAGTGGTGGGAAGGCATGGTATGTAGGCTGGAGAAGGAAGCTAATAGACCACATCTCAACTGTTCACAGGAAGCAGAGAGAGAGCAGGAAGTGAGGTGAGGCTATAAACTCTTAAATCCCGCCCCCAGTTCTATACTTCCTGCAGACAGGCTGTACCTCCTCAAGGTTCTGTAACTTCCCCTAAATAGCGACACTAACTGGGGACCATGTGTTCAAATCCATGAGCCAATGGGGAGCATTTCTCATTCACAGCCCAACAGTACCCACGCAGCATGCCAACATGGATCCTGCTGTTTATCACTGCCTTTCTTTCCTGAACCACTGTACTGGTGGTCCCTCCACCCCCTCGCTGGGCTTGGTGCCCTGCTTTCCTTCCCCCTGATGGTCGATGCTCGTGCCTATACCCATTCATTTTCTCATTCATTCAGCAGAATATGCCATGTCCTATGAAGTGGTGCACATCTGCAATCTCAGAAGTTGGAAGACGGAGGCAGGAATATAGTGAGTTTGAGATGATCCTGGTTTACCTGTGAGACCCTGTCACAATCAAGATAAATAAAGTAAGCAAAACGGCAAACAAACAACCCCCACAAAGCTAAACCAGAATCCATCAAGTACCTACTCAGGGTACTACACCAGGAAGGGCTTTGTGATCCCGTTGTCTCTTCTAGTCCCTGGTTTGATGAAACCTCCTTCCCTCATCTTACTTCAATCTATTTCTTGAACTAGTGTCCCACCTGTCCAGTTCTAGGCCCATATTCTGTGGGAAATATAGGAGATGACTGGGACAGTATGACTGTCCATGCAGTAAATGCTACACAACTTTAGCCACCACATGTCTTCTAAAGGGAGAAAACCTGGTGTTGGGGCACTGAGTACGGCAGCTCAGTTGGGCAGCACTGAGGCCTAGTAACACGGGACACCAGACACTTAAGAAGAGGTGGAGAGCATGCAGTCAGAAGTGAATAGGGACAGCATGACACGTAAGGATGACCCAGCCAGAGCTTAGCCATAATTTCCATGAACCAAGTGACCTGGGGTTTCCAACAGAGTCTGGCTCCCAGCCTTGCTCAGCTTGAAAACGCCCAGCCTTTGGTGTGATGAATTCTTCGCACTCTGATTATGTTGGTTTTACATTTCCTCTTTATGCCAAAACCAGAGGAAACAACCCCAAGAGCCTGTCACAGAAGTCAGAGGAGATTTATTGCTTTTATCCAGGTCAATGCTTGCTACAGAAGGAGCATCGTGCTTGCCCGTGAGGTGGGGTGGGCTCCTAGTGTCCTTGGCAGCCAGCTGGGCCATCAGTCACATCCATATCTCATTCCTTTGCAACACAGTCACCAGGGGCTGACAGGTTTATGACCCTTAGAATCCCAAGGGACAACCTGGGTCTTATTCTCAGAGGAGGAGGGACTTTTAGATCTACAGACCTAAATCCCACATCTGCAGTCTGTCAGGATCAGCTAGAACTTTCCGTAGCCCTGGAAAGCTGTCATTCAAAATGACTCTGGCCCGCCAAAGTAAAAGTGGAATGTCATTGTCCCTATACATATAGGCTATCAGGATGGCCGACCTCCACACCGGTGGCAGAAATCACTTGAGCTCATCTAAAACTTTAAGACATTGGTACAAGGATGTAAGTTTTCTCATAGGAGGAGTTTGGCAGCCAGCTTCAGGAAAACAAAACCAGGCCAATTCTGGTCAGTGGGGAAATGGGACCTTCACTGCCTGCCCATTTCCAAATAACACAAAGTCAAAGGTAGGGTGGCTGCCAGATCATGGGACATCCAGAAGACAGGGCTAGCTCTTGTCCTCAGTGCTAGCTGGTGACAGCAACACGCATGGCGGTTAAGAGACAAGTACCCTGAAGAGAGCCGGGGATGGCAGGGGAAGGAGTGCAGTGTCTCTGACTGAGTCATTTCTCGGACATCCCCTTACATGGTGAACCAGGGATATTTCCCAAGGCTCAGGGACCAGTGACCACCGCAAAAGCATATTAAGTACTCAGAATGCCAGGCACCAAGTTTTAAAGTGATGTTTGGTTGATCTGTGCTAAATGTTACAGATACAACCTACTGAAAAGCCAAAGTCTCTTGACATTTATGAACATCTGGAGATAACATCTTCCTACCTAGATTGTGGTAAGGACTCAAAGGTTTGACAGGAAAACTCCATGCAAACGCTAGCTGCGTGGTTATGCAGGATGAGCAGAAGTGATAGCGTTAAATAGCCTTTTCTCCCTATAGGCCTCCTTAAATGCCACACATTCTCAGCCAGCCAGTCCCTGTAGCCCTGGAACACAGCCCTGGGTTCTCTGAGCCATGGACTATGATTTTTTACACCCCACTTATACATTTCCTAGTGCATAGCAAAAAACCAGGACCCTCAACAGGCTCCATACATAGGCATGGAATCTGCTGGCAATATTCAGCAGGAGTAAAGTATGAGATTAAAGTTACAGCACTCTAAACAACAAAGGACAGGCCGGCATCACAGACTCACAGCTGTCATGGGCCCCATGAACAACCTGCAGGGCTGTGGGGAAGTGGAGGGCCTGTTCCTCCTCGGCAGTCAGGCCTAGTGTAGCTCCTGGTTGCCATAGAGAGAAAATGGATCCCATGATTCCAGATCCTCCATTTTTCAAAAAAGTCTGAAAGCTGTGTTTTCAAATGATTACCCTCCCTATCTTTCAAGTAGACCAAACAGCAAAATAGACAAGACCAAGCACTATGCAGACCTCTCAGAATCCACCTACCATCCAGATTTGGAGTAAGAAACACCCCTAGCAGAGCCTAGGCTGTTTCTCCTGCTTCCTCTCATCAGTTGGGGGGGAAAGGCCCAACGGTCGGTGTAGTTCATCCAATGACACAAATTGTGGCAGCAATCCTTTGGTCTGTCCTCCCAGTGGACCCTTGAGCTTCTTTATCCTGCTGTAAAGATGCTGTAAGAAGGGTGGGCCAGGATCCCTGAACTAATTACACAAGAGGTTGCCTTGTGTCCTTAGCGGCCATAGTACTCATCATCTCCCCACCTCTAGAGCCTTGACACTGACTGGAGGAACTAAAGAAAGGGTAGACTCGATGAGCTGCAGGTGCAAGGGGCTTCCTAGACTTCCCTTGGCTTTGGCAGCCTGAACACAGACAGCCCTGCAAGCCGGTTAGCTCCCTGTAAACAGGCAGAAGGGGGCAGAGAAGAGAGGCAGGACATCCTAGGGCTCCCTCCTCCCCTCTATGGAGCAATTGCCCAAGGCCCAGGGATGATTTGTTTGCCCACAAATCCAAATAAGATGACAAGCAAATCATCAGACTGGCTGAGAATGACTTGTTAATTAGGAAATAAAATCAGGGCCCGGACACGCAGGGCTGTTTGAGGGTTTGTGGGAGTTTGCTTTGCTTTATTGAGTGGGTGGCTCTTGCCATCACAGTAATAGAGAGCTGCTAAACAGAGAAAGCACAGGAACTCATTTGACCTTTAGCCCAAACTGAGGACTGGAGGGAATGAAGATTTCAGGGCTGGAGACGGGCAGAGCTGCTCTCGTCTGTGAAACCAGGACTCATTTTCTCTACCAGAACCAACCTTGGAGCCCTCACCAGCCCTGTGAGCCCTCATGTGCTGTAACGGCGCCACCAGAGCCTCCTCCTCAGCCCACATCCCAGCTGAGAATCCACGTGTACATGGGCTCTGTGGGGAAGCATAAACAACTGGAGATCTTTCCAAAAAAATAACATATAATTAGGCATAACTGTTGTTATGTTTGAATCTGAAATGTCCCCCACAGGCTCATGTCAGAACACTGGTCCCCAGCTGGCGCTGCTATTTTGGGAGGCTTTGGAGCCTTAGGACAAGGTGGGGCCTGGCTGGCGGGGGCAGCACCAGTGGAGTTCCTCGGTATCCATCGCTCTCCGCTCCCTGGTCCACCACGATGTGATCACCCTCTGCCACACGCTCCCTCCACCGTGACCTGAGCTGCTCTGCCATGTACCAAAACCCTTCGTAGTCATGGGCCAGAATTAACCTCTCCTGTTTTGTTTTTTTTCATCTCTTTGGTCCCAGCTACACAGCTGCCAACTAACACAAAGGCAAATATTGTTCTAAAGTGAAGGGGGGGGAGAGGAGGGAAAAGAGGGAAAGGAAGAGGAGGAGGATGGGGAGGAGGGGAAGGGGAACAAGGAGAAGAAAAAGACCTAATGAGTATGATAGCTTCAAAAGCTAACAAGTACTACAAACATTAGAAAATTCAGGAAAAACATAACAATATTTGTGTTCATTAATACTGACATATCTGTAAAGTACTTCCTGGGTGTCTCTGTGATTTGGCTTTCTACTTTTGGTGGCCTGTCTCCAGAACAATGCTTCTGTGAAGAAGCTAGAGCTGCTTGCTAGCCCGTGTTCTTAGATGAGGGCTGTACAGGGCTGAGGATCAGCTTCACAAAACTAAACCTGTGGAATACTATGTCTAAATATTCAGATTACAGACTTCATAGTATGTCCCTATTGTAAAATAGCATATTCGATAAACTTCTTAAATCAAGACTGCTTTGCTTGAAAAATACAGAGCCCAACTTGCCATGCTTCAGCAGAAATGGAAAGACACGCATAAGAATGTAGGATGGCGATCCAGGGCAAGTAGCAAGGTCAGGCGTCAGCCAAGTCTGGAAGCAGGAGCCGAGATATCACCTGGAATCCCTCTCTCTGTCTCATCATTTGTCATCATTTGGTCTCCCCCACACCCACAGAATAGACCACCATCAGATTCTGGGGGGAAGCTGGTGCCCTACATCCTCCTGTCCCTCCACAGCCTGCCTATGTTTGTTTGGCTGCTCCAGTGTGGCTCGTCTGCTTGGCCAGGGACTTCACAGAGACTGGAGGGAGGTATCCAGGAAGGGGAAAAGCTGCCGGAGACTGGCTTGAGCCTTGTGGCTAATAAAGCTGATTAGCCTGTCTGCACTCTGCTAGCTCGCTCTAGTTTGATTACTGACAGCTCGTGTCCTCATTTTGATTTATCACCACCACTCCCACCTGAGTCAGGAGTGAAGATAAGCCCAAATTAAAGCTCTAGTGACTCAGGAGACCTGAGATTGTGACAGCACCGTGAAGCGGGAAGGCCTGGGTGCTGGCCAGGATGCAGTTGATGGGGGGGGGGGTCTGATGAAGATGAGGAGACCCGTGTGTCTCCAGGGAGCCAAAGGTAGAGTCCTGAGGATGGACTTCCTCTTTTCGTCCAGGTAGAGGGAGCATGTTTCTGTTTTCCTTCTGGCCAGGGAAGAAAGTCCATCAGTAAAGCTGTCGGTGTTGTGTGTGGCTCTGAGAGGCTCAGGCCGGTGATAAATCTTAACCAAGGCCCATCTCTCAGACACCTGCGAAGGGCAAAATTATCTCTACTAGAATGCAATGTTTAGCCCTCTTTACCCTCCTTAGCTGGGTGTGGGCTGACCCAAGTGAATACCCCAGGGGGCACTTTGAAGTCCTCTGTAGACTCCAAGGCATCCTTGAATGCTGCTGGCCACTTAGAGTCCCCACATTTACCACTTAGCTGCAGAGTTTGGCAATCTGACCCTGTACCTTGTGGCTCCCTCTGAGAGTCCAGTTACAGAGACCTACCTGAACACCTCAATGAGCACAGGTAGTGAGTGCCACGTCACTGGAAGTACTCAAGTATACTTACAGAAAGCACTGGGAAGAGGTGTGAGTTATGGTTCTTTAAGGTCCTTTCTCAAGTGAGCATCCAGGACACCCAACTCTCTGTCCCTAGGACTAAATTAGAAGCTACAGCTCATGTGGATGACTATTTGGCAGGAGCCTCAATTTTGATGTGCCTATCACATGCCATGGAGGGAGGGCTCACTGGCCTGACCTTTATGGCAGATCATCACAAAGCTTGGCTCCAGTTACTGTGTGGCTTTGGTTCCACACTGGCGTAGTCAGCAGACAGACCCTCGGAGAATGCTGTAGAAAAAGTGTCACCAGCCAAATGGAAAACAGGTACTTGGAGCTGTTAGAAATAGGAATCAGGGGTAGAAAAGACAGCAACCAGCCTTTACAATCCAAATGGAAATTTATTATAGCCAATAAGGCATGGCTAGCTGATTGATGAGTGTCCCAGCACATGCTGGTCAAATGGCAGGGGGAGTTTAAGTCTGTGGAAATAGAGTTATGGGAGTTGGGTAGGGGTGTTTGTAAAGGGCTCGGGACTCTCATCCAAAAGGATCTCTTTTGGCAGAAGTACTTGTTGCAGTACAGGAATCACTTTATGGCTATATTCCAGGACGATATTTTGAAACGGGCTAACAATGCTCTGATAAGGCCCGTCAATTGGAGTGGTTTATAACCAGTCAGGGTTTTTTGTGTCATCTCTTTGTATGGTGGTTGGATGGCTGCTCAGAAGACATAGGTCTTGTAATTAAGCTCATATACTAAAGGTCTTCCTGCTGTTCTAACTGGAGTATCAGAAAGGGATCTTAAAATCCAGAATAAGTCTCCATTCCTGTCCTGACTTCTTCAGCTCAGACTTAGACAAGACATATAGTCTGCCAGCTGCTCAAGTGAAAACCCAGGGACCATCTTTGAATGTCTTCCCATCCCCCGCCTGAGGCAGCATCTGTTCCGAATGTGCCCAGTTCCATCCACTTTGTACTTTGCCGCCACCTGCCTGGCTCAGGTGTTAGCAGTCCCTGGTCTGGACGGCACTCGTGGTTTTCTCAGTTGTTACACTTCCATACCACCCACACAGACATCCTGTTGTCCATTTGGCTGCCAGAAAAACCTTTCAAAACACAAATCTGGCAGCTGTTTCCACCAGCTTCTTTCAGAAGTCAACAAGTTCCTGCAGGACTGATTCTTCACCCATCTCATCTCATGACTCCTCTGTCCATATACTTCTTTAGTCTCCCAACCAAGGTTGCTTCCACCAAGGGCCTCAGTTCCTCAGTTTTAGAAAGATTTTCCCTAGATCTCCACATAGCTGCTTCCTCTTTCACTTAACTCTGAGCTAAAATGTTATTTCCTCCTCTTTTTGTTGCTAAATGCAATTCCAATCTTTTTTTCTCAAAGCCAATTTTTTATTGAAGCTTTGTGCATTTCATACAACATTTCCCAATCAAATCTACACCCATTCCCCCTTCCTTGCCCCCCACCCCACCAGAGCTCATGCCGTCCGCCATACATATTTTTTTATTTTTTTCTCAGTCTCTTAAAATTTTTGATGCGGGGGGCTGGAGAGATGACCTAGTGGTTAAGAGCGCTGACCGCTCTTACAGAGGACCCGGGGTTCGATCCCCAGCACCCACATGGTGGCTGAGAACCGTCTGAAACTCCAATTCCAGGAGAACTCCAGTTCCAGGGGAATCCGATACCCTCTTCTGACCTCCACGGCATTGCACGACACGGGTGCACAGACCTGCATGCAGACAGTACATTCATACACATACAGAAATAAATAAAATAAAATAAATAAAAATAAAAAATAAAATTAATTAATTAATTAATTAAATTTAAAAAAATTTTTTGATGCAGAAGTTTACTGTTTTGGGCAGAAGTTCACCATTTCAATCAGTTCTTTGACCAGTCTTTTGTTGTTGTTGTTGTAGTTGTTCCTTCCAATTTGCACCACTCCAAAATATGCATATATGCATGCCACACATATATCAAGATTATGACATCATAGGTTTTAGCATCTTCAGTTTATGATTTCTTTTTTTAAATTTATTTATTTTTCTTTATTAGGCTGAAAGATATCATGTTTTCCTTAAGGAATTGTTCAAAGGCTCCTCTTTGGCAAGCCCAAACAACCATCAGTCCTTCCCTTGTGCTCCACACTGGGGTCTTCCCTTCCCGTGGTCACCAAAAGAGGTCCAGTAAGCACTGTGTCCTGTCTTGATCTTCCTGTACTGGCCTCTGTGATACAGCCTGAGTAGTCCAACAATGGCAATCTAGAGGCTGAAATCCCAGTAGTTGCTCAGTCCACAAGCTGGATGTCTCAGCAGTCCCCATCTGGTTTGGAGGATTCTTGGAGAGACATGAGTCCTCAGTCCATATTGGAAGGTTGAAAAGCTGTGTTTCATGTCTTTGAAGGATGGCAAAAGCAGTGGCAGTCACAGGGTAGCTGCACTTGCCAGTAAGAATTGAAGACAGGCAAAAAAACAGTGCTTTTTTTTTTTTACTTTTTGTCTTTTTACTAAGATCTCTAGTTTTATATCTGAAGTACAATTTCTCAGGCCTTGCTGATTATTTATTTCTGGTTATACTTTCCTTTTGGATGTTTAAGGCCACACAGTTAGCCCAGATTAACCAAGGTTTTTGTTTTCTCAAGGTCATTTGAGGATCTGGTCCTCGGGGGTCACTCGGATTTGGATGGAGAGGGCGATTCCAATCTTAAGTAGCCCTTTCAAGACTTTGCTTTTAGCACTTTAATCCTGTGATAGTTACTTGCTTCCTCTACCAGAATGTAAGTCCATAATGGTCACCACAGCATCGCCAGCACCTAGGACAGTGCTGAATACACAGTAGGTACTTGTGGACCATTCATAGAAAGCACTTGCTCCACTTGGAATACTGCTATGAAAGCTTCCCTGCCACACTTCTTGTTTGCAAAGGCGTTGGGGCTGAGCTTGACTGGCAGTAGTGAGCCACCACCTGCTGAACCACTTCTCTAGATCTTCTCAACATGATCAGACTTCTTTTTATAAATTTTGTTTTCCCACTCACCTTCCACAACTGGATTTCACTTTGGATTTCCAAACCCATGCTGCAGTTTGGAAGCTGGCTTGCCTGACAACAAACCCAGACCAGGCTTGAAGAAACCCAAATTGCAAAAACAGCCAGGAAGTTGAGTTTTCATCAGAGAAGCTGAAACTTATTGTATTGATTGGGGTAGAGCAGGAGGGGGAGGGGAGTGGAAAACAGCCAGGAGCTCTCATTTCTATATGATTACAATCAACTCAGGTTTAGCTTCGGCTTCATTACACGGGGGAAAACAGGCGGAGCTGGCCTAACCCCACCCCCACCATCCAACACCTGCAGTAATAGCTCCAGCTTTGCAAATCGTTTTTTTTTTTTTTTCTTTTTTTTGTAACTATTTTCCTTATTAAACTTGCACTGGGCGAATCTCCATTGGCCTATTGATTTGAGTATTAGACTGTGTATCAAAGATATGAAAATACAAATTGTTGTTTCAGAGAGAAATGACTGTCTTATATTATTTCTGTCTCCAGGGCTCTGACTATTCCCTGGAGCTCCCAAGCTGAATAGAATCAGAACAAGAGCCTCCTCCTGGCGAATGCGAAGGTGGGTTCTCTGGGTAGACGTGAAGCCGCCTCCTGCTGCTGTTGCCAGGGGCTGAGCAACAGGACAGAGATTTTCCATTTACTTTTTTTTCAATGATACCTTTTCTATAGAGGGCAAAACGGATCCTGGATATGTCGACTCCACATTTTAATCTTGGCAATGGCCTCTGAGGGCAATGACCTTCTTTGGGTTAACCATAGCTGGCTGATGTAAAATTAGCATGTCACTTATCAAGGATAAGTGTGACAAGAGCATGCTCAGGCATGTTATTGATGTGTGTGCTAAGACCTTGCCCCATATCTGGCAGTAAGCTTAGGGCTGCGTTGGGCTATGGCTGCCCAAGCTGGGCAATGAGACTTCCTGGGGAACAGGCTTGGGTAGGGGACTTGGTTCTCCCAGACCTGAAGTTCAGGAGAGAAAGAGGAAATGGCATGCTGCCCATTCCAGGAAGCTGGGGAGACAAGGCATGAGACACTGAGGCTCCAGGATCCCGTTGTAGACCTAGCCAGAAGGCCAACATCATGTGTGGAACTCTGGCTTAGATCTTGGGTTCCTGGCCACTTGGGCAACTTTCCTGCTTCTACAAGTCTGAGGATTAGAATGGTGGGACTGACTGTGGCTCTAGGTCTATTTATGCTTGTTGGCTGTGGCTCTGAGAAGTCCTCTTATCAAGGTCCCAGTCACCTGTTACCTCCTCAAGAAAACTCAGCAATCCAAGTTAAGCTCTTTGCTGATTTTCCTGTGGAATTTTGACCTCCTCTGTGGTTTATTCTGAGATCCTCATTGTAGCATTGGTGAAAGATAGCGATTGACTGATGATAGCCACACAGGTGTCATTGCACTCTGCTGGGGATTTTAGATGCGTTACCTGAGTCAGTCCTCCCCAGGCCAAGAGGTAGGTGCTGTTGGGTTTATTTTGCTCAGAAGGAGGTAGAGACAGAAGCAAAACGGCCTGGATTGTCTGCTCAGGAAGTGCAGCTGCTGTGTGTCTGCCTCCTAAATGCTCAAAGGCTGGTCAAGTTGAGATTTAGAACATAAACATTCTGGTTCCAGAAATTTGCTTTCACTAGTGTTTCATATCTATTCTTCAAGTGCATCAGCCTAGGTTCCTGGCAAAATGACCTTGGCCATCCCCATGGCTCCATTCCTACAGTGCCTAGGGTGCTCTTCAGCATTTAGGTTATTTGGATTTTGTTTATATATTTTTTTTTAATTTATTGTTTTGTGTATATAAGTGTTATGCATGCATATATGTAAGTGCATCCATGTCATGCGTGCCTGTGGAGGTCAGAAGAGGGAGTCAGATCCTCTGGAACTGGAGTTATAGACAGTTGTTAGCCACCATCTGGGTGCCAGGGATCGAACCCAGGTCCTCTGCAAGAGCAGTTAGTGCTCTTAACTGCTGAGTTATCTCTCCAGCCCCCTGTTTTGTTCTTGTGTGTCAAGGTCTTGCTCTGTAGTCCAGGTTGGCTTTGATCTTGTGACTCTCTTGCCTCCAGCTCACAGGCTTGAGGTATGTGCTACCACATCTCGATACTTAGTAGGGATTTGCCACACTGTCCCTGAACTGAATGTCTAGAGAGGTAGCCCGCACCTTGAGATAGAGATGGAGTTGTTTACATCAAACCTTCCCTCTGCCAGGTTCATCTTTCCCTGCATTGAGACTAATAGCTCATGTAAACAATATTAATCTTTCAGAAGAGGCAGCTGCCTCAGCAGAGGGACTGCAAGGATCTCAGCTCAAGATCTGCTTGTACAGGAGAGCAGGCTGCTGCATCATGGCCCAGCATGGCCCTTCTGTAGCCTCTGTCCATTTATCATCTATGGGACTGTGGTTTGTCTTTGTTAGAAATGTGTGTTTTTAGTACCAGGGTCTTGGGGAAGGAACTTGGAGCTTTTACTGGGGCTAATATCAGCCAGGACTATAAGCTCAGAATGACAGCATAAAGTCACAAGAGCACTTCATAAAGGGTTAAGCGACAGAAATTCAACTTGAGCTTGAGCCAGCTTAGATGCAAAGGATGTCCTGCATCCTGTAACTGGAAGCCAGAGAGGGGCCGCCAGAGGCTTGGAGGAGGTTGCTTTCCCTTTATCTCCGTCCCTTTCCCTGCTCTTTTGTCTTATGGATTCTCTGCATATCAGCTTCAGTTTCTCCTACCACCGGTAGACTCTCCCCCGGCAGGTCTGGGAGGATGGGCATTGCCTTGTGTAGCTCTGGGCTCAGTATCTTGTAACTCAGCAACATGGGAAGAAAGAGTGCTTCTCTAGCCAGATTGGAGGAAAAGAAGATCCATGAGAGTTACTGATTGGCTGATCTCTGCTCATGTAGTCAATCCCAGGGCAGTGACAGTTGTCCTTGGGGAGGGCGACTATGAGTTATGTCCGTGTTTTGGTGTTGCCCACCAAGGAGGGTGGCGTGGTCAACAGCTACTGCTGAAGTAGAGGGTGAGGTTCCCCAGATGAAACCCTTTGCTATTGCAGGCTAGAAGGTGGCTGGGTAGACAAAATCAGCTGATGTATTTTTCAGGCTCAGAGCATCAGTGAAGATGCCACAGAGACCACGGACCTCATAGGCCTTCCTTGTAAGACACCAGTCTTGGTCTGGGTTGTTGGAGTCTTCAGACCAGGGATACTGTAACAGTTACCAACAGTTCCTTTTGCCTTTATCAGGAGAAACTTCAGCTTTTCCTGTCTCCCTCACCACCTCAATATGTAAAGAATCTTTTGGACTTTGGCCAAGTGCTTAGTATATGAGGAAAAAGCTTAGGCTTAAGTTCTTTCTTAGCCAAAATTATCATCGAGTTCATTGCTGGTTCACAGGCACTGTATGGAATGACTTAGGGAAAATGTCTGTACGTGGCCAGTTTCCTTCAGTGTTAACATTTTTGCAAAACTATTAGGTAATATCACATGCAGGGTATTGGTGGTGATATGAAAATTAAATAAAACTCCAAATTTTGGATTTTTCCACATTCACTTTCTCTTCATCCAAAAAGCAATAACTCAAAGATGAAGTGACTTATCATGATAACGAAATTATGAAAATTGCCAAGAAACTTGACTCGAGATTGGAAATAAACTGAATTTTAATGTGGGGAATCTAGGATGTGACCAGCCTATAAAGGAAACAGTCCACACTAAGTGTTTTGGTTATGAAATGATCCCCTTGTCATCATCTGTTCCAACACTTGGTCCCCAGGTGGTGGCGCTGTTTTGAGACTTGGCGGAACCTTCAGGACTGTGGCCTACTTAGCCTAAGTAGTTAGCCGAGAGTAGGCTTGAAGGTGATACTCACTTCTGGTTCTCACACTACCTCTCTGTGCTGCCTGCTCTGTCCAGATATGAGCAGTTGTGCTTCAAGTTCCCAGTGCCACAGACTGAATTGTTGCTATTCCCATACCTTCCTTGATGGGCTGAACTTCTAAGCTGAAATAAATCCTTCCTCTCTTAAAGTTGCCTTTATTAGGTATTTTGTCACAACAATGAGAAAGGTAACTAATAAAGAAAATTGGTATGGAGAAGTAGGGCTGCAGCTGTGAGAGCTTAGTCATGTGATTCATAAGTCTCCAGAGCTGGATTGTGAGAAGAATGTAGAAATTTGGAGCTGAAGGCTAGAAGAGACCTCCAAGGCTGTAAGCAGAGCTCAGAAGGCCACAGGAGCTCAGAAGACCAGAACACTGAGGGTAATGTAGATGGTGAAGGTCTGGCTCAGGAGATTTTACAAGAGAACAAGAACCCCGTGAGAGGTCGTCTTAGAGGCTCTTCCTGTTGCATCCTGGCAAAGAACATGGCTACTTTGGCCTGTGTCTTAAAAGTCTGAGTGAGGCTGAATTCAAAAGGAATGAACTACACTGGTGGAAGAACATTCTAGACTGCATAGTATTGAAGCTATTGCAGGGTTATTGTTCATTGCAATTAAATAGATTTATAGTAATAACTCAGAGCAGAGAGCAGAGTGGAAAGATGTGAAAAAAACGTCTGAAGTGGCAAGAAAAGGAGAGTGGGCACAGTTACAGTTGTCAAGGAGGGCACGGGGCAGACGAACCAGTGGAATGGTTAGAGATCCGTGTTGCAGATAAACCACACACTTGGACTGGGATGATAGCAAAGGTGCCTGGAAGGTGGGACACGACACCATCAAAGACCCCAGGGCCAGAAAATGCAAATCAATTGGAAAAGCCTTCATTTAGAATAAGAGTGCCTGGACAGAGGGCCAGTGCAGGAGCACCCTGTTTTAACAGGGCCTCCTAGACAGACATTTTCCCAGGTTCATCTATGCAGGCACACAGAAGCTGCTGCAGCTATAGTAAAAGGGGCCCCAGATACATCTTGGCCTAGCAGTAGAATTGGATCATCCACGTGGAATTGATTTTGCAAACAGAGTGCAAGGGACACAGGGCATTGAGGCTTGCACCAAGGTTCAAGAAAAGAAGCCGCCGGTGGGGCTTTGTGTAGCAGGGTCAGCATTCCTGAAGACACACTGAGAGGGTGGATGTGAAGTGCTGAGGGGGAAGCCCCAGTTACAGTGGAGACCTCCAGGATGCTGGAGATCCAAGAAAGTGAAATGTCTGTGAGTAAATCTGCAGCCAACAGGCAGAAAGGGTCCAAGACAGAGGGACTTGTGCTGGACGATGCAGGCCGTGGGGTCAGGAACCCTTGAGGCTTTGGGGGCTCTGGTGATGCCACAGTAAGTCCTGACAGCCAGATGTGAAGCCGTAGGGTTTGGCACCTGCCATGCTTGGCTTTCCTCTTGCCTTGCCCCTGTCTTTCCTTGTTAACATCCCTCTTTTGGAATCAGAGTTTTTGCTACTTGTTGCTATTATATGTTGGAAATGTTGGATATTTTGTTGTTATTTCGTAAGGGCTCACAGTTTAAAAGTGTGCCTTGAGTCTCAGAAGAGGTGTTGGACTTCTGAACAGCATTGGACTTGTTAAAACTCTGGGCCTCTTGAAGTTGGACTAAATGCATTTTACGTTATGAGGATGGCCACATGCTTGGCACTGGGACAGAAGGATAGGCAACTTGAGAGCAAAGCCCTGCCTCAGGGGCAGGGGCACAATATTATGATTCGGATTTGAAATTATCTCCCACAGGTTCTTGTGTTTGAGCACTGGATTGTGGAACCTTTAAAGCTGTGGCCAAGCTAGCAGAAGTGAGCCACTTCGGACAGGTCTTGAAGGCAGCATCTATTTATGGTTCCAGCCTCAGTTCTGTTACTTTTTTTTAATTTTTTAATTTTTTTAAAGAACTTTTTAAAAAATTTTTATTTATTTTTTTATGTGTACGAATGTATTGTCTGCATGTAGGTTTGTGCACCCGTGTCATGCAATGCTGCGGTCAGAAGAGGGTGTCAGATTCCCCTGTAACTTGAGCTAAAGATGGTTCTTAGCTGCCATGTGGGTGCTAGGGATCAAACCTGGGTCCTCTGCAAGAGCAGTTGGTGCTCTTAACCGCTGAGCCATCTCTCCAGCCCTTCTCAGTCTTTTTAAAGTTTTTCTCTGCAGAAGTTTATTGTTTGGGGCAGAATTTAACTATTTCTGTCAGTTCATTGACCCAGTCCTTATGTTGTTGTTCCCTCCCATTTGTGTTGCTCCAAAATATGCTTATCTAAATGTCACATATATACCAAAATCATTTCTGTTTCTTGATTTGCCAAATTATGAATAATTATGCTGTAAACTCCCCCTGCCATGGACTGGGCCATTTTTACTCCCAGGGAGATTCCAGCATGTCTTCCCAAAATGATAGACTAAGATAAGTCATTTCTCCATTAAGCTACTACACCATGTATTTTGTCACAAGAAGAAGAAAAATAATACACCAAAGAATTGTCAGTGAAAGTAACCCTAGAGTTGAATCCTTTCCTCAGGAAGCCCTGTGTTTCTGAAGCTACCTTCTGACCTCTGTCATGGTCAGCCTGACACCTCTTTGGAGGTGTACCTTCTCAGTTGGCTTCTTTGTGACTCTTTCAAACAGTCTGTTCAGCAACAGAGCCAAGCCACACTTGCTACCTCACTCTGACATCCAAGTTCTCCTTCTTCCAGAAGTGACATCCAAATAACTTAATACGCTATATGATGATGATGCCATGGAATCAGAGTGATTCATTCAGGCTCTGGGCCTACTGTGCCACATGTTAACCCTTTAGTTATTGGACTGTAGAGAGATCAGAGACTTTCAGAAAATGGCCTAAGGCAGCTGAGATGATGGAAGGCCTCTGGGGTGCTCCAGGTAAAAACTATTTCAAAATGAGTACAGGTTTATTTCAGTATCTTAGAAACAGTCTGTCCTTACCAGTTCACATGGGCTAAATGTGTACACTTCCTGTCCCACCTCCACACTCTTGAATGCTGAACTGTAGCCTTATATGAGTTGGTAACCAGATAGATGGCTCAGCTATTACTGTACCTGGAGTCTAGCACAGCACAGAAGGGCTCAGTAAGTTTTGTCCAGTTGGTATCTACATGGTCAGTCCTGCCTCTGGCTAGAAATGACCTCTGATCACTTCAAGAAGTGACAATTTTTCTTCCTTCTCTGAGTTCTTATATAACATAGACCAGACAGGTACATCAGCCAAAAGGAAGAACAAAGAGTCAGATACAGCAAGTTCCCAGAGCTGGAAGACCAGGCTGCCTGCTGCCCTTTCTCTCTCTTCCTTCTGCCTTCTGTTCTTCCCTCTCTTCTTTCCTTCCTTGCTTCCATTTGTTTTTACATTCTCTTTAGTAGCATATGCATTATTCTAGCAGTGAGGATAGAATAAATCAGACTACAAGACAACTGGCTACATGCAGTGCAAATCCTGGGGAAACAGAGAAATCAGAAAGGGTAGAGCTCTCAGAGAGATCTTCCTCAATGAAGCGGACTTTATCAACCAAATGCCCCAGTGCCAATAACAAGGACTCACAGGGCTCTCAAATGGAAGCAATAGAACCAGCAGTCAGATGGAGTTGGGAATGAACCCATGTGAGACAGACTGAAACCAGCTCATCTGGCCAGGGTGGCATGAGGCTGTGAGGAGAGTGAGGCACAGGCAAAACAGTCAGGGTTCCCACTGGCAAGAGCCACAGCTCAGGTGAGGGGACACGTATGACATGTCAGAGAATGTCATCTGAACTCTAGTGGGCCCACGTGTAAGGGGAGTGCTGGGATGGGTGGGGCAAAGGAGAAGAGGAGGAGGGGACAGCAGGTGAAGCTCAAGGGGTGTGTGGCCCCATCAGGGCAGTGGATGTTCTGAGAAGGAGACAACGGAGCCATCCTAGCTTTACAGCGGGGAAATGCTGAGATCAGAACGGGGCCCACACAGAGCTCGGGACGAGGAATGGCTGGAGAGGCCGAGCCATTGAACAAGGTAATCACGTGGGAGACTGGTGAGGTAGTTCAGGGAGCACTGGCTCTGGAGTGAAGAGGCAGGGCCTGAAGTAGATGATCCACTACCTGCAGGAGATGGGGAAGAGAGAAGAAAGGAGAGCTTGGGATGGCTGCAATCTCTAGTTTGGAATGTGGAATGAATTGTTGGGTGTGCAGGTGGGACTGAGGTTGGAGATGGAGGTGGGAGATGGTAGTGCACTTCAGCTCCAGGCCTCCAGGTGGGGGTGTTCCATGGATACTTGTTAATTGAATGGGACAGGCAGGCAGCAGACACCAGCCTCAGGATAAATGTGGGAAAGAGGGCCAGATACTACCCTTCAGGAACACAAGCTGGGACAGGGACGAGGTACTGTCTCAGCAGCTTCAGACTGGCCACATGCTTTACAGGATTCCAAGCTGGGATGCTGGGACCTCCATTTTTGGACTTCATGTCCTTCCCTCTGAGACTGTCTCCAGAAAAATGTGTGTCTTCACCTGCTGATAGTACATTCTAGACGCAATAAAGAAATATACCAATGAATCTCAGTAGTATTGTAGCCTAACAAGATCTGCATACTGACAAAACCAGTTGACCAGCCAGGGTAGATAGGGGGAATTTCAAAGGGTCCTGTCTCAAAATGAAGAGCTGCAAGCAGTCAATGAATGGATACTCAGGAAAGGAGAGGCAGTGTTCTCCTACAGGACTAGCTCCCTGTAGGCATTCCTAAACACACACGAGCACCACGAAATGGGCTCAGTGCATTATGTATGTGTGTAGATATGTATATATGTGTGTATGTATGTACATTTCAAATGTATGTGTATGCAACAATAATAAAGAAAAGGACAAGAAATTGAGAAGGATTGAGGGGGACTGGGAGGGATTGAAATAATCAAATATAATACTCATATATGAAATTCTCAAAAAAGGACAAATGATGATAAAGAATATGAAGTGGAGGGGTGTTAAGGTGGGGAGGGGAAGAAATCTAAATATGATCAAAATACATTGAATAAAACTCACCAATCAATAAAAAGTGTCTTCTACCTGCCTCTTCCTGATGTCCCCAGCCTCCAAGCACCAATTAATGTTCCAGTGAGCCTGGGGAAAGTTCACCAAGGCGGCCCTGCTGCTGGAGCATCTGGCAACATCTTTAATTTTATTTGGTTTCATGCTTTTTTAAATTCTTTTTTTTTTTCAGAGAAACATCCTGAAGGGAGCAGATGGCAGTAAGAAAGGGCAGATCAATGCCAAGGAGAGTGGCCTGCTTTGCCCTTGGATTCCCAGGCATGCGCTCTCTGTTCTTCAGAGTGGTTGTTAGAGGCAAACTCCTAAGGCTAATTATTCGCATCCCAAATGCCTCTGGGGAGTCAGAGATTCCTGTCTGGATGGTTATAGCTGCATTCCCAGACGCCTGTGCAAAGACAGGCCATTGAACACACCAAAAATGTGTGCATTTATTTATTCAACCAATATTTATTGAGTGTCAGTCAGGTGCTGGGTGCTTTTCTGGGCCCTGGAAATTCAGGAATGAACAAAACAGCTTTTACACCAGTCTTTTTTGTCAGTTGTTGACAACCAGATTTTTGGTTTTATTAGGTTTTGCTCCTAGATGGGATCTACATGACACAGGGTCCTGCTGTGTAGCTCAAATTCCCAAACTTCCTACCTGTGGTGCCAGAGTGCTGGGATTATAAGTACGCAGTACCACACCCAGCTGATAATCACAGTGACCACTATTATGCTGAAGTGCAATGGCAAGCAAGCAGGCGACACCCCCCCCCCCAGGAGCTTCCATTCCAGGAATATAGTTTCTCATCAGGCTAGCATATCAGTTAGGATTCCTGTTTATTAGCCACAAAGACGGCAGGTTATATGTAGCAAGCAAACGGCAATTTACTTGGATGTATATGGGGCAAAGAGGAGAGATCCAACAGGTGTTGCTATGGCCTGATGCTTGAAACACTCCTGCCGGCCACCTTCGCACATGGATACCCTAGTCGCATAGATATGCTCACGAAAGTAATTAGCTTGGATGCTCCAAATTTGTGCTCATGTGAGATCACAGAATCCCCATGTCACTTCAGAAGGCTGATGTTTGTAACCACAAGGAGTCCAACTGAGAAGCTGTGGAATGGCGGGGGACTGCAGAACAAGAAGTAGAAAAAACAGCATCCTTATGGCCCAGTGATTCCAAGATGGGAGGGTAAGGGCTTTTCAATTAAAAATACAGTTGCAATTAAGGGGGAAATCAGTTATGGGAGACAAAAATCAAATTGCTATGTGCTCTTCATTCTTTATAAAGCAATGTTCTGAAGGACCAACATCGTGGTGGGTGACATCGAATCTCATTGGAGACAGTATACTGAGATGGGAAGAGGAACAGATCAAATGGCTTAATTTGCAAAGAAAGTTGACATACAGTAAAACAAGCCTCTCTTTTGGGATATACACGCATCTTAGTGAGTTTCAGCACAGTCAGCAAGCAGAACAACTCCAGCACCCCAGAACCTCCCTCACGCCGCCCCTTTATGGAAAAGCTCTCACCTGCCTTTATTTGTGCAAGCTACTCCTCTTCTGTGCGTCCTTACAACTTTTAATTATGCAAATGTAATTGAATTTTATTTTCATATAAATAGAATATGATTTGCAGCTGGCTTCTTTCACTTAGCGCAGTGACTTCGAAAGGCAGGAGGCTTAGGTCGGTCTTCCTGTTGATTTCCTTCCGTTCCCTCCCTCTTTCCTTCCTTCTCTCCTTTCCTCCTACCCTCTCTTTTCCCTTCTTTGTTTCTTGCAGTCATTTGTTCATTCCTATTTATTCCTTTCTTCAACACAGGAATGTCTAAATGTTACAACACCATTTGTCAAACGAGCTATTCTTCCTCCATTGAATTGCCTTTGTGGTTTTGTCAAAACTCTACCAGACTCATACGTATGGGCAGAGCAGTGGCGCCTCCTTGACAGGCATGTCTACCCTTTGACTCATATCATACCATTTGAAAATTTCCCAACATGTTTTTGTTTGGGCATGTCTAGCTCCTCTTCTCTCCCACACAAAACTTCAGAGTAAGCCTCTGTATCTACCAACATCACTGCTGGGATTGTGACTGGAATCTCATTAAGTATCTAGAACAATTTGGGAGATAATTGGCATCTTAGCTGTTTTGAGTTTTCCAGTAGAAATGCATTTCATATTTTTCTGTTAACTTTAAACATCCTCAGTTTGCTAAAATCATGAAATGGTTCTAGTTGTATTTGTTTTAAGTAGATTTCTTTGAGGTTTTCTATGCATATGACCATGAAGTCATTCACTAGAAACAACTTTCTTTCTTTTCAAACCCTGAGTGGAGTGGGTTTTCAGTGCGGTGGTAAATTGAGATGTGTCGATTGACGCAACCGAGCATCCTTTCCTTATTCTCCATTTTAAAATGAAGGCATGCTTTCTAACCATTAAATATGACATCATAGGATTTTTCGAGGATTCTTTATCAGTTAAGGAGGTTCTCTCTGTATCTAGTTGACTTAGGCCTTCCTTTTGTTAAATCATGAATTGAAATTTTTAAAATGCTTTTTCTTTTTTTAATTTTATTTATTTTCATATGTGTATGAATGTACTGTCTGCATGTAGGTTTGTGCACCCATGCCGTGCAATGCCGCAGAGGTCAGAAGAGGGCATCGGATTCCTGTGGAACTGGAGTTAAAGACGGTTTTCAGCTTCCATGTGGGTGCTGGGGATCAAACCCAGGTCCTCTGCAAGAGCACTCGGTGCTCTTAACCGCTAGGCCATCACTCCAGCCCCTTAAATTGCTTTTTCTGTGCCAACTGACATCACTATGTGGTTTTCCTTCTCATGTCTGCTTATATGATAACTTACAGTGACTTACTTTCAAATGTTGAACCAGCCTTGAATTTCTGGGATTAATTTGGTTGTAATAAATTATCCTTTTTATATTCTTGAATTCAACTTTATAATATTTTGATGAGGATTTTTGTTTTTCATGAAAGGTATTAGTCTTTGTATTTTTTTTCTCCAGGCTTTATGTTAATGAATTGATGGCCTTATAAAATCAGCACAAAGTGTTTACCCCTCTTCTCTTCTCTAAAACAATCTACATAGAAAATCACCTTTAAATGTTTGGTAGAGTTTACAGACTCTGCCTGAGCCTGCAGTTTCTATTTTCAGAAGGGTTGGACTATTTCAGTGTTTTAGGGGTGGGTACCATTTGGGTTATCTATTTACTGGTTTGGGGCTTCAAAATTCTTGTAGGAATTGATCAATTTTCCCCAAGCCGCTGGCTGTGTGGGCAGGGTGACGGGTTTGTCCCTTCGATAACTTTCATTGTCCCTGTGATCTGTAGAAATAGTTTTTCTTTCTTTCCAAATAATGGTAATTTGTGTATTTTCTATTTCTTTGAGAGTCTAGCTACAGATTTATCAATTTTATTGATTTTTTCCAAAGGACTAACTTCTGTTTCATTGATTTCTCCATTTTTCTATTTTTAATCATTGATTTCCACTCTTTTCTTCTGTTTGCTTTGGGTGTATTTTTCTTTTTAAGTTATTTTGTTTAAGGTAAAAATGCTTTGTTGTTTATCTGAAGCTACTGTTCTTTTAAATATAAGTATTTATTTCCGTACCTCCCTTCTGATTACTTTTAACTATATACCCTGTATTTGACATGCTGTATTTTATATTTATTCAATTCTTTGTTCAAACTACTCTTCAATTTCCCTTGATATTTCCTTTTGACTCACAGACTATCTTAGAAATGTGCCGGTTAATTTACAAGCAGTTGAGGATACCTCATCTACCCTAGATACCTTTGTTACAGATTTATAGTTTAATTCCAAGAGCTTGGGTTTGGAAACTCGTACCCTAGACTTCATACAGAAACATTCATACCCCTTGACTCTGTATTTTTCCCTCTTTACTTATATCCTAATGGAGTATTTATGAAAACGCACATATGAATCTGTAAATTTGTCCTCTCTCTCTCCAACATTTGAAAAAATAAAAGCTTAAATAATGAGAAACTGATTCACTATGAGAAGTGAGAAACTAATTCACTACATCATGTGAATCCAAATAGTGGCCTATAATGCAGGTGTTAACTCTCATCCCAAGATTGTGGTGTGCAGGAAGGGGCTGACGATGTACTGTGAAGCCCTTTCTTGTTTCTCAATCTCCATCTGCAGTGTGGCCTCGATGAGGTAAGAGACACTGAAACTTGTTGTTATTATTAGTAGTGGTCATATTAGTGTTAGTGTCTGGCAGTGCACTTGGCATATAGAAAACACTCAGGCATATTTAATAAAGAAGTAGGAGAAAAGCACATTTGCTTGTGCATGGGCGTGTGCAGCATCTCAGGATCTTGCTGTGTAGCCCAGGTTGGTCTTGAACTCTGGATCCTCTTGTTTCAGGCTCCTGAGTCATGGGACGACTGCTGTGTGCCCCAGGCTAGCTGACTCATTCTGCTCTTTTCATGTGGTTGCCCTCGGTTCCTCACACTTTAGTTGGTGATGAGTATTCCCCCTTTCGTTGCATGTTCGTTTTCCCTGATGCTTCCTACCACTCCGGAGCCATTCCCAGTCATCACCTTTGCTCATTAGTAATGACAGCCTCACTATCAGTGACATAACTACTAGTAGTGACATAACTAGAGATGGATGAACTCTCCCAATCTAACTTCTGGAGTCAGAGATGGAGCTAAGATCTTTAACCTGCTGCAGATTTTCTCTGAAGGGTCTTCATGTACTTGAAACTAAGCAAATTAATGAGCACCGAAGGATCCTTGTTATTATTCTGTGAATGAAATGACTCCTACAGATTTGTGTTTGAACACTTAGTCCCAGCTGGTAGCTCTGCTTTGGGGCATTGTGGAACCTTTGGGACCATGGTCTGGATAACAAAAGCAGGTCACTGGGGTGGGCCTTTACGGTGGCAGGTGTTTCTGTTTCTGTCTTGAGTTCTCTGCTTTGTGGCTTCCCCGCATGTAAGGTGCCTTCTCTGCACACTCTTGCACAAACCCCACCATACCTTTGTCTAGATAGACTGTACTCCCTGAAACCCTGAGCCAAAATAAACCCTTTCTCCCTTAAACAGATTCTGCCAGGTAATTTTTCATAGCGGTGAGAAAAATAATATGCTCATGTTTGGAGAAATTTCTCTAGGGCCAAGAAACTAGAAGATCTTTTGACTGTGAAGAGCACTCTTAAGAATTGGTTATCCATGGCCATTTCTTACATGCAAAATTAACAAAAATCAAAGCAATTGCTATTGCAACAATTCTCTGATGCAAATCCCGGACTCTGTCCAGCAATACTGGGATGATGGGGACAATGGACATTGGCCACCCAGCCTCACCCTTCTCCAGCCTTGGTGCTCCCCTGGCATGGGGCTTTCCTCCATAATCACAGCCCTGATGTTAGTGCAAGCAAATGGAACAAGAGCATCCTGAGGGGAGAGGCAGACTGTTCATCCTCTGACCTCTGTGCCCACCAGAGTCTAGCAACTGTGCATAGGAGGGAAGGATGCGTTCACTGGAGCCCTCGGTGGATGCAAAGGAAGCAAGGCTATAGTCCGCTGCACACCCCTGAAAACAGGGCTCCTCAAAGCGAGGTTAGCAAAGGGCTTTGTTCTTAGGCACAGAAACCACTGCCTTGCATCCGAGTCTCTTTTCTCCCTGTCTCTGTAGTGTCTGAGCAAAATGCTCCGCTTTTGATCCTTACTCTTCAAACAGCGAGTTATTGTCCCGCTTTTGCCTCTTTTTAATAAAGAGAACAAGGAAGGGTTGTTCTCGTACATGCAAAATTAACACAAATCAAAACTGCTGCTGTTCTTTGATCCGTCCTGCATTCGCCCTGTTAGCCTTCTTATTTTCCCACCGAGGGTGTTCAGCTCAGGGAGGATTACACAGGAGGAGAACCGCTTACTGCTTCCCATTTGATTAACACAATTTAATGCCGCAATAATGTTCAGGGAAGTTCATTACGTGGGGAAAGCTCTGATGTGGGCTGCCCATGGTGTCTGGGGACTGGAGCTTTTTATTTAAAGCGCAATCAAGCCCCAACGGTGAGAGGATCTGAAATCCACCTAAGCTGGGGATGGTGGAATTGTCATTTGAATGTAGGCAGACAAAAATCCCTTCCCTTTGTACAGATTTTGACTACTTATTTATACTGTTCGCAAACACTTAATGTGGCTTGTTAAGTTCAAAATCCTGAGAGGCAGAAGGAAGAAGCAAACTGTCCCTCAGTTGGTTGCCCAGGGTCGGGGTGGGAGGACTTTATCTAGAGTAGAGAGTGTGGCTGACAGACATCGGAATAACACAGGGAGTGTGAGACCAGGTGACGGGCACCTGTCTGGGAAACCAGGGAAGACCCCAGGGGAAGCGACATATGGGCCAAGTTCAGATCGGGCATCAGGGGAGGACAGAGCTTTGCAGGCAGGGAAACACCCTGTGTGGTGCAGTGGGTAGGCAGCCTAGTTTGTTAGTAGATGATGCCACAGAGCCGGTGTGCCCGGGCCAATGGCAGGCAGGTGGTATGTGAGAGATGGGGCTGGAGAATACTCCCTTGGGCATCCTAGCATCTTCCAAAGGTTCGGAGGTGGGGGCTTGGCTAGAGTGGGTGTGAAAGTTTGCAGATCAACCCATGGTCATCAACCGAAGAATGTGTGGTGCCCACCTCAGACCATCCCACTTCAGTCCCTCCAGATTCCCACCAGGCTCTAGGACAGGGGTGCTATGGCCAGGAAGGCCTAGCCTCTAGTTGGCTCTAGTCAGGCTCCACCCAGGGTCTTCTCCAATTTGGGCTGTACATTTGGACCCTGATAACCTGCAGTTTCTGCCTCTATAGACAGAGGTCATTGTGGTTCTTTTCTACAGTATATTGGGTAGAGAGACAATGAGAGACTCCAGCAAGTCAGAACCTTAGATAGACCTGAGTGTAAGAAACAGAAGAAAGGGGCCACAAGGTGCACAGCTGGCAAGAAAGAAGACTCTGCCAACCAGGGAGGAGGCAAGGCGAGTCCACTCGGGGAAAGCAGCTCACTGCAGCACTGTGCCAGTCACAGTCTCCATCTGCTTCCTTCAGCTATAACAAAACAACCAAGATTAGGAAGTGTCTGTTATGAAGGTTGACCCATCATTCTAGGGGCAGGGAAGTTCGTGTTCAATACCACCCCTGGCTGGGGCCTCATGTAGTGCCACATCATGATAGATGACATTGCATGGTAGGACTGGTAAATAGCCATGCAGAAGAGAGGTCACATGGTGAGAGAGAGCAAAGTGGGCCCCAGGCTACTTTGTATGGGTGAACCATTCTTGAAGCAGACAAACCCAGTCTGTGGGGACCCAGTCCAGTATCCCATGTTGTGATCCAGGCATCACCTCCCTGTACCTCCTCCTGCCGATACTGCTACATTTGGCAATCACATTGGAAGGTGAATTTTGGTGGGGACATGTCATACCCGGACTATAGTCTATGCAAACAAACCCAGGCCTCTGGGGAAGCCACAGATGTTTTCTTCTTGTTCTTACAAATCCAGCTTCAGGCCTGAGCATCCCAGGACAGCTGTCCTCTCTGCTGTGGGTTAGCTGTCCAGGCTGAGAAAGTCTGCAGCCAAAAGTCTGTAGCCAGTGGCTACTGAGTCATCAGAGAGCCTTGCACCAAGCTTTCGGTGCTTTGTAGTAAATGACATGAGATACCACTCCTCTCATTTCATTGGCTGAAGCAGGTCATGGGGCCATGCTGACCCCATGCGGCAAAGCACTTGAAGGTTTCACGGGAGAGAAGGGTACGGAGCATCTCACTACCAGCACCAAGGTCTTCCATTTGTTTGTTGTTTCTGTTTGCAAGGCTCTAGGCACAGTGTTTCCATGCCTTGGTCCTCTCAGTACAGAATGCAAAGCCTTTCTGACAACTGACAGGTCTTAAAATGCAGCCCCTGCTTTGTGTCCAAGTCACTGCCACCCAAGCACTGCTCTAGCCAACCAAATCATGGGCTCCCTCCTCACCTTCCTCTACAGCTTCCAATGGGTGCCCACTGCAGCATTGCCCCCTCTTCATGGGAACACATCTGTCTCAGGCAGGTACTGCCTGCTTTGATGAACCTTCTGGGCCCCCACCCTGCCCTCTCTATCTCCAGCCCAGTCTTGTTCCAACAGCATTCAGTACCCACCCGAACCCAAACCCTTCTATCCAGCTTCTCCTTTTCCCCGACACCTCTCAGCTTATAACATGCTATATAACGTGCTCGTCTTTCTGCATACTCTTGTTTACCACCTCCTCCTTAGAGTCTAGGTCCACTGGGGCAAAGATCTTGTTCTGTTTGTTCACTGATGTATTCCACATGCCTGGATCCAGGCCTGGCGCATATCAGGTGTACAAGAAACATTTGCAGAATGTGTAGAATGATTGCCAGGAATGCCCTTTCTCCCCTCCGGACTGTGGGAATGGTTGCCTAGTCTTCAGTGCTTGCTCCATCCTTCTTCTCCCATTCCTCTACAACAGACATGACATTCTCAGGCAAGAATCACTTCCCAAGAGTCTGTGCCCAGGAGGATGGGAACTTTCCTTTCCAGATCGTCATGTCTGCATTCAGAGGCAACACCCCTCCCCCCACCCCCAAGAAGCATAATGTAAGTTGATTCCACACCTTGGCTCTTGTGAATAGTGTCACAAAGGGCACTATGCACAGATGCCTCTATGGTGTGGTGACTGGGCGTATCCCCAGGAGAGGCAGGGCTGGGCAATGTAATAGCTCTTCTTTTCTGTTTTTTAATGGTTTTCCATACTGACTTCCACAGTGGCTGTGCCAGTTTCCATTCCCACCAGTGGTGTGTAAGGCTTCTCTTTCCCCACATCCTTGTAAACATCTGTGCTCTTCAAGGCAGCCATTTTGATTGTGGTGAGATGAAATCTTGGTGTATCGTTTCCTTTCTGGTTAAGGAGGCTTGAACCATTTTGTGTATTTTTGTGTATTTAGGAGGATCATGTTAACCAAAATAAGCCAGATTCACAAAGACTTGTGTTTTCTCTCATATATAGAATATAAATAATATAAAACAAAGGCAAATGAAACCTGAATATAGAAGGAGAACTACTCAGGGTGAGGGACGAAGAGGAGCTAGAAGGTATGGTGGGCAGTTAATACTATCGAAGTGCATTGTATGCATCTATGGAAATGTCATAATGAAGCCAATTACTTTGTGACATTATGTTAATGAAAATCATGTCTTCATGAAAAAAGGTAGACTCTCTTGGTCAGCTCTGCCTGGCAGAATGCTGATAGTAAATGAAAATGGCTGAGCTGGGAGAGAGAACGGGGACTATCTGAATGATGCTGTGAGCAGGGAAGGAGCAGTGTCTTGAGGAGAAGCCCTGAGACCCATGTTCAGCCTCGGGTGCTCATCAAAGGAGAGAAGAGCCAGCTCTTTGCCATAGCCTCTGAACAGCAATGACAGAGGAAGCATTTATCTTGAGCAAGCACAGATTGTCTGGATTTGGATTGACTGGATTCCTGGATTTGGACACGATAATTTATGTAGAAGCCGGCAACCTTAAGAATCGGGGACCTGGAATCACCTGGGCTTGACTCTGCCTCCCCCAAGGGTGGAGGGCAGCGCAGGCTGAGGGCTGCTGAGTTTTCCTTGCTGTCTCCTAGCCAGAGGCAGTCATCTTTCTCACCCTGTAGACGGTGTCACGTGCGACCTTAGGAAGGCACTTCATGTCTGTCTTGCAGGCAGAAGACACATCTGTAATTAGCCTCTGCTGTCTCCAGCGGAACTGGGGGAGGAGGGCCTGCACCGGCTGTCGGCCACCTGGGTGGTGCCGGGAGACACGGGAACTCTGCTGACAAGCCTGGGGTCTGTGGGGAGGTTCACCTCCAGGGCTTTAATAAACTCTTCCTTGCGGTGCTCACACCTGGTGACCTTTACCCCCTCGGCGGGGTCTCTACATGTCACATGCTATTTATGCCCAGCCTTGAGAGTTCCAGACAGAAAGGCAGAGACCTGCTGCAATTTGACAGGCATTTGGGATGCTGAAGCACACAACCCAGCCACATTTCCTCCTTCAGATGATGGATATAAGGGCTTCTTATGTCCTGGGCACCTCTGTGTCTCTCCCTCTGCACAAGTGAAGATAGTCTCCCTTCTTTCTTTCATCTATATTTATTTGCCTTTTCATCTGTGTTAGCAAAACCGAAGTGATGGGCTTTGTGGTTTGGACTCTGGAGATGTGTGGGGACCGAGGCCTGATGGTGGCTGTGTGCGTACCATGCTCCAACCTCTGCTCACACCTGCAGGGCAGGTGTCTTGACCTCCTGCTTGTAGATGGAGCTATTCATGGTCACATAGAGACAATGACTTGTCTCAACATCGGTAGTATGTTAAAGAAAGATGAGCAAGAATTTGCTTGTTTGGATCTTATTATAGCTTGTGTCATGTGTCAGGCATCTTTCTAAGGGCTGGCCGAGAGGCAGATGGGCAAGCACGAGAGGCAGATGGGTAAGCACGACAATTTGCCTGCATGGAGCTTCCAGTCTAGGTCTCCACCCCACAGTACTGTGTGCAAAACCATTATCTTTCCTGGATTTGACTTTAAAATAAACCTTAAATAAGCATTGTGCTGTGTAGCTGAATCTCTCTCTCTCTCTCTCTCTCTCTCTCTCTCTCTCTCTCTCTCTCTCTCTCTCTCTCTCTCTCCTCTTCTTTCTCTTCTTTTTTCTTTCCTGTTAGATCCAGGAGGGTGGATCCAAAATTCATCACCACCGCTGTCTCCTCCTTTTCATTCTTTCCCTCCTAATGATTTCAATAACTTTTGATACAATGCACCAAAGGCTTTTCTTACACAGGAACAAAAGGTGAAATGTTAATATGATTTTCTTTGGGCTCAGATTGGATAAGGAAGACCTTTTGTTTCCTACCTTTCATCTTCAAGTCAGCACTCGTTAATTAAATCGAGCCTGTGGAAAGTGACCTTTGGGGGGAAGGGGAGCTTCTGAGACTATAATACGCTTTAATCAAATATGGACAATAAATAAATAAGCAAGAAAAGAGCTATTAGACAAAGCAGCACTCTAAAAGCTTAAAAGATGAGAGCTCTTGAAGAAAAGGTAATTTGCTTTCCTCGTTGGCTGAAAGCACACGCTTAGGTAATGAGCTGATATGGCCCTGCAAATGGGGCCACTTGGACAAGCTCAGTCGCCACCTCAAGCTGCCGGCTTTGGGTGGAAAGAGCCTGGAGCCGAGTCTGCAGCGTTCACTAAGGAAGGGCTACCCTGTTGCTCTCAGTCCATGCCTCACCTGGCCACAAGGGGGCGCAGAAGAGTCATTTTTCTCTTCATGAAGAGGCAGACCTGTGGGGGGGACTCACCTTAGAGCCAGGTGTGGCTGATAGATGTGTAGGTGGGCTTGGGGAGGTGGAAAGGGGCCTGCTTGGTAGAAGGAAGATCGGAATCATTCCAAATCTGAAAATTCGATGCCAGAACCATACCAGGCTCCTACCGCACAGGGAGGAAAAGAGAAAGGAGCCTTGTGCTGAGTGCCGCCAAAGGCTGGAAAGCTGAGAGGCACCTGCTGTGTAAGGGGCTTACTTAGCCTTTTTGACTCTTATTTCCTTATCCATAAAAATGGGGTTAACAATCTCACGTTATAGGATTGTTGGGAGTAATCAGTGAGATTAAAAATGTAAATTGGGGTGGCTCAGCGGATAAGAGCAGTAACTGCTCTTGCAGAAAACCCCAGTTCAATTCCCAGCACTCTCATGGTGGCTAAGAACCATCTTAGGCTGGGCTTAGTGGTGCATGCATTTAATCCCAGCACTCAGGAGGCAGAGGCAGGTGGATGTCTGTGAGTTCAAGGTCAGCCTGGTCTATGTAGCGAGCTCCAGGCCAGCTGGGACTAAAGACTCAAAAAAAAAAAAAAAAAAA
>VZQC01011742.1:2987446-3353086 GCA_009823505.1 Rhizomys pruinosus | reverse complement strand
AAAAAAAAAAAAAAAAAAAAAAAAAAACTTAGGATGAGGTGGCAGTATAATGTAGAGAAGGCAAAGAGCCTCACTCCACAGGAGAGACAATATATTTTATTTCTTAACCCTACATCTGGCTCAGCACAGTCATTGAGAGTAATAAAAATACAAAAAATATCTCCAAGTAGGCAAAAAACAACCACCAAAGCCCCTTGCATCACGAAAGTTACTAGGAATAAAGATAATTTATTCAATATTAACCCCAAATTGTTTAATGATCATCATCTGCTATTTTCAGAGAGGTTTAAGAAATTAATAAGAAATTAAATGATATTTCCAACCAGGAGGTGAGTCACTGTGGTAAAGAATTTTTAAAATAGTTCCCCATCGTCGTAATGCTCCAGACGATGTTAATCCTTGGGGAGCACATGTCCCCTGGAAAAGTCAAACACAGATGGTTCACATTTATATAAAGAGAAGAATACATACACATTCTCATCCTGAGACTGAGGCTTTTTTTCTCTTAATACATTTGGAGAAAGATAACTTGGAAAAATTAAAATTACCTATCATGTAAAATGTCATGGAAAGGACATACCTTTACACTGAGAGTAATGGGTGAAAATGAAATGATACTAATAAAAAGAATTAAGACGTGACCTGAACTTGGACAAACATAAAGGGTGTATTTTCAGGCAGAGTCTAAGCCTGTAGGTAGCAAAACCAGAAGGAATATTTAAATTCCTGTCTCCAGCTCAGACCTGACAAACTATAACCTACAGATCAGTTGGGCTCAATGTCCCCTGTTGCTAAACCACGAATATGGTCTACTTTGTTTCTTCTCACAGATCCTTCTGGATTAGTTTTTTTTTTTTCTTCTTCCTTATGCCTGAATTTGATTATTTTATCAGTGTGAAATGCATTTTTTGTTTTGTCTTTTGTTTTAATTGAGTCTTTGTTCATACAGAACAACTCAATCAATCTTAGTCACCATTAAACCCGCTTCCCCATTAGTGTCCTTCCACAGCCCCCCACCCCTGCCACTGGAATTCAGATACTCTGTCATTTGCCCATTGTGTCAAATTAGCATCCCCTTTTATCTAATCTTTTTCAATAATAGTGATTGAACTTTGGATCTGGTATATGCTCAAGAATTGCTTATCACTGAACGTGATCCTCAGCCCTTTATTTTATTTGCATTTTGAAATACAAGTTCAGGGCTGGAGAGATGGCCTAGCGGTTAAGAGCGCCGACCGCTCTGCTCTTGCAGAGGACCGAGCACCCACATGGTGGCCGAGAACCGTCTGAAACTCCAATTCCGGGAGAACTCCAGTTCCAGGGGAATCCGAGACCCTCTTCTGACCTCCGCGGCATTGCACGACACGGGTGCACAAACTTGCATGCAGACAGTACATTCATACACATACGGAAATAAATAAAATTAATAAAAAAAAAAAGAAAAAAGAAAATTGGATCTAAAGGGAGCAGTTAAGGCCTTCTCTGGTGGTAGAAACAGACTCTCAGAATCATGTTACCCTCCCACCCCCAGGCTGGTCAACAGTAAGAAAGAATAAAGCCAACAAATGCAAGACACACTGAAATCAAAAATAGGGAGAGAAAACGCAAGTGAGCCCTGAAATGTTGCTCTAGGCTAGCTGTTCCTGAGACCCAGTGTGGCCCTTCCAGTCACCTGAGAGGATTTCTCCATCCTTCATCACCATTCTCAGACATCCAGTGGCTTTGTTCTGGGTTCTCTTGCCTGCAGTATAACAATCTCTCATCAAAACCACAGCCAATCAGCAGCCTCCTCTTTCTCCTGTTCATCTGCATCCCATCAGAACTTTGCCTTGAACTTTGTCCCACCTTCCCTTCCCACATCTGCTGAGGGAAGGCTCAGAACCTGGAGTGGATTCAGGTATGGAGGAACGCTAAGTCTCTGGGAGTTAATTAGTGCAGTTGGACCTGTTTCTTGTAATGTTTATGAGATGTTGCCTCAGGACAATTCAGGAGCAAAAGAACAAACAGGTGTCTCATAAGTGGCCCGTTGGGAGGGAGCTCTCTGTGAACATGTTGAACCAAGAGATAGAGGGACATAGGTTCAAGGCCCCACTAATGTGAACTTGGGGAAGTCAAGGCAATGGGCCTCAGTTTCCCCATTGGAAAAGTGGGGTATTAACCTGTGTCCTATTTGTCTTATGGGGGATGTGTGCTTGGAGGAGAAAACTAATGAAGTCAAGACATTGTACAATTGCGGCTGAACCTTGCTGTGATGTTCACACTCACCACTGTGAGGCTAGGTGCTGTGATGTTCACACTGACCACTGTTAGGCTAGGTGCTGTGATGTTCACACTGTCCACTCTGAGGCTAGGTGCTGTGATGCTCACACTGTCCACTCTCAGGGCTAGGTGCTGTGATGCTCACACTGACCACTGTGAGGGCTAGGTGCTGTGATACACTGACCACTGTGATGCTAGGTGCTCTGATACTCACACTGACCACTGTGAGGCGAGGTGCTGTGATGTTCACACTGACCACTGTGAGGGCTAGGTGCTATGATGCTCACACTGACCACTGTGAGGGCTAGGTGCTGTGATACTCACACTGACCACTGTGAGGGCTAGGTGCTGTGATACTCACACTGACCACTGTGATGCTAGGTGCTGTGATACACTGACCACTGTGAGGCTAGGTGCTGTGATGTTCACACTGTCCACTGTGAGGGCTAGGTGCTGTGATGTTCACACTGACCACTGTGAGGGCTAGGTGCTGTGATGTTCACACTGACCACTGTGAGGCTAGGTGCTGTGATGCTCACACTGACCCCTATGAGGGCTAGGTGATGTGATGTTCACACTGTGCACTGTGAGGCTAGGTGCTGTGATGTTCACACTGACCACTATGAGGCTAGGTGCTGTGATGTTCACACTGACCACTGTGAGGGCTAGGTGCTGTGATGTTCACACTGACCACTGTGAGGGCTAGGTGCTGTGATGTTCACACTGACCACTGTGAGGGCTAGGTGCTGTGATGCTCACACTGTCCGCTCTCAGGGCTAGGTGCTGTGATGCTCACACTGTGCACTGTGAGGCTAGGTGCTGTGATGCTCACACTGACCACTGTGAGGCTAGGTGCTGTGATGTTCACACTGTCCACTGTGAGGCTAGGTGCTGTGATGCTCACACTGACCACTGTGAGGCTAGGTGCTGTGATGCTCACACTGTCCACTGTGAGGCTAGGTGCTGTGATGCTCACACTGTCCACTGTGAGGCTAGGTGCTGTGATGCTCACACTGTCCACTGTGAGGCTAAGTGCTGTGATGCTCACACTGTCCACTGTGAGGCTAGGTGCTGTGATGCTCACACTGACCACTGTGAGGCTAGGTGCTGTGATGTTCACACTGTCCACTGTGAGGCTAGGTGCTGTGATGCTCACACTGTCCACTGTGAGGCTAGGTGCTGTGATGCTCACACTGTCCACTGTGAGGCTAGGTGCTGTGATGCTCACACTGACCACTGTGAGGCTAGGTGCTGTGATGCTCACACTGTCCACTGTGAGGCTAGGTGCTGTGATGCTCACACTGTCCACTGTGAGGCTAGGTGCTGTGATGCTCACACTGTCCACTGTGAGGCTAGGTGCTGTGATGCTCACACTGTCCACTGTGAGGCTAGGTGCTGTGATGCTCACACTGTCCACTGTGAGGCTAGGTGCTGTGATGCTCACACTGTCCACTGTGAGGCTAGGTGCTGTGATGCTCACACTGTCCACTGTGAGGCTAGGTGCTGTGATGCTCACACTGTCCACTGTGAGGCTAGGTGCTGTGATGCTCACACTGTCCACTGTGAGGCTAGGTGCTGTGATGCTCACACTGTCCACTGTGAGGCTAGGTGCTGTGATGCTCACACTGACCACTGTGAGGCTAGGTGCTGTGATGTTCACACTGTCCACTGTGAGGCTAGGTGCTGTGATGCTCACACTGACCACTGTGAGGCTAGGTGCTGTGATGCTCACACTGTCCACTGTGAGGCTAGGTGCTGTGATGCTCACACTGTCCACTGTGAGGCTAGGTGCTGTGATGCTCACACTGTCCACTGTGAGGCTAGGTGCTGTGATGCTCACACTGTCCACTGTGAGGCTAGGTGCTGTGATGTTCACACTGACCACTGTGAGGCTAGGTGCTGTGATGCTCACACTGTCCACTGTGAGGCTAGGTGCTGTGATGCTCACACTGTCCACTGTGAGGCTAAGTGCTGTGATGCTCACACTGTCCACTGTGAGGCTAGGTGCTGTGATGCTCACACTGACCACTGTGAGGCTAGGTGCTGTGATGTTCACACTGTGCACTTTGAGGCTAGGTGCTGTGATGCTCACACTGTCCACTCTCAGGGATAGGTGCTGTGATGCTCACACTGTCCACTGTGAGGCTAGGTGCTGTGATGCTCACACTGTTCACTGTGATGCTAGGTGCCCCTATCCATCTACATCTGTCCCCTAAAGAGCTTGAAGACAGGCCCGGGGAGGAGGGCTTTCTTTCCCACAGGCCTTTCCTTAGAGTGCAGGCTTGGTAAAGGAGAAGCATTCCCATGGTGCCTCCTACAGTAGGTGACAATGTGTTAGCATGCCCTAGGCTGCTTACACCTTGGCCTCCCTTTACATGAGGTCATCACCTTGGCTAGGGAGCCACTTGCTATGCTTCAGGGCGCCCTTCTCTCCCCAGGCTTTTCCTGGCACAGTCTTACAGATTCTCACCCTGATGCAGGCCTAGCTGGTAAATCTAGAGTCTTCATCACTGGAGCACCACAAAGACCCAGTTTCTGAACCCTTCTTCGAGCACTGATATCCACAGCTGAGTTGCCCCGGGGCCTGAGCAAGGCCTGTCTGTGCTGCCGAGAGAGATCCGGCAGCCCTGCCTGGGTGCTGGCCTCATTGCTGCTCTCAGACCTTGGGTATGCCATAGCTCACATTTTCTGGTCCTCAGAGTCTCCATGTATAAAGCAGGGATAAAAATATCTGACCTTCTGACCTCACAGATAGGAAATTAGATTAGAGATGTGAGACATGGCAAGGTACTGTGACTGCAAGGTGCTAGTATTGTTTTTTTTTATATAACCTTAAAAATCTTATTACCACAGTGATGTTTACTGGAGAGCCGTGAGCCAATGCAGATAAGAAAATGATGAAAATAAAAATAGTCCATAATCTCACCACCTAGGGAAAACTGCTGCAAGCCATTTAATGGATATCATTCTTAGATCTACATCTGTTTACTTGAAATAGGATCACAGTTTTATGCTATTTCGAAATTTGATTTTTCACATAATAACATGTAATCACTAGAGGAATGCCTGCCAGAGATTAAGCTTGTGGGATTTCCTCTCCATATTCAGAGCCAGAAAAATCACCCTGGGGCTGTTCAAGGTCTTCTCCCTCATCTTCCAAAGAGTAAGAGTGGGGTACCTTAGACTCACACGGTAGCCTTCCTAGGGAGGAACTTCCGTGGCCCAGTGTCTGGGAAAGATGGCTGTATTATATTTCTCATTGTGAGGAAAGTCCTGATGGCGACACTTAAAAGGAAACCACTTGCTTTGGCTCCTGGTTATAGAGGACTCAGTCAGCCCATTGTGACAGAGCATGGTAGATCAGAGCAGCTTATATCATGGTTGCTAGGAAACATTGTAAGGGGAACACAGGAAAGGGCCGGAGCAAGATATAACCCAGTGACCTCTGTTCTCCAGCTCCTACCTTCCACCATCTCCCAACGATGCCTTCATATTATTAATCCAGCAAAGGATCAATCCATTAAATCAGAGCCTCAGGGTCTCAGTGTCTTTGGACACACAACCAGATGTGTGCTCACACAGCCAGATGTGTGCTCTATCTCTTAAGTGTCTCAAGCCAATCAAGTTGGCAATAAAAATTACCATCACAGGGGCTGGAGAGATGGCTCAGTGGCTAAGAGCACTGGCTGTTCTTCCAAAGGATCTGGATTTGGTTCCCAGCATACACATGGTAGCTAACAACCATCCTTAACTCCAGTTCTAGGGGATCTGACACCCTCTTCTGGCCCATGCACATGGTACACTTATATACATGCAGCAAAACACACATATGCATAAAACAAAAAGAAATACTCAAAAAGTTTTAAATATTACCATCACAGAGGGTTATATAATCAAGTGTTTGATGCTTCAAAGATAAAGCAGAAAACCTGCCTGTCTGATGGAGGAACATCCCTGAGAGATGAGGGTTGGTAGCTCTGGTTCTCCACTGTGAGGAATAGATCACCACTGTGAGAAATAGATCACCACTGTGAGGAATAGATCACCATTGTGAGAAACAGATTAGCACTGTGAGAAATAGATCACCACTGTGAGGAATAGATCACCATTGTGAGAAACAGATTAGCACTGTGAGAAATAGATCACCACTGTGAGGAATAGATCACCATTGTGAGAAACAGATTAGCACTGTGAGAAATAGATCACCACTGTGAAAAATAGATCACCACTGTGAGAAACAGATCACCACTGTGAGAAACAGAGCACTGTGAGAAACAGACCACCACTGTGAGAAATAGATCACCACTGTGAGAAACAGATCACCACTGTAAGAAATAGATCACCACTGTGAGAAATAGATCACCACTGTGAGAAACAGACCACCACTGTGAATATCCCTGAAGACACCTGGGTCTCCAAAGGTGAAAGGGGCTAGAGGGAGGGAAAATGGGCTGTGTCCAGATGCCTAATCCTAGGGCCCCCTGAGCCAAGGGTGGTACCTAAGATGTAGTGTTGCCATCCCCTCCCTCAAGAGCAGGGTGACATTAACAGGGATCTAGGCCAGGAGAGATGCGGCAGCCCACCAGTGTCCCAGCATAGCTGTCCTCAGAGCAGGGGTCGATGGTCCAGGTCAGCAGCACCTGGTTCCTCCCTGGCGTTTTCTCCATGTGGACAGCTGGACTGGCCACATGTTCCCTCTGGAATGCATTAAGTCCCTAGGATTTCTGGACAAGCCTTGGTTGGAAGAGACCATAGGAGGCAAACTAGCTGCTCTCCGAAATCTGATAGCAAGTGATTGGGCACCTAATCAGTAAAGCATAAGAAATGCTTTGTGGTGCATCAAATAGTGTCCCCTCTAAGATATGTCTACCTAAAAACAGCGAGCATGGGCTTATTTGGAAAAAGAGGCATTTGGAGGTGTGTTCAGAGGAAGGTCTTGAGATGAGACTCAAGGGTGGACTCTAAACACAATGCAGGCATCCTTAGGAGAGTGAAGAGATGTTGGAGACCCACTGAAGGTGGGGAGTCTCCACAGTGACCGCTCTTGCCAAAGCTCAGCAGCAGGGTGTAGTTCAGGGAATCCCAGACCCCACTCACAGAGCAGAGCGCAAACTTTGGAGCAGAGCCTCTGCTGGTGTGATATCTGCACAAGAGCCTGGCTCTGCCTGTGTCTGGTCCTGGTGTCACAGCGTCTTGCGGACTGTGAGAACCTTCCAATGGATTGATTTTGGTCAAGGCGTCCAGAGTTGATTTCTGTTGTTCACAAGCAAAACAAACCTAATATTACATATGTTAGTTTGTGTGACCCTTGACCTCCAGCAAGGATGGAGATAGAGAGTGGCCCATTGTACAGATGAGAACATTGAGGCTTGGAGAGTCTCCTCCTCCTGGTTGGGAGTAGTACTAAGGCTTAACTTTGTCCACCTTAACAAAAGCCCTTTTCCTTTACCTCCACCCAGTTTGCTAGACCCAGAAAACAAAGCAGCCAAACTTCAAGAGTGGCGACACACTGAATGCTCTGCAGAAAACCT
Source organism: Rhizomys pruinosus (assembly GCA_009823505.1). Lineage (NCBI taxonomy): Eukaryota > Metazoa > Chordata > Mammalia > Rodentia > Spalacidae > Rhizomys > Rhizomys pruinosus. The sequence continues at coordinate 3,345,296 of VZQC01011742.1, read as the reverse complement.
TTCGTGTTTCTTGACGCACAGGGAGTTTATTGAGGACAGTGTTGATTGGTGCATTACCTTGATAGGAAGGGAAGGAGGCTGCTGAAGAGGTAGCAACTGAATTTGAGAGAAGAGGCCTTTACATGAGTGAGAGAGGCTTTCCTTCCAAAGCCTCCCTCCCCCTCTCTGTTAGGAGAGGCCTGAGGAATCTGGCTGCCCAGGAGGGCTCCATCCTGCGCTTTCTAGGGGAGGTAAGGATTTTCAGACCCCACAAGATTCTGTTTTGGTATTCATGAAAGTTGGCCATAAAAACTCAGTGGAAGCTGAATTGCCTGCAAGAACTCTGAAATGGAGCACAAGCTCTTCGTGGTTTAGAAAATTAAAAATGACTGAGACACCAGGGTATTGATTTTCCTCCCCTTGTCTCACACCATGGGATGAATAAATTATTCTTGGAGGTTTTGTACAAATTATTCAGTAAAGTCATAGCAATGTGTCTGGTAAACATGGTCTGCTCTGATTCCAAGTCAAGGCAGGAACAGCCCAAGTGAGAAAAGACCTCGTGGGTCATGGGATTCAACTCACTCAGCTCATGGATATGAAACATGGAGAAACTCACCTGAGAATCACAGGGTGCAGTAGTGCAGAGTTGAGATTGGAGCTCAGGACATCGGGCTTCATAACACTGCCTCCATCTCCCAGGGTGTCTAAGGTGTTTTTGAGATGGTTGGTCACTTGTAGTGACTTAATTGGGCTATGAGTCTCCAGACACAGTCAAACATTATTCTGGGGGTCTATAAGGGAGCTTTGGGCTGTACTGAGCATTTGATCCAGTAGGCTGAGCAAAGCAGGTGGCCCTCATTAATATGGGCGGTCTCATGCAATGGGTTACACACACTAGCGAAACAAGATGGCTGCCCACTTTCAGCTGTATGTGGGTCTGTTCCTGAGCTAAGGCTCAGGCTGAAAATCAGCTTTCCTTGACTCTCGTGCTTGCTGGCTTTCAGCTTAGAGCATTGCCCTGGATTTTGGTCCCCAGTTTACTGACTGCTCAGCCTCCATAATCATGGTCACAGGAGTCAGTTCCTAGCTACCCCAACACACACACACATACACACACAAGCACACACACACACACACACACACACACATTTTATGTGTTCTGTTTTCCTGAAGAACCATGACTAATTTATAGGGGAAAAGGGGGACTTTTAGAGAAACTAAAAGAAATATTCATTCTTACCTGAAAACATGCAGGTATCTGAGTCCCTTTTTTCACTTGAGTTCCTTATTTCAGATGTTTCGTGTAGAGATTCTGGTCAATGAAACTGCTGTCATTTCTTCAGCTACCTCTGTAGATGCAGCACGCAGTAGAGGTTGCAAGCTGACAGAACTGGGTTGCTCTGTTTGGTCCACCCTGTGGGTTTCTCCAACTCTGTCCTTTTCTAGGTGTTTTGTTCTTCCAACTTACTGCGTCTTAAGCCGTTCTACATTTGCATATCAGGAACCAGGAGACTGCACGTAAAAATTCCACACAGTTGCTTTCAAAACCAGGTTGGTACTCCTGGCTCTTGAATGGCCACTATTAGCTGGGATGAAGTAGCAGCTGTCTTCTCAGTCAGCACCTGTCACAGGTCCACCACAGTCCCAGACATGCCCAACCATCCCCCTGATGTTGAAGCTGAGGCTTGTCAGAGTTGATCCTGGAATGTTCCCCAAAGGCCACCAGTGGAAAGCTTGCACCCTGCCCTCTGCCCCAGCCTGTGACACTCCTGGGAGGTGGTGGGGCTGCACTAGGTGCGGCCTAGTGGCAAGCTAAGCTCGTTGGGGCTGTATCTCTGAAAGGGCTTTCAAGACACTGGATCCTTCCCAGCTCCCTTTTGCTTCCTGAAAACCAAGAACAAAAGCAGCTTTGATAACACAAATTTTAAAAAGATAACCAGCAGAAACCAGTTATCTGCCTTTCTTCTGAACACTCAGCTGGACTACATTTCCCAGCATTCTCTGCCTTTAGGCATGACATTGTGATGGAGCTCCAACAAAGGGTATGAGAGGGCCTTCCAGACCTGGCTCCTGAACATTCCTGTGAGAACTCATCTGTCTCTTCTTTGAACAACTGAGTAAATAGGATTCTGAGGCTGTGGCCATATCAGGGACAGAGCCTGAAGAAACGACTCCAGCAGGGAGCAGATGTGACCAAGAAGAACCTCTGCTTGGTTAGTCACTGAGATTCTGGGATTTATTTATTTCTGTAAATAACAGTTCCTTAACTGAAACTTACAACAACCATAAAATGTTCTTAGGTGCTTTCTCAGTGTTAGGTACTGCCTAACTGCTCACACGTCCCATTGCATTAAGTCATCACAGTCCTTTGAGAAAGAGATTATTATTCCTACTTAACAGAGAAAAAATGTGAAGTAAAGCATGGCTAATAGCACGCCCAGTATCACACAGCCACCTGTCAGACCTGTGCTTCATAGCAGGGATATTCTGAACGAAAAGAAGCGGAGAACATGAGAAACAGAAAAAGAGCAAAATGACTTGGAATTCCGTGTGGCCAGAGTCTGAGGTAGCCACATCCGGGGAAGCCAGGATGATGAGGACACAGTAGGCCCACGCTGCCCACATCAGGCCTAGCTCGCTGTGTGAGTGGGGTATGTGGGCGCTGAAGGAAGCCTTCTTGCCCAAGAATCTCATTACGCAGTTAGAGGTGGCAGTTGGAAACATCAGTGCGGAGCCCGCAAGGCCGCTCTGCTGGTGTCCATGCTGAGCCCTGAAGAGGGTCTCTGGGACTCAGGCAGTGGCCCTGGACATTGGTAGGCATTGTTCCCAGACTTTGGGACACCCTGCAGAGGACAAATGCAGACTCGCAGACAGCTGGCATTGGAAGAGCTTGCTGCCACAGCAGGTTGCTTTGACCTGGTCTATCGTCCATCACTGGAGGAGGTGGGGGCCAGTGGGGCAGGCGGCTGGCTTCCCCCAGGTTCCCGTCTGTCCTAGTCTGTCTTCCATTGCTGTGACAAAACACTCTGACCGACACCAACTTGGGGAGGAAAGGGTTTATTCAGCTCACATCTCCTGAGTCACAGTTCCCACTCAGGGAGCCCAAGGCAAGAACTCAGGGCAGGAACCTGGAGGCAGGAGCTGAAGCACAAACCATGGAGGAGTGCTGTTCACTGGCTTGCTTCCCTGGCTCATGCCCAGCCTGCCTTCTTATACTGTACACAACAACCTGCCCAGGGTGGCACCACTCTTGTGGGCTGGGCCCTCCCACACTGCTCGACCATCAGGACAATACTCCACAGATGTGGCCACAGGCCAATCCAATAGAGCCAATTCCCCAACTGAGGCTCCCTCAACCCAGGTGTGTCAAGTTGACTCTAAAGCTATCCAGCACACTCTCCATCTCTGGAAGCCCTGTGTTAGGCCAGCAGTGGGACGCCCCACCTCTGCTGTCCTCTGTTCCGTGGATGTCCCAGATAGGACACTGGACAGACTGCTACAGACGATAGCAAAGGCCCACTCGACAAGCAGGTCGACGAGACCCTCTTCCCCGTCTTGCACCGCTTCTTGTGCAGGACACCAGAAGGCAAAGAAGCAGCCCACCACGGTCCTTCCAGCTCCAAGTAACAGAGAGGCCTGGTTGGGGTACTCCAAGTGGGGGTTGCGTCAATACAGACGCTGAGCAGCTCTGAAGACTGGGGGAGGCCTACTAGGTAAAGGAACAAGGTTTTGATTGTCAGTATGGCAGAGTGAGAGATGGGGCAGGGGAGGCACAGTTCTAGGCTACCCATGAGGTGCTGAGGGGAGTCGACCACCCTGGTCTGGATGCCAGTCCATGGGTTAGGAACCCACATGAAATAAAAAGGGGACGTGGAGAAATTTCAGCCTCCTGGCACCAACATCAGCTTCTCTCTGCTTCCTGCAGGCCAGGAAGTAAAGAACAATGTTTACCACATGTTCCCACTGCTGGGAGGTTCTGCCCAACTGCATGGGGCCAAGTGATCCTAGACTGAACCCTGAAACTGGAAGCAGTTTCACAAACAATTCCTCCCTTTAGGTTGTTTCAGAGTGTTTGGTCACGGTGATGAAACTATAACACAGACAGCAAAACAAAGACCTTGTGCTGGGAAGGTCTGGCTGCTGAGAATGTGTGTGGAGTTGAGTGACAGCAAGGGACCCCTGGTAGGCTGCGGGCCAGTCCTCTACTGCTAATGTCAGGGGTGGGTGAAACCTGCCCAAGAACAGCCTCAGAGGTGGGTGATGGGCAGTGAATTGGGCTTCTCAGAGTTGGCGTCCAGTGTTCTAATGATGAGTATCTCATACAACTTGAGTTTCATTTTTTTCTCACCTGTAAAGGAATATCATAGTATGCTCATCCTTCCTTTAATTGCAGCAATGGAATTCTGAAGTTTAGTATATATAGCTCAGCATTAACATTAGCTACAACCACTGGCTATGTTTCATGCATGGTTACTGTTAGGATGGTTTCTTGAGGAAGATAATCCTTGATTTCTGCAGCCCCCCACCCCCATTTGGGGATCCCTGCGGTGAAACATCCGAGTCTCCCTGAGCTCCGTGCTTCTGGTCTCACATCATCCTCAGGATTTAAGGCTAAGAACTCTTCTGGCCCCATTCTTCCAGTGAAGACAGTGGTACCCAGACTTTCTAACAGTCTCACAGCAGGGTGGTAGCAGAGCTTGAACCATACCAGTTCTCCTGGAGCTCAAGGTCACTTTGCTAATTGTCCTGTAAGAACTCTCTCCTTCCTTCATTGGATTCCCCAGCTCTGCCCATGTGGCCCACTCCTTGTCCCCGAGGACAACTCAGACCTCTGCCTTGCCTGCTTCTGTCTATAAAGGTACACGGCTAATCCCACTGTTTCTCGAGCACCCTGCAGTTTGTTAAGGCCACACACATCTGCCGACTCTCTTAATCATCACTACATCCCCATCACTGTAATCATCCCTCTCACTCTGAAGCTTCAGACAGGATGAAGCATGGATGGTCCACCAGCCAGTTTCAAACCAGTCCCAAGAGTTCTGGTTTCCATCCAGCTTCCTAATGGATTATCACTGGTTCCGGGAAAGGGACCTCTGCAGACATGTGGAATTTGATTGAGTATATTTGGGGTGGAGGTGAGTGTCAGGTCTAGAAGCAGAGTACAGAGAGCATCCCTGCACCCCCATCCTAGCATCAACTTTATCTGCAAGCTTCGGCTCATTCTCTGACTGCCCTGATGTCATAACCAGGGCCGAGGAAAGCCCGGCCAGGATGCGCAGTACATGACTCCACAGACAATCCATTACGGCATCTCTTGTTTCCCTGCCAAGCTTCAGCCACCGCCTCCACCTAGCTTCACCTCCAGCACCAGCAGGAGCTCTCGCCTCCTCCTGGCCCCCACCTTCTGCCATCTGCTGGGCTGCACACTAGCCTCCCTGTGCCCGGGAGTGGGCACCTGGCCATGGCAGCACATGGGTCTGCATGCCAGGTGGCCAGGTAAGCATGTGTGAGCCCTGCATGTGCTGTGAGCCTACTGCACAGCCAGGCTCCTCAGGTAGGGAGGATGGCCATGTTCCATGATCGGCAGGGGTGAGGGCAGAGGTGTGGGGGGCAACGCAGGTAGGGAGTGTGCACACTTCTGCAGCTGCCTGAGTAGACCCCCAACCTGGGCTGGGTTCGGAAGAGCTGGAAGAGGGGAGGCAGAGAGGGAGAGACTAGGACAGCCTCCTTGATGCCGCTGAGTCGGCTATGAAGGGGATAGAGGGGTGGCCCCCTCTTTCTTTTTGGAAAAGCCCTATTTAGCCACTGAAGACATGATTACATGCCAGGCCCCAAGCCAAGCACTGTCCTCAATGGCACCAACTACTGCCCACAGTCCCAGGAGCCAGAGGCTAATCACTCCATTCTGGGGTGCAGGAAATGGAAGGCGCCTGGTTGCCCAAGAAGGTCCTGTTAATAAGTGCTAAGAGCCCACAGCCCTAGGTCTGTGCACCTGACTCCAGCCACCATGTCTGCCTCTGCCCTGTGCACTTAGGAGGCCCCTGCCGGCTCCTCGGGGTCTGCTTTCTATATCCCATTTATGCAACACCAACTATTGTTTGAATGTGTGTTTAACAGCACAGATGGCCTTCCAGCCGCCGCTGCCTACTGGGAGTCTAAGATGACACAGGGACTAGGCCAAACCTGGAGACCAGACTCCTAAACCTGACCTACTGTGAGAACCACCAACAGCCTTATTTAGACCACATGCAGAACCTACTCTGACAGGAATGTCCAGGATAGAGAAAATGTCACTCCCGGAGGTTGAAGGGATAGGGGAAGGCTTTCCGGAAGAGAGGTTCTCAAGCCTGGGGTTGTACAGTGGAAGAGTTAGACATGAGAAGGGGAAGATGGCTCAGGGATGTTAGCGCTGCAGGCTCTGGGAAGGCAGGGGCACCATGTGTGTAAGGATGGAGGCAAGGCCTATTCTGTCAGAATCCAAAGACATGAAGACAAGTCTTCAGAGATGAGGCCAGAAGACTGGTTACCACTGCAGACGCAGTCACCTCCTGGAGGAGTCACGTGCATTCAGCCAACAAACGTACGTGGCACCTACTATGTGCAAGGCACTATTTCAGACATCAGGGATTTGCCAGGAATAGACAGATGGGAACTTTTAGCTGTAGGTAGATAAGGGAGAACAGGAGTGAGGGTAATGCTTGGTGGATGGCAGATATCCCGTAGGGAGTAAGTGTGGGCCCCGGCTGGCTGGGAGTGGGCTGGCTAAACAACAGACTGGACAACAGCAGGTACAGGCTGCTCTGGGGCAGGAGGAGGGGAGCATTGGCCAGGAACACTTCCAAATGCAGTGTGGCCACCCATGAGCAAGGCAAGGCAGGTGGGCAGGGCAGGGTATGGGACCTGGCAGACCATGGGGTGCTGGGGTGAGATGTAAAGACAGTTTGCCGTCCTAACCTTGAGATCAGGTCCGACCAGGAGACTGCAGGGCTGGAGAGCAGAGCCGGCCAGCGCCTCCCTGAAGCCTTCTCCTGAGACGCTGGCAGTGCCCCCTGCCACCCTTCCACCCGTGACCATGTCCACTCAAGCCCCCATACTCTCCTTTGCTCCACAGGTCTTCCTTTCAGAATCTATCGCACCTCCCTCTGCCGCATTGAGTCACACTGAGGCCCTTCCCAGTGCCCAGGATGGGTGCTGCTGTCTTGGGCTCTCTCTGCTGTTCTTGCCTCGCTTGATGTCCAAAGCTCCTGAAACAAGGCTACCCTAATGGTGGCTTTGTTCTCAGGAAGGCAGGTTTGAGTGATATGTCACTTCTTGCTCAGAAGTTCTTGCTTTTAAGTAGAAGTTAATTGATTGAAATTAGGCAGCTGGCACCTGAAGCAAAAATAGCAAAGATGGCAGCTCAGAGTGAAGCTTAGTGGCGCATATGTGAAGCTGGGATGGCTGTGGTCACTTGGAACTGTGGGGGCCAGACTGTGAGTCCTGTGTGTGCATGTGCAGTGTGCTTTTGTGTCACATGCATGATGAGTGTGATGTATGTTCTGCTATGCGCATGCGTTTCCTGTATTGTATGGATATGAATGCATGTGTGCTGAGTGTGAGGATGTGCAAGGTGTGAGGGCTGTGTGTGTTAGGGGCCATAGGGACCCAGATTTCTCAGCTCACAATAGGGAGGTTCATATACGGACAGATTTCATTCATCTGCCCATTGTATGTGAAAAAAGCTTTTTTGACAGACCTTTTTTTATTTTACAAATCCGTGTGTGTGTGCATGTGTGTGTGTGTGTGTGTGTGTGTGTGTGTGTGTGTGTACAACAAGGTCTTGCTATGTAGCTCAGGCTGGCCTTGACCTCTAGATCTCCCTGTCTCAGCTTCCATACCACACCCAGCCCTATCCAATTTCTGTTTCACTGAATTTTCATTCTCGCCACAGCAGCAGGTCCTGCGGGCCACACAGCGAAAGCCAGGACCCCTGCCACCTTCCGTCACCGACATTGTCAAATGCTAGAATCCCCACATGGAAATTTAAGGTTTGACCAAATCTCTTTGTACCTTGGTGACACTCCTCCAAAGTAGACATTAGGAGAACTGGTACACAGGAGCCGTGGCTGCAGAGTCCACAAGCATGCAAGAAGGCATGCGCCATGTGTGGAACTCCCTGCAGCAGCCCTGTCCTCTTAGAAGTCGACTCATAAGTCCTGAGAAATAAGAAAGATGGAGTCAGCATTTTAGCACAGAGTAATGCATTTCCTTCTGTCCCCACATAGTAAAAGGAATCACAAAATGTATTTACATAGTAAATCCCTTTTCAAATATTTTCCCTCAATCAAACTAAGGCCAGTTCCACAGTTGGTGAATTAATCACATGCAGGTTCCGTCTGAACTCCAGCTCTCACTCCGCCTGCTGCTGGGCGTGCCTGTCTCTTCCACACAACTCCTCTCCCTAGCAAGTAGTGTGCTTACACACATGCCTGTCTTTCTCTTCTTCATGTTCCAAAGCTGCATCCGACTTTTGAATGGACTCCTGCTTGGTCTGTGCTGTCTCCAGAAAATTCCATTTTATCTGTCCATGTTGATTTCAACCCAAGCTTCACCTCCTCACAGAGTGTCCCTGTTGCCTTACCTAAATCTGCGTGCTTACTCTCAGGACTGTGTCCCAGTTCCCCCAAGACTGTTTTCTTGGCATTGGTCACTACTCTGAGCTCACATGCTCCAGTTGTTACACGATGGGTTGGTCATCTGAGGCCTGTCACTAGATTCAGGCTACTATCTAATTCTGTGTGGGCCAAGAGGTAAAGATGGCTTCTACAAGTTCAAAGGTTGGGGAAAAAGAGAAAAGTCATATTTTGTGACATACAGAAATTATTTGAGCTCCAGGTTTTAGTGCTCAGAGGCAGAGCTTTATGGGAATTCAACCATCCACTCGTTCCTGTGCATCAACTATGGCTGCTCTTCATGCACAGGGGCTGTGGCAGTGCTTGTGGCAGAGCCCACAGTGCCTTCAATATTGACCATTTACCAGTGAACTTCTGCTCAAAACAGTCAACTTCCACATGGAGAATTTTGAGAAAGACTGGGAAAGAGATGAAAAGAATGTTTGGCGGAATACATGAGCTCTGGTGGGGTGGGGGGATAGGGTGGGAGACACGGGTCTAGATCTGATAATCTTGTACAAAATATATATAAAAAATAATAAAAAAATTGGGCTGGAGAGATGGCCTAGCAGTTAAGAGCACCAACTGTTCTTGCAGAGGACCCGGGTTCGATCCCCAGCACCCACATGGCAGCTGAGAACCGTCTGTAACTCCAATTCCAGGAGAACTCCAGTTCCAGGTGAACCCAACACCCTCTTCTGACCTCTGCGGCATTGCATGACACCGGTGCACAAACCTACATGCAGACAGTACACTCATCTAAATAAATAAATAAATAAATAAATAAATAAATAAATAAATAAATAAAATTTAAAAAATAAAAATAAAAAATAAAAAGCAAAAAAAAAATTGACCATTTATAGGCATAACAGGAGCAACCAGCAGAGCCCCATCTGCCCGGAGCTCCCTTCTTACCCAAGACTGCTCCTGAGCTACTTGTGGAGTGAATCTGCTTTCTCTGGATTGATTATTAGCTTTCTCTTCATGATTCAGCCCAGAACTCTCCCTGACCTCACCCCGCATCTGGGACAGGTCATTAGCATCTTAGACTGTCACTGGTATGGTGCTTGATAATGTTGGCAGCAGTTGATTCTGAGCCTTTGCCATGGGCCAAGCTACCGTGTTCTTTAATTTGTATTTTCTTCACTCTCATTGCATCCCAGGGATGCAGCTGTTATAATGCCCACTTGACAGATGGCAAAGCTGAGACCCAGGCGCCACCAGTCCAGCATCACACAGCTTGAGGAGACAAAAAAGCAAGTAAACATGAACTTGGACTGTCTAACCCAGAGCACCCCCTTTTCCAACCTCTTATAATTTGCTCCCTTCTCCCTCCCCTCAGAGCTGAGCTTCTTGAACATAATTCTTGGGCCCTATTTATCTCTGTATCTGGAGTTCTGATCAAGCAGAGATTGAGGATGGTTACCGAGTGGCTCCATCGTCCCTGCACTGGAGAATCTCCACCCTGACTCTGCAGGTGCACCCTCCTCGTTATTTATCTTTCCCTCTCAGATTCATGAAGACATCAGTCATTCAAACATTTTTTCCCCATGAAGAGAGTTGAGCCAACCCCGGCATCTTCATGAGACACACGGGGAAACCGAGGCTCAGAGGCATTAAGGAAAGTGTCAATGATAGTGGGAAGCTGAGTCAGGATCAGCACCCAGGAGCCCAACACGGAGGCTTCACCAGAACTAAGACATTGATCACTGGGCAGAGAGGTGATCTTATTGACAGGCAGACCAAGGGATGTGTTGTCCTTTTTGTTATCAAGGATTAAAACCCCACCAGTCCCTCAGGCAAGGTGCCTGTGACAACCCTGGCTATGACTTTGCCTTACCGGTGCCACCCAGGCACACATTGCAATATTGTACTACAATGCATGCCTGCCTCCCCACCCTCCCCCGCCCTCTGCTTTCTGCACAAACTCCTGCTTCCAAGGGCACCAGCTTCCTGACCAGCCAGCCATGCTCTAAAGCACAAACAGGGTAGGAAATGAAAACCCCGGGAATAGCAGATGACGAGGGTGGGAGGTGGAGGTCCCTCCACCCAGCGCGATCTGCTCAGCTCCCCAGGCTGGCAAGAAAAACTTAAACATTATTTACTCAACCATGTGTGAGTTAAAACCAATATCTGCCTGCCATCTGTTCAGCCAAGTGACCCCTTGGAACTGCCCGGCCTCCTGACGTCAACCTCATTCCTTCTCATCCATCTCTCTGTCCTCTCTGATGGGGAGGGAGGGCAGTGCTGGGGAGGCGCAGCTCCACAGAGCTCTCTGCAGACAGCAGCCTTGGTGGCTATGCTTCACCCTCAGCACTTGGCACTTGGGCTCCTTCCACCTTAGGAGGCTGCCCTCATGCTCCATGGGGTTCAGTGGGAGTCCCGGTCCTCTGCTTCCACTCCCGGCGGGCACCCTGGCCCTGTGCTCAGCTGATGGCGCGGCTGTCTTTAGCCCAGTTCTGGGGCTGGGTTTTCCTCCCGAGCACACAGGGCACAAACCAGCATTCTTTAAGGTTCCTTTGAGCTGTAATGTATCCCCGTCTTCGGGTTATTCCAATTTCTGACTCAGGACCCTCATACCAGGCAGCACCATGTTTCCTTCCATTCCCTGCTGTGCCCATTTGTCCATATCTGCCAAGGCAGGCTCCCCACCATGATGTCTTCCTGTTACCTGGCAACCACCATGACCACACAGGGCTTTGGGAGCTTGCTGGCCTGCTTTCCAACACACACACACACACACACACACACACACACACACACACACACCTAGGGCAGGAGATTTCTAGGCGCAAAGTCTATTGGGCAGGAATCTGGAAGCTATGTATAGGAAAGGGTCATGGTGCAAAGAGCATTTTGTTAGGAATAAGAATTGAGTTCTGGTTCCCAGAGGGTAACAAATTGCTGTGCGTCCTTGTGAAAGTTCTTCACCACTCTGGGCTACAGTCTCCTCATTTGTATAGTGAAGGAAATGGATTCATTGATTTCATACCAGCTCCCCAGTCAGATGCTTTTGCACAATGAAGGATGAGAGATCTGAGTCCTGATATCTTAGAAAATATCTGCACTAGAGAGGAGTGGTGGCCTGCAGACCTGTTTTCCTCCTCTGTGTGCAAATGAGAGCTACATCTTTGACTGAGGCCGAGCAGTCTTTTCTGTGATCAATTGATGGTGTGTAAGACAGCTAGGCTCTTAAGGTATGTTCTGTGCTTCTCTTCCCTGTTCTGCTTGGTGGAGATGTTGTATTGGTCATATTTTCCCCACGGGAAGTGGCAAATGACACAAATTATCTGTCTGTCTGTCTGTCTGTCTGACCATCCATTCAACATTTTTTAAAGATTTTTTAAATTGTATGTGTATGAGTGTTTTGCCTGCATGTATGTAAGTGCATTCGTGTCATGCAAAGCAAGTGGAGGCCAGAAGAGGGCGGCAGATCCCCAGAACCCGATTTATGGGAAGGGGAAGTTGAACCTCCATATGGGTGCTGGGAATCCAACCCAGGTGTTCTGAAGGAACAGCTAGTGTTCTTACCCACTAAGCCATTTCTCCAGCCCCTCAGCCACATTTTAAGAGCTGCTTGTTGAGCTGTTTCAGCAGACCTATTGTCCTGGTCCCTTTATTCAGCAAGCAGTGAGATTTTTCATGCAGGGTAGAACTTTCCCCACCCCAGTTCCCTCTAGTAACAGCCACACCCCCTCATCCTGGGAAGGCATTGCACTGCCCACTTAACCACTCTGCCTTGAAGTGGGAGCTTGCAGGAATGCAGATCCAGAACGAAAAGAGAAGGGGGAGGTGATGCTTACTTTGGAGACTGCCTGTTTAGAATGAATTGCACAAAGGCTAGATCATCTGTGTACTATCAGGAAGGCTCGTTAATATCAGGGTGTTAAAATATGTAAATAGCACCAATATGCACCACATCCTAATTACTGTTTTGCATTATCAAGTCATTTACTCTTTATGACATTTTGCGACTGTTCAGCTGTGTCAGCGAACACTTAGCAGAACCTCCTACCATGGATGATGAAGTCTGAGCTTCCTGCTAGGGGAGAAGGGGAGGGGAGGGGGAAGAGGAGACAGTCCCACCAGGCACAGCAAAGCTTCAGAGTTCCAGGTGCCTCTGCACTGGCGAAAGACGCCCGTGGTGGGAATGCTCTTTGTGTGACCGACATATGCTCCCATTGCCGGCATTTTCTCATCTTTCCTCAATCCCGCTTCTCACAGAGGCAGATTTATATGCCGACTAATGAGAGCTGACATTTCTGGTACTGACTGCCACACTTGCTGCAGTGAATTACGGCAGGCCAGGTATCCCCCAGCCGCAGAGCAATCTCATCTGAACCCTTCTTTGAGGCAGCTGCATGGTCCCAGCTGGGGAGGCTGCTTGCTGCTTGCTCGATCTGCAGGGTGACATTCTGGTTGTCAGTCTGGATTCTGGGACTGAATCCCACCTGTTCATTGGGCTCTGTGCCGAGCTCTGAAGGAAACTTTCAGCTGGTGCGAAAAGGTCCAAGTTGATGGCCACTTTGTTTTCTTTAAAGAGTTAGTTGAAACCAGTGGTCTCTGTCTCGTGGAGGAGGAACAGGAACCATTTCCAATTCATAGATATATTTTGTTTGGTTCTCAAAGTTTAAAAAATTGTTTCATTCATCAATTTCAAAAATTAGCATATTTCATATAGAAGTTCAGATTTTTGGCTTTTCTGAAACATAGACAGACAAAATAACACATAGACTTGGTGATGATTGCTGGGTATACTGTGTGGCAACCCCTTAGTTCGGGAGGGGGGAGGTCAGATGCACAGAGATTTGTGGCTAAGGTGTAGCTTTTAGCTTTAAATGGCCTGTGTTTGAAGCCAAACTCCACAGCTCATTTGCTGTCTGTGTGACAATGGGCAATTGCTTAGCTTCTCTGTGCTTTAGTCTCTTCATGTATAATAAAGAGGATAGTCTCCCATGTCACCCAGTTAGAAGGACTCAGAACAGCTATGTCAGCTTTATTCATAGGACTGACACCTGCTGCCTTTCCACAAAGCCAGTGCTTCTCCTGTATCAGACCCTGGAACTTTCTGGACTGATCTGTGCTGTGTTGTGTTGTAGTGGGTGCATTGCAGGGTGGGCTGGCTGCAGCGGGGTTGGGGGCGCACCGCACATTCTAATAGTGAGTCTCCCATTTCTACCATCAACTGTTTACACCCGTCAAGGTCCAATGTATTCCCCCAGGTGACAGGTTCACCGAGTGAGTAATTCGCATTGGAGATTATTAAAGATCTGCTATCGCTAGCAGGAAGAAGGGAACAGAGAGGTGAATGGAAACAATTTCCATTAAAATGGAGTTGGGAGACAAAAGGCACACAGAGAACTATTTTGAGCCTAAGGCAGGTGACACAAGATTCAAAATTTAATGAGCCTTAAATGCCATTGGATGAATACAAGAGAGACCACAGCTCTCTCAGAGCCCCCTGGTTGCACGGCTCCCCCGAAGTCTCTTTCTTTTTTTTAAAGCTCCCTAGAACTAACAAGCTAAAGCTCAGTCAAATGAGGAAGTGAGGGGTTAGCAGCAGGAACTGCAGCGAGAGACCGGGGTACCCTCTGCTAGACCCCCATGCTCATCTGCATATCCCCGCCTGGCAAGGCACACTGACCTGCAAAAGCCCCAGTGTCTCCAGGTTTCCCTAGTCTTCCCAGGAGCCTCCTCTGGCTTCTCAGCGGGTGGGTTTTGTCAGCTGTCTGGACTGTTGTGTCTCCCTGCAGGGTGTTGCTGAGTGGTGGCCTCTGGTAAATGGCCTGCATTTGTCTAAGGCATCAACAGGTAATGGGGACTGGATTCATTTAGCAGCTGAGATTCCTAGCTTCTGACAAGGTGTGTGTGGGGGGGGGTTTGGGGGTGGCTGGAAAACATGAGGCCTCCCTCCTGCTTGTACAGTACCCACCATTTCAAAAGCAAGAGCCCCACAGTGGGGCAAGTTCCCAAGGTCCCCCTGTGAGCCCCAGGCAACTGTCTAAGCTGGGCTCTAGCCTTGTAAAGTTTTGTTCTAGTTTCCTTTCAATGGCTGTGACAAAACACTCTGACCAAAACCAACTTGGGGAAAAAAGGGTTTATTCATCTTATATCTCCCAAGTCACAGTTCATCCCTGAGGGAGCCCAACATAGGAACCTGGAGGCAGGAGCTGAAGCACAGACCAGGAAGGAACGCTGCTTACTGGCTTGCTTCTCTGGCCATGCTCCAATGCTTTCTTATATACTACAGGACCACCTGTCCAGGAGCCCATAGTGGGCTGGGCCCTCCCACATCATTCAACAATCAAGAAAATGCCCTACAGACATGGCCACAGGCCAGTCCAATGGAGGCAATTCCCCAACTGAGGCTCACTCAGCCCAGGGGTATCATGTTGACACTAAAACTATCCAGCACAAGTACTGTTATAATGAGTACCATACCACAGTTGTATAAATGGACAGGACTCACTGTGACACTTCCGTGTATGTGGATACTGTACATTGATAGTATTAGGTTATAAAAAGGGTTGCACATCCAGCCCCAAGATAAAAAGGCACATGAGGCTTAGGTCACTCCAGGAACATGCTTTACTTCCATGTGGGACTGCCAGCGTGAGCGGCCTGCAGACACGTGGTGGAACTGGACAGCATGGCAAGGGGCAGGGGCAGAAAGAGGGGCAGGACAGAGAGAGGGGAGCAGAGAGGCAGAGAGAGAGAGATGGAGGCTGGGGTCCATCCATTTATGCTCATGGGGCAGAACCTCAGGTACAGGGGAAGGGGTCAGAAGGTTGACAGCTTCTGGAGGAAGTGGGCACCTGTGTTCCCCCTTGGGAATCTGGGAAGCCTAGACTAAACAGATAGGCCTGGTCCAGTGTCTTTTCCAGGGTCCTGTAACCTCTCCTCTTCTTCCAGGTCTTTGTTTCCACATGGCAGAGAGAACTTGGGGTGAAAAGAGTTCATTTCATCTTACAGGTTATAGGACACCATCAGAGGAGGCTAGGGCCAGAGCTGCAGCAGAAGCCGTGAGGAATACTGCTTACTGGCTTGCTCTCTGGCTTGCTCAGAGCTACTTTTCTAAATGCACTTCAGGCTCACCTGCCCACAGTAGGCTGGGCCCTCCTATATCAATTAGCAGTCAAGAAAATGCTCCACAGACATTCCCACAGGCCAATTTGATGGTAGCAATCCCCCAGTTGAGACTCCCTCAGATATCTAGGAGACTATGCCCAAATAAAGTCACATTATGAAGTACCTGAGGTTAGGACTTCAAAGTGGTAGAGTACAATTCAGACAAGCCTTTGGAATCCAGGAAATGGAACACAGCTGCTCCATGTGGCCGCCTCCAATGATGGGAAAGTTTGTAGAGTCACATGTGCTCAAGGAGAATAGGAATCTCTTGGCCTCCAGTAAAGACCTGGTCAGCCCTTTGGGGTCCAGCAAGCTCCTGGGTGTCAAGATCTCTTCTGTGAGGGAGCTTGTGGCTCTTTTCTCTCACTGTCAGTGTCTGTGCTGACCTCGTGGTCCTCTTTGACTCTGTGCCAACTGGGACATTTTCTGTTTCCTGAATTAAATTATCAGTCTCTTCTCACTCCTACAGGGTAGATCAGGATTCTTCCCAGGACACAGGCATTGTGGTCATAACTGCTTTATTTTGATGATGCTCCCTGCTAATCTATTTAATATCATCCAATAATCCTCCTCCTGGGACAGGAGATCAGAAACCACCCAGTCTTCAAGAGAGAGGGATTCCATCCAAGGACCAGAAGGCAAAGGGATCACTACCCAGTGTTTAGACTCAAGACTAGCATAAAAGGATGATGGTAGAGTTTCCAGCATGTGTGCTGACCCAGAGGGAAACTCTCTAGCCTTAAGCAGAGAGAAAAGAATCACACAGCACTAAATGGCAAGTAGAAGCTACTGCTTTCTTGAGAAAAGATCTTCATGGGGCTAGAGAGATGGCTTGGTGGTTAAGAACACTTAACTGCTTTTGCAGAGGACCCAGCATCCACATAGTGGCTAACAACTGTCCAAAACTCCAGTTCTAGGGGATCTGATGTCCTCTTCTTACCTCTGAGGGCATTGCATGACAAGGGTGCACTCACAAGCGGGCAGTACACTCATACACATAAAAAATTAAAAAAATTTTTAAAAAGAAAAGATCTATCACCTTCAGAGTTTTGGGTTTTACATTGAGGTCTTTGATCCACTTGGAGTTGATTTTTGTACAGGGCAAGTGGTAGGAGTTTAATTTTGTTCTATAGATGCTGATCTAGTTTTGTCAGCACCCTTTGACTGAAGATGCATTCTTTCCATCCATGAGTTTTTTTTTTTTTTTTTTTTTTTTTTGGCCCTTTGTCTGAATATTGAGGTGACTGGAAATTAAGTCAGTGAGCTCAAGTTTGGATACCTTGCAGTTAGTTTCCATCTATTCTTAAAGTCATGTAGTATGTTGGTGGCCAGACGCTGTCTTTTATGGTATACCGACCTTGTAATATACAGTGTGAAATCTGGTAAAGTTGATCCCCCCTGTATTTACATTTTCAAGCTCAGTAGTTGCTCTACTATTTGGGGTCTTTTGTTTTTCCATTATTTAACGACTTTTTTTCCAACAGTCTGAAAGAGAATTCATGGGGAATTTTTTTAATGGGATTGCATTGAATCTGTATATCAGTTTGGGTAAAATGGACAGTTTTACTATATTAATTTTCCCGATCCATGAGCATGGAAGGTCCTTCCATCTTTTGATGTCATTTTCAATTTCCTTCTTCAGGGCTTTAAAATTTTTGTTGTAGAGATCTTTTGTATTTTGGTTAGGTTTGTTCCCAGGTATCTTATTTTTTTTGAGGCTATTGCGAGTGGGAAGGTCTCCTTATATATTCCTTTTCCAGTTGCTTGTTGTTGGTGTAAAGAAAGGCTACTGAATTTTCTAGGTTAATTTTGTATCCCACCACTTTACTGAAACTCTTAGTCATTTCTAGGTCTTTTCTGGTGGAGTTTTTAGCATCCCTTAGGTAAACTATCATATCGTGTGCAAAAGGGATAGCTTGACTTCCTCTTTTCCAATTAGTACTCTTTTAATCTCCTTTTCTTGCCTTATTGCCCTAGCAAGTGTTTCAGGCACTATATTGAAGAGGATTGGTGATAGGGGTCAACCTTCTAGGGTTCTTGCCTTTAAGGAGCTTCTAATTTTTCTCCATTTAGGATGATGTTGGCAGTGGGTTTGTTGTATAAGGCTTTAATTATGTTAAGTAATGTTCCCTCCAGTCAAATTCCCTCTAGGACTTTAAATATGAAGGGATGCTAGATCTTGTCAAAGACATTTCCTGCATCAATAGAGAGGATTGTGTGATTTTTGTCTTTCAGTCCATTTATGTGTTTTATGTTATTTATTGATTTTTGTATATTGAACCATCCCTGCATCTCTGGTATGAATCCAACTTGATCATGATGGATGATCTTTTTTGACGTGGGTCTGTATGTGTTTTGCAAGTATTTTGTTGAGAATTTTTACATCTATGTTCATTAATGAGATGGGTCCCTAGTTTTCTCTTTTGGTTGTGTCTTTGCCTGGTTTTGGTCTTAGAGTGATGTTGGCTCAACGTGAAACCCCAAACTCTGAAAGTGATAGAATAAAACATTGGCAGCAACCTACATGACATAGGCATAGGAAAAGACTTTCTAAATCAAACAGCAGCACAGGAAATAAGGTCAACAGTTGGGACCTCATCAAACCCAAAAGCTTCTGTACAGTGAAAGAAACAATCAAGGAAGTGAAGAGAAAACCCATAGAGTAGGAGGAAATCTTCACCAGTGATACATCTGACTGAGCATTAACATCAGGAATACATAAACTACTCAAAAAACAAAGAAGTAAGAAAACAAATGACCTACTCGAAAGACGGAGTAAAGAGATGAACAGAGACTTGACCAGTGAGGAAGTAAAGATGGCTGAGAAACATCTTAAAAAGTGTTCAACATCATTAATAATTAAGGAAATGCAAATTAAAACCACTCTCAGATATCATCTCACTCTGATATGACTGGCTGAGATCAAGAGCACAAAAGATACCAAATGCTGAAGAGATTGTGGGGAAAGGGTAACACTCATCCACTGCTGGTGGGAGTGTAAACTCTCATACAACCACTATATGGAAAGCAGTGTGGAGAACCCTTAAAAGACTCAAAATGAACCTACCACCTGACCTAGTCATACCACTCCTGGGTATATACCCAGAGACTCATCCTACCGCAAAGATACATACACATCTATGTTTATTGCAGCTCTCTTCACAATAGTGAAGAGCTAGAACCAACCCAAATGCCCCTCAACTGATGAGTGGATAGAGAAAATGTGGTACATCTACACAATGGAGTGCTATGCAGCAGTAAAGAGAGATGACATCATGAACTTTGCAAGTAAATGGATGGAGCTCAAAGCCATTATGCTAAGTGAAGTAACACAGTCCAGGAAAACAAAGGACGAATGGTATCCTCATTTGTGGATACTAGTTGAAAGGCAAGCTGAGCAATGTTATTGTATTTCTTTTTATCTGAAAACAACTGTGCTGTTATAATGTGAATCTCTTAATAGGCACTAGAATTAGCTTACCACTTATTTTCAGACATTATAATTACCATATATGGGTTAAAGAATATTATAAAATTAAAGGGAAAAATGTGAATTCTTAAACATATTTTGGAATTAACATACAGTTCATTTCAGAGGTCATAATTTTGGTAATATTTGTCATTTTTATATAAATATATTATAGAGCATCACAAATGGGAAGGAACAACAACATAAGGACTGGGTCAAAGAGCTAACTGATACAGTTAAATTCTGCCCAAAATAATAAGCCTCTGCAGAGAAAAACTTCAAAAAGACTGAGAAAAAGATACAAGACACGTATGGCAGAATGCATGAACTGGGGTGGGGTAGGGGCAGGGAAAGGGGAATGTGTCTAAACTGAACTGAAAAAATGATGTATGACATACACAAAACATCAATAAAAGTATTTTATTAGAAAATATCTTCTCAGTTAGGAGATTTGAGATCAGCCTCCCTTCTAAGGTGGACCCCTATAGTTTTCCAAAGACTAGCCTGGAGAAGGAGCTGTAGGATTGAAACCACCAAGTCTGTCTAGGCAGAAATGTATGAGATAGCACCTTTTGGAATTCTGGGAAAGGAGCATGCAAGTAGCTGACAACAGAGCCAGGTTGGAAGGGCATTATGGTCAGGAGTAAGAGAGAAAAAACCTGTGTGTTTTGGTAGTTGAGAATTGGTTGCTTCTTTAGGGGATATCAGCACAGGCACCTCCTGACCAAGGACTAGAAACTCCCACCTTTATCTTACTGTCTATAAACTCAGCAACACATGCTACCCACTATCAACATGAAGCATGAATTTCCTTCTTTGCTCTTTGTTCCCTTAGGTAATATAAGCCTTGTTAGAGCCAGAACCTTGGCAGCCTTAGTTCCCACCATGTCTCTAGTATCCAACACTTTGACTGGCATTATAAAAACTTCTAACTACATATTGTTGAAGAAATGAGTGAGCGAAGGCACAGTGGACCTTGGAGGACATTTAAAGTCCCTGTTGCATGTGGACGGATAGATGTTTTCACTTGGGATATAAAATGATTTAAGCTCAGTGTATCAGTGTCATATTGCTGTGGTAACTAATCCCACAAACTTCACGGCCTGAAACAACACATCACAAAATGTCTGCAGAGCTTCTTTCCTTCTGGAACTTCTGCTATAGAATCTGTTTCCTGGCCTTTTCCAGCTACTTTGGCCCCTTACATCCCTGAACCTGTGGCTCCTTCCTCCATCTTCAAAGAGAACCATGGAAACATATATCATTTTGGCACCTTATATGATTGCATTGCCCTTTTATCTCCCACTTCTGGTGAAGATTATTTACTTGTGTGTGAGTATATATGTTTGTGTCTTGTGTATGGGTATACACACCCATGTTTATATAGTTCCACATGCCTCACATGCAGAGGCCAGAAGAGGGTCTCCTTCTCTATCATACTCCACCTATTCCTTTGAGTCAGGGTCTCTCCTTGAACCTGGGGTTCATGTTTTCTCAGGTAGGCTGGAAGCCAACAAGCTTCAGCAGTATTCTTGTCTTGGAGCTGGGCTATAGGTACAGGATGCTCAAATTGGTATATACAGGTACTGAGGTCCTAACTGGTCCCCAAGATTGTGCTGGAAGCACTCTTAACTGATGAGCCATCCCTCCAGCCCCCTCTCTCTTCTACTTTTAAGGACTCAGGATTACAATGGGCCTACTTGCCGTAATACAGAATATCTCAAGGTCAATTATCAGAAACTATAACTTCATCCCCTTTGCTGTACAGTCATGATTCTGGAGCTGAGGACATGGACAATTTTCAGAGCCTGTCATGGCTTACCCCATTCTGTGACAGGTAAATAAAGACATGCTCCTTGCCCACTTGATGTAGCATCCTGGTATGTCTACTATCAAAAAAGAGACTCTGGTTTGAGGTTCAAATTAGGGAAGCCTCATGAGGCTTCACCTCTGCAGGATGCTGCCCTGAAACATATGGTCAGACCAGCAGTAAGTGCACCCTTGAGACATGGCCCACGAAATTGGACACTTTCAGAATGGTAAAACCCTAGATACCTGGGTTCTTCAGGGGAGGCAGTACTCCAACCTCTGTCCCTAGGATGAAATTCACTCTGAATTCTTTTATTTCCTCTCTCACTCTGCCATCTGCTCTAAGAGTCCATCACTTGCTTCTGAGATCAGCTTCCCAAGACAAATGTCTACATCTGCTTGCACCCCCCCCCAGGGTCATTGTATTACACAGCTGACAGACAGCTCTTCTTAGGAGGCGGGTCACAGTATACCACTCCCCATGCATGACCTCCAAGACTCCTCTTTCTTATGATACCCCCCGGGTTCTGTGTCATTGTCCAAGTGGCATACTTGATGTCATTTCCCCGTCTGTCTGACCTCACCCTCCATCACTCTGCCCCTGATTTGTGTTCTAGCAAATGGGCTTTTTCTCTATTCTTGGTCCATGCCCAACCACATCCCAAACTTTGAGGCATGTCATTCCCCTTGACTGAGTGTTCTTCCTAGATTGTCTGTGGTCCCCTCCTCTCCTTGTTGGGCCTCTCTGTTCCTTAAGCTTTCCCCTGCCACCATCTGTTCCCTCTTTAAGGTCCTCATCACACTATCACCCACTCACTGTCAACACATGCCATGAATCTCCTCCTTTGCTCCTTGTCCTCTTCTCTAGTGTATACACCTTGTAGTGCCTGAACCCTGATGGCCTTGGTTATCACTCTACCCCTCATGTCCAACACTTGATGTGGCATGTGAAAGATGCCCAGAATGAAGTCACAGTGGGCCTCAGGGGCATTTCCGGAGTTCCTGTTGCCAGGGATTACTGTACCACATTATTAATGTACCGAACATTAATTTCATTTAAAATTATAACCACAGGACTCCTTTTTATCATCACAGAGAAGTGGGCAGTGAAACTTCCCAGAATAAGGATTGGGAGATACCCAGCACACCACTCTGTGCTTAGGAACAACTCCCAGGACAAACACTAACCACTTCAGCATTGGTAGGTCCCCAGAGAAACAAAGGTGAATAAGACAAGACTTCTTCTCTCAGGGAAATTACAGGTTGACATGGCAGAGAGACACATGCACACTTTTTCTGTTTTTCTGACACTTTTTCTGTTTTTCTGACACCAGAAGAAAGATATAAAACCATAAAATATGGATAACCCTTGGAAGGAGTGAACGCACTTTGGCTCCTTCACTGATTCTGAAATGGTGGCCTGCGTCCCCTGCCAGATGACTTCAACAGGAGAACTTTAATTATATTGCTTAATTACACCAGAGCACTCCAGCATTTTTAATTTTTTTGAACAGTAATTCCCCCCTGGGCTCCTGATATTTGCCTCATCTTATTGCCAAGCACTGGAGAGGAGCGACAAACATGAGAAGGGTCTTAGTGTCTGGAGTCCTCAGCCCTGCTGTGTGTTATTTGCTCTTCCATTCAGAGCTGGAGGAAGCAAACCCTTCATCTGTTCCTGGTGACCTGTGAGCCGAGCTCTAGGAAAGAGGGAGGGCAGGGGCTCTTCAACCAAGCAGCCAGAGAATGCCTTAGACTTCACAAAGCACTGAGCTTTCTTAGTGAGCTCTTAAAAATCACGTGGAGATTACAACTCTGCTAATTTACAAAACAGGAAACTGAGACATGGATTGGCTTACATATGAATCTGGTCAGAGCAAGAGATCATATCTCTAATCACCACCAGACACAAGCTTCTTTCCAGGATGTTCACATCTGTGCTCCGTCACCCAACAATAGATTGAGTAACTTCTTTACAAATATTTTTTTCTTTTTGGCAGCTTCAGGTTAGCATATGTGTTTAATTAACATTTCTAATTAAAACCATAATGTGTAAAACTCAAATATTTTCCATGAGTTACATTTCTCCATATCTGTAAATGTTTCCAATTTGCACATGCTAGATAAATTATTTTAATTTCCTAATGAAGTCTGATAAAAATTTTTATCAAGTAAAATCAAAAGGAACAAGTTGGAAACCCTGTCAGCTCTTCAAGAGACTCAAATGAGCACTGAGAACATTATGTAAGTGCAATGGACTGAATACCTGTGTGAATTTTGTGAGTTGAAGCCATAATCCCAGTGTGATGGTATTTGGAGGTGGGGGGCTTGGCTAGGTCATTAGGCTGTGAGAGTACAGCCTTCATGATGAAATTAGTCCTATTGTAAGAAGAGGGTGGGGAGTGTCTCTTGCCTTCCCACCTTTTGGAGACACAATAATGAAGAATCTACAGTTTGTGACCCAGAGGAACTGTCACCAGAATTTGACTGAGCTGGCACCCTGAGAGCTTAGTTGGTTGTTAGAGAAGCCCAAAGGGACCAAGACACTGGGCCACCCACTTTCTCTATAAGAAACTCATTTGGAGTAGATGGGTGGTGTGGAACGTAAGACAGGGCATTGCAGCCACATGGCAAAGAGAAATAAAAGGCTACAAAGAAAAAGAGACGTGAAACTAGAATTCCACCAGTCTGTTATTCTATTCTACACAGACCCCAAAGGGATCAAAAATAGGTCTGACACTCCCTTGTCAACATACGTGGTAGATGATCTTGTCTGTAATGGGATTTCACAAAACATAATCACTGAAGAACTTTCTCCAATGATTTTTGTTGCTTTCTCCGGTGAACTTGTTTGCTTCATATTTTCATTTTAAATTGATCATTCTACTTAAATAAATGTATTGATAAGTGTTCATGTTATTCTAATAAGCATAAACCAGTGTAAGTAGCATGTGTGCCCACACATGCAGTCACACCCCCCCTTAGTAATGGTCTCATGTTCCACCATTTCATTTACTTATGTTCATGATGGTCTGAGAAATATTAAAATAAAATTCTAGAAATAACTCTGAAATTTCAATTGCATGTCATTCTGAAGAGCATTCAGAGATTTAACCTTGCACACTGTGGATGCTACCCTCTGCATTGCCACCTAGTAGCCAGCTTGGTTATCAGATCAATCCTTGTGGTACTGCAATGCTTGAGCATAGCACCCAAAGCCATCACATAGTTTCAAGCACATGCTGGGGGTCTTGAAATATCCTCCAAGTGGTATGGGGAAATAACCATATATGAATTCATCCATATTGAGCTAAATGACCCCAAAGAAATATTTGTGGGTCTACAAATATTGGGCCAGTTCACTTATTTTGATGGCTGATGTACCACATTTAGAATGCACTGGAAGGCTAGAGAGATGGCCTAGCGGTTAAGAGTACTGACTGCTCTTGCAGAGGACCCGGGTTCAATCCCCAGCACCCACATGGTGGCTGAGAACCGTCTGTAACTCCAATTCCAGGAGAACTCCAGTTTCAGGGGAATCCGACACCCTCTTCTGACCTCCGCGGCATTGCAGGACATGGGTGTACAAACCTGCATGCAGACAGTACATTCATACACATGAAAAATAAGTAAAATTAAAAAAATTAAATTAGAACGCACTGGAGTTGCCTCTATAGCAATTTAACAGAGAATTGATAGAATGTTGAAATTTGAAAATGACCTGGTAGTGGAAGCTGTCTTAATAATTTGCTTTCTGTAGCTGTGATCAAACACTGGCCAAAACCAAGTTGGGGAGGAAAGTATTTGTTTGGCTTCTACTTCCAGGTCATAGTCCGTCACTGAGGGAAGTCAGGGCAGGAGCTCGAGCAGGAGCTTGGGAACAGGAGCTGAAGGAGAGACTCCAGAGAACTGCTGCTTATGGATCTGTTCACCTGACTTGTGCAAAACTCAGGCCCCCTGCCCAGGGGTGGCACCACCTGAAGTGGGCTGACCCCTCCTGCTTTAATTATCCGTTAAGAAAATGCCTCATAGACATGATGCCATGGCCGAACTGATGGAGGAAGTTCTGCCAGTGGGATCCCTCTTCCCAGGCACCTCTAGTTTGTGTCAAGTTGACAACTAACTGGCATGGTAGTCTTATATTCACATTACTAGCCAGCAGATTAGTTGTAACTGAAAAAGTGTTGTAATAAATAAAGTAGGCTTGAAAAACAAAGCAATTACTAAGAAGCAAAGCAAAAATGTGATCTAACCAGAACTTTCCTTCAGTCGTCCAGCTAGAGTGGCAGACGCACGTCTATCCCCTCTCTCTGTCCCTGCTGTAAAAACATACTGCATCTTATAAATGCCCAAGAAAGCAATGAAGCCCCGTAAATCTTCAGCACTTCAGGATGGCTATGAAGCCCATTGCCACAGTCCCTAGTGTCCCTTGAACCAGGTCTCTGTGCATGTCCTCTGATACCTGGGGGTGTGTGACTCTGTGCATGTCCTTACCAAGTGAGGGTTGGGAGGTGTGCTGGATAGCTTTAGCTGTCAACTTGACACACCTGGGTTGAGGGAACCTCAATTGGGGAATTTCCTCTGTTGGACTGGCCTGTGGCCATGTCAGTGGGGTATTTTCTTGATTGTTGAGTTACATGGGAGTGCCCAGCCTACTGTGGGCAGTGCCACCTCTGGGCAGATGGTCCTGTATTATATAAAAAAACAGTCTGAGGATGGGCCAGAGGAGTAAGCCAGTAGCAGCATTCCTCTACTGCTTGTGCTTCAGCTCCTGCCTCAGGTTCCTACTTTGGGTTTCTTCAGTAATCAACTGAGACCAGGGAGATGTGAGTCAAATAACCCTTTCCTCCCAAAGCTGGTATTGGTCAGAGCGTTTTGCCACAGCAATTGAAAGCAAAAGAGGACAGGAGGTTTGACTTTCCTTTCCTGTTACCCCCCAAATACTCCCCTCACCTGATCGCTTTGCACTAGAACTTGGAAGCCCATTAAATAGAGAACCAGAAATATCAGCAACCCACATTAAAATGTGTGGACAAATGGAGGGGCCTTGTAATTATAATAGTAATAGCAGTCAACTGGCTTTACATGAACGTTGCCTTGTTTACTTTGCTCCTTTTCTGCCTCAGTTTGTTACATCCTGCCCAGGTTCATGTTGTGAATGGTGGTCCTCTTAAAGGCTGTGCAACCGTTAGGACCTAGGGCTGGCCCAGTAGACATAGTCACTAGGGGTGGGCCTTTCAAAGTTTGCTCCTGGATCCAGTGAAGTCCATGCAACAGGTGGGTGTGTGCCAGAGACTCGGCCACTCTGGGTTTTATAGTGTAACTCCTCCTGAGCCACCTGTTAGCCTTTCCATTCATCAGTCTGGCAAAAGTTCACTGGTTCAACCTCTTAGTATCTCATACTGCATTAAATTTCATCGTGGGTTTAAGAGGGAGTGAACAAGAGCTAAGTTCCCACATCAAACAACTGGATTATTCATGAACTGCTATCATGCGAATGTGAGCTGGTTTCCACAGAGGCCAGTAACATCCAGGCGCATCTTAGGCTGGCAACTCCTCATTCACCCACAGCCATGCAATGGGATTGCTGTTCTCTCTGCTTCACCACAAATGGGAGCACTGAGGGAAGTCGGGTAGTGGCCCAGTGTTTACCTATTCAGCTAAGAAGCTGCAAAAGCAGGGGGTGGGAGCCAGCCTGGCCACACTGTTGCCATGTTGCTCCACTCCCTTCCATCTCCCTGGGTGGTTTGTGAATCAGAGGTTCCTTGCAGCTAAGAACAGCAAAGGAACTGATGAGAGAAACGCCATTTCCCTTGGTTCTCTCCCTGTCTAATGTACCTGTCTGGGCTACTCATGCTCAAGCTAAATGAAGATACATTGGAAACCTAATTGGGCAGTGATATGGCTTAACAGGTAAAGGTACTTGCCCAAAGATACAAGTCTGAGTTCAACCACTGGCCAGAACCCAAGTAAAGATGGATGGGGATTCCTCAAAGTTATCTTCTGACCAGAACATGCACACCGTGGTACATGTCACACACACACACACACACACACACACACACACACACACACACACACACTTAAATATTTTTCAAAACCTAAGCTTTCCATGTTTGTAAAACAACATGACATTGGTGATGTCAAAACAGGTCATTTTCTCTATTATAAGGAGGAGTGTCTGTTGGGTCAGCTGCTCTAGATTGAATCGAGAATGACCCCAAAGGCTCAGGTATCCAAGGTGTGGTCCCTGGCTATTGGAAGGGACCATACTGCAGAATCTTTAAGAGCCACAGCCTAGTGAGAGGTCTTAGATCACTGGGGGAGATGCCCTCAGAGGAGATTGTGAGTCCATAATTATGGGTCCTTTTTCTCCTGTTTCCAAGTAGGTTTGCTGCACCACACACTCTGATCATGATGTGCTGCCACAGGCTCCAAGCAACAGGACCAATTAGTCGTGAACTGAAACCTCTGAAATCATGAGCCAAAATAACCCTTTTTTGCTTTATAAGATGGTCTCAGGTATTTGTTATAGCAGCAGAAAGCTAACTAACACATCTCTGTGAGCCAAAATCTATCACACTGTTTAAAAGCACATGACCAATGACACAGCATTGTCATTTCTAGATTGTGCTCTTAGAAAGTCTTTGTATACCCTGAGAGGTACAGAAAGTTTGTTTGCAGAGCAAAACTTTAGAAATGATCAACATTTCATTAACAGGGGAATATACATATACACATATGCATATATATATATATATCACATCATAGTATGTTAATTTTGTTAGTAAAGTATTTTCTTTTTTTTTTTTTTTACTTTTTGAGATCGGGTCTCCCTATAGCCCCAGCTGGCCTGGCACTCACTCTGTAGACCAGGCTGACCTTGAACTCACAGAGATCTACCTGCTTCTGCCTCTCAAGTGCTAGGATTAAAGGTGTGCACTGCCACACTTAGCTTAAAGATGGTTCTTAGCTACCGTGTGGGTGCTGGGAATTGAACCTGAGTCCTCTGCAAGGGCAGTTGGTGCTCTTAACCACTGAGCCATCTCTCCAGCCCTAAAGTATTTTCTAATTCACTACACAGAAAAACAATAAATGTGACACATTTTAAGTTTTTATGATTAAAATTTTTTACTGATACAAAAATTTTAAAACATAAATTCACCAGTGTAACCATTTTACAGTAGATTTTGTAACCATGACTACTATCTAATTCACAGAACAGTTTCTCATTCTGAGAAAAGATCACCTTACCCATTCAGCAGCTGCCCCCTTGGTCCTCTTTACCAATGCTCCTGCCAACCATCAGCACATTTCTGTTTCTCAGTATTTTTTTTTTCCGTCCTGGGTATTAACATCATTGCTTTGTATGACCCATGACTTACTTCTTTCACTCAGCATGATGGTTTTAAGGCCCATCCACTCATGGCCACTGAATTCATTTTACTGCCACACAGTAGTCCATTGGACAGACATTGCTACTTTTTTTCAAAGGTTCAGCAGTTGATAAACATTTTGGTTATTTCCAGCTTTGGGTTACTATGAGCAATGTTTCTGGGAATATCTACAATGCAGGTTGTTGTGCAGATGTGTTTTCAGTTCTCTTGTGCACACACCTAGGAGCAGCTCTGCTGAAGCATATGCCACCTCTATGCCAAACTTCTTGTGAAACTGCCAAGGTAGCCATACCTTTTCACATCCCCACAGTGACACTCTGATTTCTCCACATCCTTGTCAACGCTTGTCATTTTCCATATATTTGTTTGTAGTCACCTTAGTGACTAGAAGTCTGTATCTCCTATCACTTGGGTTCTCTGTTTCATTTCTAATGATGGTTACCTTCTTTTTGTGTCTGTTGCCACTGGTATGGTTTCTTTGGAGAAATGTCTTTTTAACTCCTTTGCCTTTATTGTATTGTTCTTTTGTTGTTTAGTTTTGAATTCAACATATACTACACTAGCTACAAATACTATACAATACTATATGCTTATATGTAAATGATTTGAAACTATTTCCTTCCATTCATGGGTTGTCTTGTCACTTTTTTATTGTATCTTTGGATGCAAAAAATAATCTTTAATTTTGGCGAAGTCCAAAAAAGTTTTTTGGCTGCTCATACTTTTGATGTTAGATTTGAGAAAGCTTTCTCTAAAATGAGCACATGCACAGAGAATTTAAGGGTTTATAATTTCAGCATTAAACTTCAGATCTTTTATCTATTTGTGTATATGGTATGAGGCAAGGGCCTAAATCCATTGTTCTAAGGGTGATTATCCAGTTTCCCCAATATTTCTTTAAAAGATGATTCTTTCCCAGTTGAATGTTCAGCACTGTTGTAGAGAAACAAGCTGACAGGCTTGTGTCTACACTCTCCCTTTGTCCCTTGTGTCTACACTGTCCTTCTGTCCCTTGTTTTGTGTGTCTGTATTATGCCCCCCCACACTGTATCATTTAACATGACTTGCAGTAAAATTTTAAACCAAGAACACAAGTCCTATTTTGAGTCCTTTTATGTTTTCATAGAAACTTTAGGATCAGTTTGCTGGTTTCTAAAAAAAAGTCTCCTTGACAATTGCATTTGGTTTGTGGGCCAGTTTGGAGAGTGTGGCCATTTTGGCAGCATTTTCCAATGGTAGAGTCTGTTATCTAGGTCACCTCTGGCTTCTTTCAGGAGTGTTTTGGAGTTTTAAGTGTACAAAACAAGTGCTTGTTTAGTTAAATGTACTTTCAAGTGTTCATATCCTACTGGAAATGGAATTGGTTTCTTCATTAAAGTTCATATTGTTTATTTCTCAGGTACTGAAATATAATTGATCTTGTAGCTGTACTGTTCCTGAATGCAATTATTTGCTAGTTTTGTTTTGTTTTTACTGTCCCAATTTTTTAAATTTTTATGATGCTTTTATTGATATTTTGTGTATTTCAGACATCATTTCTCAGTTCAGTTTAGATATATTCCCCTTTCCCTTACCCCCACCCCACCCCAGATCATGCACTCTTCCATATAACTATCCTGAATCTTTCTCTCAGTCTTTTTTCTTTTTTTTTTTTTTTGAGACAGGGTCTCCCTGTAGCTCCAGCTGTCCTGGAACTCGCTATGTAGACCAGGCTGGCCTTGAACTCACAAAGATCCACCTGCCTCTGCCTCCCAGGTGCTAGGATTAAAGGTGTGCACCACCACACCCAACTTATTTTTTTTATGGTTAGGAATTCACATTTTCCTTCTTTAATTTTATGTTACTCTAAAATATGCATACATACTTTCCACCCATATACAGTAATTACACAGTCTGAAAGTAAGTGGTGGGTCAATTTAGAGCCTAAGAGGTTTACATTATAACAACATAGTTGCTTTCAGATAAACAGAAATATAACAATAATGTTGTTCAGCTTGCCTTTCATCTGGGGATTTGGTGTTAGCATCCACAAATGAGGGAAACCATTCAACGTTTGTTTTTCTGGGACTGTGTTACTTCACTTAGCATAATGGTTTCAAGTTCCATTCATTTACCTGCAAAGTTCATGAGATCATCTTTCGTTACTGCTGAGTAGAACTCCATTGTGTAGATGTACCACATTTTTGTCATCCACTCGTCAGTTGAGGGGCATTTGGGTTGGTTCCAGCTCTTCACTATTGTGAAAAGAGCTGCAATAAACATGGATGTGCATGTATCTTTGTGGTAGGATGAGTCTTGTGGGTATATACCCAGGAGTGGTAAGGCTGGGTCATGTGGTAGGTTCATTTTGAGTCTTTTAAGGGTACTCCACACTGCTTTCCATAGTGGTTGTACAAGTTTACATTCCTACCAGTAGTGGATGAGTGTTCCCCTTTCCCCACAACCTCTCCAGCATTTGGTGTCTTTTGTGCTCTTGATCTTAGCCAGTCATATCAGAGTGAGATGATATCCGAGAGTGGTTTTAATTTGCATTTCCTTAATTATTAATGATGTTGAATACTTTTTAAGATGTTTCTCAGCCATCAGTGAGGAATCACTGGTCAAGTCTCTGTTCAGCTCTTTACTCTGTCTTTTGAGTAGGTCATTTGTTTTCTTCTTTGTTTTTTGAGTAGTCTATATATTCTTAACGTTAATGCTCTGTCAGATGAATCACTGGTGAAGATTTCTTCCCACTCTGTGGGTTTTCTCTTCACCTCCTTGATTGTTTCTTTCACTGTACAGAAGCTTTTGAGTTTCATGAGGTCCCGTTTGTTGACTGTTGACCTTATTTCCTGTGCAGCTGCTATCTGATTTAGAAAGTCTTTTCCTACACCTATGTCTTGTAGGTTGTTATCAACTTGTTCTATCACCTTCAGGGTTTCGGGTTTTACATTGAGATCTTTGATCCAGTTGGAGTTGATTTTTGTACAGGGTGAGAGGTAGAGGTTTAATTTTGTTCTTCTACAAATGGTAATCCAGTTTTGTCAGTACCATTTGCTGAAGATGCTATCTTTCCTCCATTGGGTTTTTTTGTTGTTGTTGTTGTTGTTTTTGCCCCTTTGTCAAATATGAGGTGGCTGAAATTGTATGAGCTCAAGTTTGGATCTTCAATTTTGTTCCATTGGTCAATGGGTCTGTTTTTGTGCCAGTGCCAGGCTGTCTTTATGACTATGGCCCTATAATATAGCTTGAAGTCTGGTAAAGCAATACCCCCTGCATTGCATTTTTCATTCAGGGTTGCTTTAGCTATTCAGGGTCTTTTGCTTTTCCATATGAATTTAAGGATTTTTTTTCCAAGTCTGTGAAGAAGCTCATAGGGATTTTGACTGGGATTGCATTGAATTTGTATATAAATTTGGGTAAAATGGACATTTTTACTATATTAATTTTTCCAATCCATGAGCAGGGGAAATCTTTCCATCTTTTGATGTCATTTTCAATCTCCTTCTTCAGGGGCTTAAAATTTTTGTTATAGAGATCGATGGTATCTTTGGTTAGGTTTGTTCCTGGGTATTTTATTGTTTTTGAGGCTATTGTGAGTGGGGAGGTCTTCTTATATTCCTTCTCCACTTGTTTATTGTTGGTGTAAAAAAGGCTACTGATTTTTCCAGGTTAATGTTGTATCCTGCCACTTTACTGAAACTCTCAATCATTTCTAGAAGTTTTCTTGTGGAGTTTTTAGCATTCCTTAGGTAAACTATCATATCAGCTGCAAAAAGGGATAGCTTAACTTCTTGCTTTCTGATTAGTACTCCTTTAATTTCCTTCTCTTGTCTTACTGTGCTATCAAGCGTTTCAAGCACTATGTTGAAGAGGAGTGGCAATAAAGGGCAGCCTTGCCGGGTTCCCATCTTTAAGGGAAATGGTTTCAATTTTTCTCCATTTAGGATGATGTTGGCAGTGGGTTTGCTATATATGGCTTTGATCATGTTGAGGAATGTTCCCTTCAGTCCAATTCCCTGTGGGACTTCAAACATAAAGGGATGCTGGATCTTGTCAAAGGCTTTTTCTGCATCAATTGAGATGATCATGTGGTTATTTTCTTTCAGTCCAGTTATGTGTTTTATGATATTTATTGATTTATGTATGTTGAACCGTCCCTGCATCTCTGGTATGAATCCAACTTGGTCATGATGGATGATCTTTTTGATGTGGGTCTGTATGTAATTTGCAAGTTTTTTGTTGAGAATTTTTGCATCTACGTTCATTAATGAGATGGGTCTATAGCTTTCTTTTTTGATTGTATCTTTGCCTGGTTTCAGTATTGGGGTGATGCTGGCTTCATAGAAGGAATTTGGGGGAATTCCCTCTGTTTGTACCCTTCTGAACAGATTGAGTAGTAATGATTGTAGGACCTCTTTAAATGTTTTTTATGGAATTCTACTGTGAATCCATCTGGGCCTGGACTTTTTTTTAGTCGGGAGGTTTTTTATTACATCCTCAATTTCCTCAAATATTATCGGTCTATTTAAACTGTCAGTCTCTTCTTGGTTAAGCTTCATTGGTTCCCAGGATTTCAAATATTCATCCATTTCTCTTAGGTTTTCAAAATTTAGTATAGGTTTTTGAGGTATTCCTGTATGATTGTCTGGATCTTTACTTTGTTATGATGTTTCCCCTTTCATCATGAATACTATTGATTTGGAGTTGCACTTTCTTTTTTGTGTTAACTGGGCTAGAGGTCTGTCTATTTTATTTTTTCAAAGCTTTTGGATTAGTTGATTCTATGTATTGTTTTCTTTGTTTCTATTTCATTGATTTCTGCTCTGATTTTTATGATTTCTTCCTCTCTTTTGAGTTTAGGGTTCATTTGTTGTTGTCTCTTAAGTGTTTTTAGCTGCAGTGTTAGATCATTTATTTGTTCCCTCTCTTTTTTTGATGTGGCTACTTAGGGCTATAAATTTCCTTCTCAAGACTGCTTTTAAAGTATCCCACAAGTTTTGTTGTGTTGTATTATCTTTTTCGTTCAGTTCCATGAATAGTTTTATTTCACTTTTTATTTCTTCCCTGACCCACTCATTATTCAGGATGGTGTTATTTAGTCTCCATGTGTTCTGTAGCTAGTTGGGCTTATTCTGGTGTTCATATTGAGCTTTATTGCACTGTGGTCTGATAGAATGCATGGAATAATTTCAACCCTTTTGTATTTGTTGAGATTTCTTTTGTGCCCCAGTATGTGGTTGATTTGGGAGAATGTTCCATGAGGTGCTGAGTAGAAAGTATATTCTCTGGTGTTTAGGTAGAATATTCTGTAGATGTCTGTGAGGTCCATTTAGTGTATTATATTGTTCAGTTCTGATGTCTCTCTGTTTATTTTTTGTCCAGTTGATCTATCCAAGGGGCTTAGTGGGCTGTTGAAGTCTCCCACTCTTAGTGTATTAGGATTAATCTGTGTCTTGAGGTCCTGCAGAATAGTGTTTATAAAGTTACAAACTGTGGATTGTGATGTCTTCACAGTAAATTGTTCCTTTGACAAGGATGTAATGGCCTTCTTTGTCCCTTCTGATTAGTTTTACTTTGAGATCTATTTTGTCTGATATTAGAATAGCCACTCCAGCTTGTTTCTTGGTACCATTTGCCTGGAATATTTTTTTTCATCCTTTCATTCTAAGGTGGTATCTGTCTTTGAGGGTGAGATGGGTTTCTAGTAGACAGCATATAGAAGGATTCTCTTTCTTAATCCATTCTCCCAGTCTGTCTTTTGATTGGGGAGTTTAGACAATTAGTATTTAAGGTTGTTATTGAGAGATGTGTGTTGCTTCCTTTCACCTTATTTTTTGTTTGCATTCTTGTTCAAGGTTTGTATTTACTCTGTTATGCTTTTGTTGATTACTCTCTTTAATTGCTTAAGGATAGTTGCTTCTTTCCTCTGTTCTTTGGATTGCTTTGAGGATTTTCCGAAGTGTTGGTTTCTTAGACACGTATTCTTTCATCTTGTTCATGTTGTGAACGATTTTTCTTTCTCCTTCAACTATAATTGACATTTTTGCTGGATATAGTAGTCTGGGTTGGCATCTAAAGTCATTTAACACAGGGAATACTTTGGTCCATGTTCTTCTAGCTTTCATAGTTTGGACTGAGAAGTCAGCTGTGATTCTGATGGGTTTCCCCTTATATGTAACATGTTGTTTTTCTCTTGTGGCTTTCAGTGTTTTGTCTTTATTTTGAGCATCTAGTGTTTTAACAATTATATGGTGTGGGGAGTTTCTTTTTCTGGTCCTATTTGGTGATCTATATGCTTCTTGTATTTGTATTGAATTGTCTTTTTTCAGTTTGGGGAAATTTTCTTCTATAATCCTGTTGACAATCTGGTCAATGGTGTTGTCTTGGGATTCTTCTCCTTCCTCTATCCCTGTGATGTAGAGGTTTGGTCTTTTCATAGTGTCCCACATTTCCTGGTTGTTTCACTCTTGTCTTTTTTTAAATTTTTCATAATCTTTACTTGAGCTTTCTAGTTGCTCCATGTTATCCTGCAGGTCTGATATTCTTTTTTCTGCTTCTTCCATTCTGCTTCTGAGGCTTTTCCCCATCCTTTCCTGATGATTGGATGAATGTTCTATTTCCTTTTTCATTTCATCCTGTGATTTCTTTAGATTTTCCACTTCCCTCTGGAGCCTATCATTCCCATCTCCTTGGTTCATTGGTCATTTTTCTTTTTTCATTTCAGCCTGGGTTCTTTTCAGTGTTTCCACTTCATTCCAGAGGTTGTCATTTTCTCCTTTTAGTTCTTTCTAAGGTTTGTCATTATCTCCCTCTAGGTCCATCTTGAGTTTTTCAATCTCTCCCCTTAGTTCTTTCCACCATTTGTCATTATCTCCCTCTAGATCCTTCTTGAGTTTTTCATTCTCTTCCCTTAGTTCTCTAATTTCTTTGAATATGTCTACAGTTGTTCTTCTAAGGTCGGTGTCTTGGCTTCTTTCTTCAGAGACCTCATTGTAAGGATCTTCTGTAAGGTTGGTAGAGTTTGGTGTGGATTTAGTATGAGCTTTTCCCATGTTTTTTCTTTGTGTCTTTGGCATGAGAATTTGTCTGTTTACTTCTTTCTTTGGATTCTGGCACCTCAGTGTTGGCTGCACAGACTATAATCACTATTGCTGTGCCTTTTAGGTACTCTGCACCACAGCTCCACCAGGTTGATGGGGGGGAGGTAGACTGTGTTGCTACTAAGGGTCAAGGCAGTTCCACCTTGCCTTACTGGCACCTCACTGAGTCCATGCACCTGTCTGGGGCCCAAGCTGGGACTTCTGGGGGTGGGTATTGAGCCCCCCCAAGGGTCAAGGCAGTTCTGCCTTGCCTTACTGGCACCTCACTGAGTCTGTGCACCAGTCTGGAGCCCAAGCTGGGACTTCTGGGGGGGTGTCCAGCCCCCCAAGGGTCAAGGCAGTTCTGCTTTGCCTTATGGGCACCTCACTCTCTACTAGATTTGTAGAGGCATCTTTAGGATCCTGCTTCTGTAAGGTCATGCCATCTGTAAAGAAAGAAAGTTACACCTCCTCCTTTCCAACTTACATACTTTAAAATAAATTTTCTTACTTAACTGCCCTGGATAGAACTTCCAGTACAACTGGAATAAAGGAAACAAGAGGAGCCTTTTTTTTTTCCCTAGTCCTGATTCTGCGAACTGTTTTCAGTTTTAATCCTACTGTGATCTTAGCTGTGTATTTTCATAGATATGAAATGAAAAACATATCAGGTTGAAACTTCTTCCTTTAGGTATATTGGGTTTTATTTTCATCATGAAAGTGTTTGATTTTTGTCAAATGCTTTTTTCTGATCAACCAAGATGATCATGTGGCTTTTTTCCCTCCTATTCTATAAATGCCGTGTGCATCGATTAACTTCTGTGGGTTGAACCACCTTTACATTCTCAGGGTACAACCTGGTCATGCTGAATGATCCTTGTAACATTCTTCTTGATTCTGGCCACTAACGTTTTGCTGAGAATTTTGGCATATCATTTGCTCGATATTTTGTTGAGGACATATCCATTTGGGCTTTCTGTAGTTTTCTTTTGATGACTTTTATATCATGTTAATGCCAATTTCAGAGAATGGGGTAGGCAGTGTCCACTCTGTGTTTTGAGAGAGGTGGAAAAGGATTGGCATTAACTCTGTTCTTAAGCATTTGGTTCTGTGATTTTCTTTGTTGGAAGATTTTTAAATTACTTATTCAATTTCTTCACTTGTTAAAGATGTATTCAGAGTTTCTGTTTCTTATTGAATCAGCTGTGGTAAATTTGTGTTTCTAGGAATTTGTTCACTTCAGCTATTGTCTAATTTCTTGGCACACTGTTGTGTATAATTTCTCCTAGAATCCTTTTTCATTTTTGCAAGATCAATAACAATGTTCTCATGTTCATTTCTGGTTTCAGTCATTTGAATTTTCTCTACTTTCTGGTCAATCAAGCAGAAGTTTGTCAATTGTACTGATTTTTTTTAGTGGTTAATGTTTATTTTCTACCATGCTTGGCATTTTAAATGTATTATCTCATTTGGTCTCAAATATCTTGAAGAAGTAAAAGGAGTCACACCTTTACATTAGCACATTCAACATCCATAGATTAAACCAACTGCAGATTGAAGATTTTTAAAATAATACAACTGTACTAAATGGACAGAATTTTCATGTTATTATTCGCTAAATAATATAGTATAACAATTATTTGTATAACATTTATGCTTTATTAGGTATTAGAAGTAGTCTAGAGATATGTACAATACACAGGAAGATGTTCACAAATACTGTGTCATTTTATCTAAAGGGCTTAAGTGCTTGGAGATTTCATATTTATAGAGGACTCTGAAATAGTCCCCCATAGATGTGGTATAACTTTATTCCTACTGCCTCCACCTTGAAGATGCAAAATGACTCTAAGTAGCTTAAGTCACTTTTAGGGGCTTCATGAGCAGTAGCAATGGAGTCAGGATTACAGCATGGATCTGCCAGCACCTGGCTGCCCGGCCCCAGCTGTCCACCGTGGCATTGTGAGGACAGGGAGCTGGCTGTAGCCAGTGTGTGTGTGGTCACTCAGTTTTTAAGCAAGGAGGTCCTCTGTCTACAGGCTGTGCCCTTGAGTCAGAAACCATCCTGTACTCCTCTATCCTGGCACCTGCTCTGGCAGTGAGGTCACCAGGCTCTGTGCCCAGTGCAGAACCTGCCCCTGTAGCTTTGGCAGCCTTGGGCCTCTCGGTCTTCTGAAAGGGAGACCTGTCCAAAGGGCCCAAGACTCAGGGGGCACAGAGAGCTCTTCCTCCCCTCCTCCTTTCCAGAACAGTCATGTGGCAAATGGGCCCAGTAAGGAGCCTGTGTGGGAGAGCTGGCAGGCCCCAGGAATGCTGAGCTGGCTCCTGCATGCCCACCATGGAGAGACCTCTGCCACCTGGGGTTTAGTTTGGCACCACCTGCCCATGTGCAGAACTTCACTTGCATGTCCCCTCTGTGGAAGACTCCCCTGCACCCCAGACCAGGAAGCCCTCCCCACATCACCACAGTGGCTGTGTGCCTCCCACCCTGAGATGGGCTGCTGCCCAAATGTGTGCTTGTTCATGACTGTCTTTCCTGAGGCTTGCCCATGGTGCAGCACTAAGCAAGGTTTTAATAAGAGTCTCTCAGTAGATGAACAGGCTGCCCTCTGCCTCAGTTTGCCTGTCTGTGGAGCTGGGTGAACAATGGCACAGACTTCATGACCTTTGCTGTAAAGGTCAATGATCTTTCCAAGGTGCCACTTGTTTTCCTTTCCATAGTGTTTTTCTCCACTCTGCTTGATCTCTCTCTATCCCAGTCTTTGCAATGTCTCCTTCTGCTGGCTTTGGGTTTAGTTTGTCTTGTTTGTTTGTTTATTTGTTTATTTATTTAGATGAACGTACTGTTTGCATGTAGGTTTGCGCACCCCTGTTGTGTAGTGCTGCGGAGGTCTCCTGGAATTGGAGTTACAGACGGTTCTCAGCTGCCATGTGGGGCTAGGGATTGAACCTGGGTCCTCTGCAAGAGCAGTTGGCACTCTTAACCACTAGGCCATCTCTCCAGCCCCTTGTTTATTCTTTTAAGGTTAAGGTTGAACATATTTATTTGTAGCATCTTCTTTTTTGTCTGTTTTAGTTTTGTTTTTGTTTTTTTTAATTTTATTTATTTTTCATGTGTATGAATGTACTGTCTGCATGTAGGTTTGTGCACCCATGTCATGCAATGCTGCGGAGGTCAGAAGAGAGTGTTGGATTCCCCTGGAACTGGAGTTTAAGACAGTTCTCAGCCACCATGTGGGTGCTGGAGATTGAACCCAGGTCCTCTGTAAGAGCAGTCGGTGCTCTTAACTGCTAGGACATCTCTCCAGCTCCTGTTTTGTTTTTTTAAAGACAGGGTGTCCCTGTAGCCCCAGGTGTCCTAGAACTCAATATGTAGACCAGGCTGGCCTGGAACTAACTATGTAGACCAGACTGGCCTCAGTCTCTCAGAGATCCATATCCTTCTGCCTCCTAAGTGCTGGGATTAAAGGGGTCTGCCACCACACCCAGTTGATATCCTCTTTTTTGCTATAAACATTAAAATTCTGTTTTTTTAAATAATTGACAGAATATATATATATATGTATATATATATATGAGTATGATGTGGTGTTTGATATATTTTTGTTTGCAAAATAATTAATTAAGCTAATCATCAAATTTATCCTCTTACATATTTACCTTTTGTTATGGTAAAGTCTTTAAGTAATTCTTGAAAGAGTCAATACCTTATTAATTTTGATAGTCACATACAGCTAAGAATTTCCCTCTAAAATGACTTTTGTTGCATTCCATATATTTTGGTATCTTCTGTTTTAATCTTGTAATTTTCTTTCACTTTTCCTTGTGACTTTTCTTTTCCAGAATGTGTTAAATTCAGGCTTGTGACTTTTTAAGGTTCCTTCTACTCCAGACTTTGAGTTTTCATTCTGGTTAGAGGAGCTATGTATTGTGGTTTGAATCTGAAATGTCCCCCAAGTGCTCATGTGCTTGCCCCCTTGGCCCCCAGTTGGTGGAGGAAGTAGGTCAGTGGGTCAGTGGATCAAGGGGCGGGTGTCTTGAACCCTTCCAGCCCAGCCCACTTCTTGTTCTCACTGCTTTCTGAGTGTAGAATTCAGTATGACCAAAACAGTATGACTTCAATCTTTTAAAATCTTTGGAGACTTGTTTTATGGTATAAACATAAAATTTATTCTTGTGAATGTTCTGCACATATATAAAAAATGTATATTCCGGGGGCTGGAGAGATGGCCTAGCGGTTAAGAGCGCCGACCACTCTTGCAGAGGACCCGGGTTCGATCCCCAGCACCCACATGGCGGCCGAGAGCCGTCTGAAACTCCAATTCCAGGAGAACTCCAGTTCCAGGGGAATCTGACACCCTCTTCTGACCTCCGCGGCATTGCACGACACGGGTGCACAGACTTGCATGCAGACAGTGCATTCATACACATACAGAGATAAATAAAATTAAAAAAAAAAACCCAAGCCATCTTAGGGTCTTTGGATTTTGGTTTCTGAATCTCCTCTTCACTTGCGGAGGATTCTTGTGAATGCGTGCGTGTTTCTTTACTTTTAATAAAGTTTCTGGCTTGCTGTGTCTGAGATTCTTCTTGTCCTTTAATTCTTTAATTGGCAGAGAAAACACAAGTGATGAATACCCGTAGATGGTGACACTTTGCTTAGATCCTACTTGGTCCCAGGTAAACCTAGACAACACAGCTCATTTGACAGAACATTGAAGAAAGCAAGCCTCCCACTTGAGGTGTTCCTCTTCGACTTGAGCATCCAGAGACACCCAAAACACAGGAGAAAAGGGCAAGAGGCACAATTTTACATACAGCATGGCATCAAATAAGAAAGAAGTTGAAACGTTTTTGGCTGTGCACTAGTTCATAATTTGTTTTGCTGAGGGAGCTGTCTCCAAAGAGGTGGTTCCCCAAGGACACAGCTGAAGGGCTCCCACTTGCTGTTCTAAGTAGATAACATGTAACAGATTCAGGCTTTCATTGTCTNCACATCACCACAGTGGCTGTGTGCCTCCCACCCTGAGATGGGCTGCTGCCCAAATGTGTGCTTGTTCATGACTGTCTTTCCTGAGGCTTGCCCATGGTGCAGCACTAAGCAAGGTTTTAATAAGAGTCTCTCAGTAGATGAACAGGCTGCCCTCTGCCTCAGTTTGCCTGTCTGTGGAGCTGGGTGAACAATGGCACAGACTTCATGACCTTTGCTGTAAAGGTCAATGATCTTTCCAAGGTGCCACTTGTTTTCCTTTCCATAGTGTTTTTCTCCACTCTGCTTGATCTCTCTCTATCCCAGTCTTTGCAATGTCTCCTTCTGCTGGCTTTGGGTTTAGTTTGTGTCTTGTTTGTTTGTTTTATTTGTTTATTATTTATTTACGATGAAACGTACTGTTTGCATGTAGGTTTGCGCACCCACTTTTGTGTAGTGCTGCGGAGGTCTCCTGGATTGGATTACAGACGGTTCTAGCTGCCATGTGGGGGCTGGGATTGAAATCCTGGGTCCTCTGCAAAGAGCAGTTGGCACTCTTAACAATAGGCCCATCTATCCAGCCCTTTGTTTATTCTTTTAGGTGTTAATATTTCATTCTTTTCTTTTTTGTTGTTTTGTTTTGTTTTTTTTTTTTTTATTTTATTTATTTTTCATGTGTTGAATGTACTGTCTGCATGAGGTTTGTGCACCCATGTCATGCAATGCTGCGGAGGTCCAGAAGAGAGGTCGTTGGATTCCCTGGAACTGGAGTTTAAGACAGTCTAGCAGCCATGTGGGTGCTGGGAGATTGAACCCAGGTCCTCTGTAAGAGCATCAGGTCTCTTAACTGCTAGGACATCTCTCCAGCTCCTTGTTTTGTTTTTTAATGACAGGGTGTCCCTGTAGCCCAGGTGTTGTCTAGACTCAATATGTAGACCCGGGTGGCCTGGAACTCACTATGAGACCAAACCGGCCTCAGTCTCTCAGAATCCATAATCCTCTTCCTCCTCCTAAGTGCTGGATTTAAAGGGTCTGCCACCCACACCCAGTTGACTATCCTCTCTTTTGCTATAAACATTAAATTCTGTTTTTTTTAAAAATATGACAGAATATATTATATTATGTATATATATATATGAGTAGTGATGTGGTGTTTGATATATTTTTGTTTGCAAAATAATTAATTAAGCTAATCATCAAATTTATCCTCTTACATATTTACCTTTTGTTATGGTAAAGTCTTTAAGTAATTCTTGAAAGAGTCAATACCTTATTAATTTTGATAGTCACATACAGCTAAGAATTTCCCTCTAAAATGACTTTTGTTGCATTCCATATATTTTGGTATCTTCTGTTTTAATCTTGTAATTTTCTTTCACTTTTCCTTGTGACTTTTCTTTTCCAGAATGTGTTAAATTCAGGCTTGTGACTTTTTAAGGTTCCTTCTACTCCAGACTTTGAGTTTTCATTCTGGTTAGAGGAGCTATGTATTGTGGTTTGAATCTGAAATGTCCCCCAAGTGCTCATGTGCTTGCCCCCTTGGCCCCCAGTTGGTGGAGGAAGTAGGTCAGTGGGTCAGTGGATCAAGGGGCGGGTGTCTTGAACCCTTCCAGCCCAGCCCACTTCTTGTTCTCACTGCTTTCTGAGTGTAGAATTCAGTATGACCAAAACAGTATGACTTCAATCTTTTAAAAATCTTTGGAGACTTGTTTATTGGTATAAACATAAATTTATTCTTGTGAATGTTTCTGCACATATATAAAAAATGTATATTCCGGGGGCTGGAGAGTGCCTAGCGTGTTAAGAGCGTCCGACCACTCTTGCAGAGGACCGTGGTTCGATCCCCCGCACCCCAATGGCGCGAGAGCCGTCTAAACATACAATCCATGGAGAACTCCAGTTCCAGGGGAATCTGACACCCTCTTCTGACTCCGCGGCATTGCACGACACGGGTGGCACCGACATTGCATGCAGACAGACCGATGCATTCATACACAAGGATGATAAAAAAATTAATAAAAAAATAAAAAATAAATAAAATTAAATTAAAAAGAAAAATGTATATTCTATAGGGTGCTTATATAGGGTGGTGTGCTCTGTGGGTTTGTATTAAATCTATACAGAAATCATAGGACTTAAAAAAACTTAAAAAAAATTTTATTTTGCCTATGAGGATGTAAATATAATAAGCATTGAATAAAGACTACATTGTAAATTTAGATCTTTTCCCAGGCAAGCAATAGGAAGACCAATTCTGACTTTTATTTTCACGTGTGTAGTATGCAATCAAATTACCTGCTGAATTGAAACTATTCTTTTTTGTTTTTTTTTTTTTTCTCTCTTTTATCCCTACTCTTAGCTAGTAGACCAAGCCTGGCCTTGAACTCACAGAGATCTGTTGTGCTGGGATTAAGGGTGTGCGACACCACAGCCGACTTAGAATTGAAACTATTTGAAATGGGCTTTGTTTCAGATAATTTTGCTCAATTGTAAGCTAATGTTCTGAGGACATGTAAGATAGGCTAGGCTAAGCTCTGATGTTTGGTAGGTTAGGTACATTAATGCTTTTTTTTTTTTTTTTTTTTTTTTTTTGAGACTGGGTTTCCCTATAG
The DNA here is from genome assembly GCA_009823505.1 of Rhizomys pruinosus. NCBI lineage: Eukaryota > Metazoa > Chordata > Mammalia > Rodentia > Spalacidae > Rhizomys > Rhizomys pruinosus. Next base: position 3,302,221 of record VZQC01011742.1, on the reverse strand, counting down.
TCCCAGCTGGCCTGGAACTCATTCTGTAGACCAGGCTGGCCTTGAACTCACAGAGATCTGCCTGCCTCTGCCTCCCAAGTACTAGGATCAAAGGTGTGCGTCACCACCCCCGGCTTAAAGATGGTTCTTAGGGGGCTGGAGAGATGGCTTAGTGGTTAAGAGCACCAACTGCTCATGCAGAGGACCTGGGTTCTATTCCCAGCACCCACATGACATGGTGGCACATGCCTTTAATCCTAGCACTAGGGAGACAGAGGCAGGTGGATCTCTGTGAGCTCAAGGCCACCATGGTCTACAGAGTGAGCTCCAGGACAGCTGGGGCTATAGGGAGACCCTGTCTCAAAAAAAAATTTTTAAGATGGTTCTTAGCCCCCATGTGGGTGCTGGGAATTGAACCCAGGTCCTCTGCAAGACCAATCAGTGCTCTTAACCACTGAGCCATCTCTCTAGCTCCAAATGCCTTTTTTAAAATTAAGGTCTCAAGTAGTTAAGGCTCACCTCAAAGTTATTATTAGAAGATGTATTTGGAGAATATTGAGAAAGACTGAGAAAGAGATGAATAGCATGTTTGGCAGAATGCATGAGCTCTGGAGGGGTGGGGGGATGGGGGGACACGGGTCTAGATTTGATAAAAAATATATGTATAAATAAAAAAATTAAAAAAAAATACAAATAAGAGTGGGTCAAAAAAAAAAAAGATGTATTAGTCACTGTTCTGTTGCTGTGATAAACAACCATGACCAAGGGAACTTATAAAAGGAAGACTTTATTTGAGCTTACAATTGACGATTCTAAGGAATCAGAGTCCATTGTGGTGGGAGGCATGGTGGCCAGGGCTGGAGCAGAAAGCAAAGGTTCACATCTTACAATGAGTACAGGAAATCGAGAGAGAGAGAGAGAGAGAGAGAGAGAGAGAGAGAGAGAGAGAGAGAGAGAGACTGGAGACTGCAAGGCTTGTTAAACTCACTAAGCCCACCCCCCAGTGAGATACTTCCTCCAGAATGGCCACACCTTCTAAGACCTCCCAATAGAGTGCTACCAACTGGGGACAAAATGTCTGAATACTTAAACCCTATGGGAGACACTCTCACTCAAACCACCACAGAAGATGACCTTGACTTCCTGATTCTCCTGCCTTCACATCCTGATTGTAGGTGTGTGTGTCACCATGACCAATTTTATGAGGTTTGGGGGATGGAACCTACAGATCTATGTATGCTAGGAGAGCACTTTACCCAGCTGAACTACATCCCTAGCCCCTAAAATGCATTGTTTTTACTTAAAATATTTTCAACTTATGACACATTTGTGAGGCCATAACCATATTTTAATTTGAGGAGCATCTGCGGTTGGTTTACTATGGAGCCTTCCACCCACTTGTTTCATCCATTATTGAAAGTGAAGTATTGATACGGCCACCTGTTACAGTGGAACCATCTACTGCTTCTTTTCTGTCAGTGCTTCTTTGTGGACTTTGGAGATCTCTTCTTTTTTTTGAGATCTCTTCTTACATGTATTTGTGTTTGTAATTCTTGCATATTCTTGTTGAGTTGACAGTTATCACTGTATATTGTATTACTTTGTGGCTTAGGAGACTTTTTATCTTAGGGGCTGGAGAGATGGCCTAGTGGTTAAGAGCACTGACTGCTTTTGCAGAGGACCTGGGTTCGATCCCCAGCACTCACATGGCAGCTGAGAGCCATCTTTAGTTCCAGTTCCAGGGTAATCCAATGCCCTCTTCTGACCTCCACGGCATTGCATGACATGGGTGCACAAACCTACATGCAGACAGTAAGTTCATACACATAAAAAATAAATAAAAATTAAAAATATATTTAAAAAAGAAGACATTTTGTCTTAAGGACAAATTGACCTGTATTATTCTCACTGGTTCTGGGTTTTGTTGTTTGCTTGCTTGCCTTCTTGTTTGTTGTATGTATATGTGTGTCTACACATGAATACAGTAATAGGGATCAAACACAGGCCTCCAACATGCAATACCTTAAGCCTTTTTTTTTTTCATTCTATTACTTACAATCTATTTGTGTCTTTGAATCTAAGACTCCATAAGATGGTTTATGCTTAGATGATTTGTTTTAAATCCAAGTTACCAGTTATTGGGCTCCAGGGACCGGTCATACTGACTGCTCTTATTTATCTGTATGAACTGCGTTTTATGCCTCGTAACTTGGAATTAACTGTACATTTTGAGTATTAGAATTTGGCAACTCTAAGGATCAAGCCAGGTGTGTTGCTGCTTTTGTACTTGTTTGTTTTGTGACATTTCTGAAGAATTCTATGAAGTCAGTGTTCTTTGTGATGTATAGTCTCTGATATCTATGTTCCATCAGCTTAGAGATCAGTTAATAACTGGACAGAGATTTTGTCCAAAGCTCAAAACTAAAATGTTTCTCAGTCTTGAGGTTAATGTCTGTGTTGAAACATATCTTCTGGGCTGGAGAGATGGCCTAGCGGTTAAGAGTGCCGACCGCTCTTACAGAGGACCCGGGTTCGATCCCCAGCACCCACATGGCGGCCGAGAACCGTCTGAAACTCCAATTCCAGGAGAACTCCAGCTCCAGGGGAATCCGAGACCCTCTTCTGACCTCCGCGGCATTGCACGACACGGGTGCACAGACCTGCATGCAGACAGTACATTGATACACATACAGAAATAAATAAAAATAAATAAATAAATAAATAACAAAAAAAAAAAAAAAAAAAAGAAAAACATATTTCAACAACCAGCCAGGTAGTTTTCAAATGTGCCTTAGCTTTCACTCTCCACTGCATGGATTTTCCAGGTCACTCAGAGGTGAGAGCTTCAGGGCTTTCTTATTTCTTTCCTGAGCCTTGGCCTGGGAACATACATGGCTTTCAAGATCCCCAGGAATAGGTTGCAGTTTTTCAAACCCTTATTCTCCAAAGCATCTTACTCTCCAGCCTTTCCTCTCAGCTTTTTGGTTAGTCTGTTATTTGTCCCAGGCGTTATTCATTGCCTCAAGCATCAGCAGCTAAAATATTTGTCTGTTTTGATAAATGTCCCATGTGGCTATGTATCCCTGACTGAAGCCGTAATTAGTACGGTAAAGGTAAGTCTCCATTGAATCCAATCATTTGAAACTGATAATTAGAATTGTTGAAGCTGATTCTGCTTTTCTTATACTAGGATTGAGAATGTAAAATGTGAATTTCCAGTTACCTTGAACTGAGGAGTGGGGAATAGACCAACATCAGTTAAAATGCAGTGGGACTTACCGTTCCTACAGTCATGTTTCTTTCTCTGCCTTCCCCTGGATTGCTGCAAGTTTTCATTTTTAGTTCGATGGTTACAGGTCGATTCTCACCATTTTTGCTAATATTTCCCTTGCTTTTACACAGAGATAGATTTCTGGATTCCCTGATTCACCAATTTTTTGTTGAGATCACTTCATGACAGAGGAGTAAAATGCTTTGTTGAATGATGGCACATCTACCCTGGATCTCTTCCCGTTGTGCTGTTGACAGTGACATTTCAGTCATTTTCATTACACCCTCTGCAGCAGCGCAGTGCCTGTCCGTCCGTTCACCTTGGCTCAGTAAAATCATTTCCTTAGGCTGGGTTCCCAAAAGTGAGCCTGTGAAGAAGAGGATAAAAACACCTCCAGATAATGTCCCCAACAGTCATTTTCATTGACATTTCCACCAGCCATGTTGAAGGACGGCCTCACCACAGCCTATCTTCCATGTGCACCATTGCCCACAGCGTGCCTTAGGTGGGCAGGAAAAAGAATGTCTCCAGGTTTCATATGACATACCTGATGTCAGCTGGCCAGAATGTTCATGGTGGTCACTTGATCCTGATACTTCTTCCCCTGTGACTCTCTTGTAAGTGCTCTGCGTGGCAGGTATCTGTCTACATAATTTTTTAAAAAGCTGTTTACATAGAAAGGATGTTAAACTGCAATGGTGGGGGCTGGAGAGATGGCCTAGCAGTTAAGAGCTCCGACCGCTCTTGCAGAGGACCCGGGTTCTATCCCCAGCACCCACATGGCGGCCGAGAACCGTCTGAAACTCCAATTCCAGGAGAACTCCAGTTCCAGGGGAATCCGATACCCTCTTCTGACCTCCGCGGCATTGCACGACACGGGTGCACAAACTTGCATGCAGACAGTACATTCATACACATACAGAAATAAAAAAAATTAATAAAAAAATTAAAAAAAAACTGCAATGGTGATAATTGTAACTATTTTCAAGCATAGGGCCCTCAAAACACTTTGACCGCATTCATCAAGGTTCCTTCAATAGTTCTTGCTGACTGCACTGGTGCCCCACTTCCATTCTCAGAAATTATCACAAACTTAAGTGGCTTAAAAGAAGACGCATATGGGGCTGGAGAGATGGCCTAGTGGTTAAGAGCACCAACTGTTCTTGCAGAGGACCCGGGTTCGATCCCCAGCAACCACATGGCAGCTGAGAACCATCTGTAACTCCAATTCCGGGAGAACTCCAGTTCCAGGGGAATCCGACACCCTCTTCTGACCTCCGAGGCATTGCACGACACAGGTGCACAAACCTACATGCAGACAGTACACTCATACATATACAAAAATAAATAAAATTTAAAAAAAAAAGAAGGCGCATTTGCCTATTGCAAATTGGGATCAGAAGCCTTGAGCTGAGGTATTAGTAGGGAGAGTTTGTCTTCTTGCTTTTCCACCTTCTCCTGGCTACCTGTGTTCTCCATCTCAGAATTCTCTGTCATCCCTTCTTTGAAGACCACTGTGATGACACAGGGTTTATCCAGATAACCCAGAACCATCCCCCTTCCCAAGGCCTCTAACTTACATCTGCAAAGCCCCTTTGCTATACGTGTTAGTCAAGATTCTCAGAGAAGCAGAACTGATAGGCTGGATGAGTGGGGAGGGAGAGGGTTAGAAAATCATCTTAAGGTCTGGCTTGTATGCTTGTGGAGACTGACAAGCCCCGACTCAGCAGGGCAGACTAGCAGGTTGGAGACCCAGCCATCTTGATGCCATCTGAAGTCTGAGACATTTGCTGGTAGCGTGTTTGACAAAAACTCAGCAGGTAGGTCAAGTTAGCCAATTTGACAATGAGAGAGCCATCATGGCACATACCACTGCATGGGTTCAGGGATTAAGATGTGCAAGCACATACTTTGGTACCATTGTGCAGCCTGACATGGCACCAGGGTACTTCCTTGAATAAAAAGAAAATGTTTCTTATGAGAAAAAGTAGACACTAATTCAGACCGAGTAACTGAAACACCCTAGCTCCCATCCTCATCGGAATTTCACAATACGGAAGAGAATTTCCCATGATTCATTTTACCTTCATTATGTATAGTTTAGAGGATTTCATATCATATTATCCTTGGTAATGAAAAGAAAGATTTGCTTTTCTGATTAAAAGCCTTTTTTCCATACTTTTGAAGAAGAAAATCTCTCTTTCTCTTGAATTGCTATTCTTGGCAGAACATATTTTATCAGCTCGGTCTCCTAATTGGATAGGAACATGCTATTGTGGTGATGTTCTGTTGCAGACAGGAGACCTTTAGGTTTGGGAGACCGAAGACACATTTAAGAAGGAATCTGTTTCCTTTTGGTCCCTTGCAATATTTGAAAATGGTCGTGAAATGAGAAAAATAGGAAGGTTCCTAGAGAAAGGTTCCAAGTTTCCAGAACTCCATTTCTGAGCTTCCTGCTTCCTCCAAAGCCAAGATACAAGGAAGAGAATGCCTTTCAAAATCTTCCTTCTGTTAAAAATATAAAGTAACGTGCATTGCTATTATCTGAATGGATAATTTTGCTTCACATTCTTTGTTGCCACGAGTCTTTTGCTTCTTTACCAAAGGAATTTAAAATGCAATGGAAATCTTTGTTCTATTTCAACAAAGCATTTCCTCAAACCTTGGACTCTAGGAGACTTGGTTACATGTCCACTTGACTGGGGACTGAGTCTGAGCTCTCATTCCTCATTTACCTGGGACTCAGAAGGCCTGGCCACTGAGTAGACAGCTCTCCACAGGCCAGATGTGTAGGTCAATCACAACGGTGACTGCTCTTTGCTGAGTGATTACCTTCTTCCAGCTCCCAGATTGAAGGCTTTGGAAGTATTATTTCATTCTGTCCTCTCAGCGTAGACCTATTGTTATTACCCGTATCTTGTACTGTGGCTTAGCAAGGATGAAGGGCTCATCTAGGCAGCATGTTCAGTATTGAAATACAAGCCCTACCATGGGTATAATGTGTCTCATCCTAAAGCGTATGTGCAAGTTCTAGCCAATAGTACCTCAGCAGGTGACCTTATTAGGAAATAGGGTTATTATAGATATAGTCATTGAAGCTAGAGTGAGATCATGTTAATGTGGGTCCTTAATCTGCTGTGTCAAGTGCTCTTATAAAAGGAGAAATTTGGACATTCATTAATGTTATTCATTGAAAAAAGATAATGTGAAGAGAAGGTGAAGATGGCCCCCCAAGCCAAGGAGGACAGCCTGGCACAGAAGTGGCCTCATGTTAGTCCCCAGAAAACTAACCAGAGTCTCTAAACCATACTGATTGAGTCCGCTCCTCTTTCCTGATCCCCGAGGGAAGGCTTGGCTGGTCCTCGTCTTTGACTGTGAGGGCAACAAGGCTCTGTGCTAATTGCCCAGGTTGTATCACGTCAATGGGAAGCCTAGGATCTTTGGGAGCCTCTTAGCCAATCCAAGTGGAGAGCCACTCATCCAAACAGACAAAGGGCATCCCAGCCCCCACAGTCCTACAGATGCTCCTCAGCCAGATGGCTCAGCAGGTGGGGGTCAGGCAGAGGCAACCCAAGTGTTTGTGATGGCAGTGGAGAGATGTGCGGAAGAGTTCACCTGCCTACCTCCCACCTCCCTCTGGTTCCCCCTCCAAAGAGGCACTACCCAGCTCTGACAGATGTGCAGGCTGGGAAGGTTTCCAGGTATCATGTTGGGAAAGTAGGCAATTAACCCCATGCCAGGGCCTGGGCTGGCAAGTGGCAGCAGGGAGTGTGCGATAGGCCTTTAAGCTTCTCTGCTCTTGTCTCCTACCTGCAGCCAAGGACCCCCAGCACCTTCCAAGGGGAGATCTAGACTCTAGCTCAGCAGCTTCTCCCCACTACCTCTCCAGCAATGTGCTGGAGGTGAGTGCCAAGGGCTGCACTGAGCCTGTTGTGGAAAACAAGAAAAGGAAGAGCTTTCAGTCTCTCACTACACTGGAGTAAAATTGAGACACCCTCATCCTTTGGTGGCCCTAGGCTTTTAAAATAATGTTCTAGCCATACACACACACACACACACACACACACACACACACACACAAATTCATATATATATATTATTATATATATATATATAATTCATACTCCATATTGAAGAGTACACACAGAATTATGAGATCTGGGAACAAACCAACCAATAATTTCAAAGCTCCAGAGATTTGTCCCTGCAGATAAACAGAGGCAGAATTATGCTTGCCTTACCATGAGATTATAGCAGTAGTCAACTCTGAAGAAACTCTGGAGAAACCCGGAGGACGTGACACACAGGAGTACCCTAAGACACAGCATGGCATCCTCCAGGCCTACTGTACCTGGTACAACTTTAGCAATTCATATACCTAACACCTCATTCCATTCCTTTAGTAACCCAGCATGCCAGTCCTTCCTGAGTCATTGCATGGTTGCAGAAAGAAGCTTGGAGAACCTCTACCAAAACCCCATAGAGGTCACATCATGTATGTATACATGATCAAAATGGGGCTGGAGCCCTGGTTGACTCCGGGAGCTGGCACACAATCCTTGTGTCAAAAAAGACAGATGAGCAGTAGCTGGAAGGCCTGTGCAGCCCAGAGAGCAGCTGGCCAGGCGCGTGAGAGCTTTTCGCCTGTGGTCATCAACTGAGATTGCACATTAGAATCCTCCTCCAGGGTAAGGCCTGCCCACCAGAAAATTTAAGACCCTCACCCTAGGCTTGAGAACTTTTGCTCTGAAAAAGATGATTTGGTTATTCAGATGTCAGCTCTGTAGGTCTTAGCTGAACTCTTTGGTTTAAATATGGCCATGGCTTTGGGGTTGGGGAGAGGGCAGAGCACGGGAGCATGGGACGGAGCATAAGCTATGGGTGAAGTCGGAGATTTAGCACAGTGGTGGCCGCATCCAAGCCCTCATACTTGCTAGAAGAAGGAGAGAGTCCTAACACCATTCTGGTGTTGGTGCAATCAGAGAAAGAGGTTCTAATGGCTTCTGTTCTTGCAGAAGAGGCTGTAAGGCAAAGACCAAGACACTTGCTCTTAGGCCTGGCCCAGCCCTGCCAGGGAGCCAGTTTAGAAGACATTGTGAGCATCAGGAGCTCAGAGTGTGGTGGGAATTGGGATCGTGAGAAGGGCCTGGGTGGGTGCAGTAAGTCCAGGCCCAGGCTGGGTATCCTCAACTCAGAAGTCTTGGTGCTGTTCATTCTTCAGTGAGATTAGACAGCTCTTTGCTCTTCCAAATCACATCTACTTCCTAGCCACTGTCATTTCTAGCGCTGTTAGTCAGCTTTCTACCACAGTGATAAAATGCCCAAGACAACCAACTTTTTTAAAAAAGTAAAAGTTTATTTTTAGCTCATGGCTTCAGAGATTTTAGACTATGATATCTTGGATGATTGCTTTGGGCCTGTAATGAGGCAGAAGTCCCTGTCAGGAAGCACCACAGGCAGGTGGCCACGCCTCCAACATGGGAACCTTCAGGGGACATTGAAGCGCTAAACCTCAGGAGGCACTGACCTCTCAGGAATGTCCAGGAAAAGTCAGAGATCTGACATGGTGGTACATGCCTATAATCCCTGCACTCAGGAGTCTGAGGCAGGAGAATCACAAGTTCAAGGACTGTTGGGCTACATACATACATACAGAGTCTCTAGCACAAAAACACAAAGACTGGGGGCAGGGGTGTAGTTCAGTAGGTCATGAGTTTGATTCCTGGAGGGAGGGAGGAAGGAAGGAAGGAAGGGGAAAAGGGGGGAGGGTGGAACCTCCTGTGGCACAAACTGAAAGAGCAAAGGTTGGGGTGGGCAGAAAGAGGTGCTGTCATCTTGAGCAGTGTCATTGGTACTTAACTTACTCAGCACCTCCTGAGGCAGAACAGGGTTTATCATGTTTATTCTTGCTTATTCTTGTCTTACAGATATACAAACTGATATAGGAAAACTGAGGCTCCGTGAGAGGGTTAAGACAGATAGCTCTGGTTGTCTTTCCAGAGCTGAGCTTGCTGCCCCCAGGGTAACTGACTACTGCAGTCCAAAGCTTTCATAGTGGACAGGGGCCTAGATTAGCCAGCAGGTCAGCCAAGGCTCAAATCATAGCTCTGCCACTTCCTGGGTCATTTTACTTTGGGGGCCTTGGTTTGCACGTGTATAAAATAGGATGCTAGTTGTTCCAACCATACCAGGGCTACTCTGAGAAAGCCCTTGGTCTCAGCACATATCACATACGTGTCACACATTAGAATCAATAGTGCCTAGTGTACAAGATTTGGGCCTGTTGAAAATCCTCCTCTGACTTTCTTGTGGTCCTTGGGCTGATTTTAGAAACATAAATAAGCAATGGTTAGTCCTGGGGAGTGGAAATGATAGTTTGGGGGTCCTTCCTCACCCATAGGCAGCACCAAGTCCTGTCCTTTGGCTCACTGTGTCCCCCGTGGCGACCAGAGATGATCTGATGGGCAGAGCAGAGTGCTGGGAGCCATCTGCTGCAGCAGATTCTCCAAGGGTGGGGGCAGTCCCCAGTGGGCCCAGGTGTGTGCAGAATGAGCTCAGGACACCGGCATTTCTTTGTGCCCTTCAATGTAGCCCTTGGCAGGAGGGTGTCCAGGCCTGTGTTTGTTTGTGAGCAGCACATCCTGGCTTCCTGGAGGGGAGCTGATGTGGCCTAAGAATGAGTGGATCTGGGGGTGCCAAGGTCTATAGTCAGCTAATACAAAAATAGACCTGTTTCCCCAGTCCTTTTATTCCATGCACAATGTGATCTCCAGGCCACTCTTTCTTTCTCTTTCCCACAACAATGATGCCATCAATACCCTCCCGGGGACCTCTTTATTTGAAGGCTGGGAGCTATGAATTTTAGCTTTGCAGATAATCCTACTGGTTACAAAATAGCCTAACCAAAGTGAGCTATCCAGTTGCCCACTGAGGCTGGTTTTCTGGAATTGAATGGACTTTTGTTTGCTGAGTCCTTCTCTGCCCAAGCCCCAGCCCCGCTCCACTGTCTGAATAGCCTCTTCCAATGGAAGAAACTTTTCCAGACAGTGGTGAGACTTGATTTCAGCCCAGGACTGTATCCTGTGGGCAAAAGACATGTATTTGAGATGTTCTTATGGAATGCATGGTCTGTTTTCACCAGCAGCAGAATGCATCAGAGGTGCAGAGAGACCCGAGGCATCCCTTCCTCACTGAGTTCTCCCCGAGGCCCAGGGGAAAGAAGTGATGTGAGCGGATGGCAGGGGTGGGACTCAAAGCTCTGCCCAGTGCTCCCCCGCCTGCGATGTGTGTCCTGTGTGGCTTCAGGTGGTCCGTGGTGTCACATGACATTACAAGCAGCCCATCTAGTAAGAAATGATCTTCTCGGACTTTCTTCACCCCCCCAAAACAGTATTCATATTCCTGCTTAACAAACACAGAGCTGGCCTCTGGTTGACACTCCGTAACAATATCTGCTTTGAATTTAATTATATTTTTTTCATTTTCATTGTGTTTATAGTTAATATTACTACCTAATATATTACTCATTTTCCACTTAGAGTTTTTAATGACTATTTTTAAATAACTATATTTTTCATAAATTTGAATAATTTATTTAAGTTTTTAAGTGAGTTTAGTTAAAGGCAAAGTACTAAGGAATTAGCAGCGCAGGCAGTCTGCGAGTATGACCAACCCAGGAAATGGGAGGGAGCTGCTGGACCTCCGAAACCAGTGCTTTCTACATGCTGGTCCTACACGGGCTTCGGGGCTAACCCCAAGACTATGGGAGCTTCCAGGGCAGATGCTGAATTTGAACTCATTTAATGTCCTAAATGGGTCTCACCCTTTTTGAAGCATTGTATTTGACATTGCTTTTCTAATTAGTAATCTTTTGCTCTGACAGCAGCTGGACCTTATGTGGTGACATAAGGAGGCTCCTGGCTACTGTTTTGGGCTGAAGAGTTCCAGCTCAGCCTCTCCCTGGCTGCAGCACTGCAGACAGACCCCTGCTTACCTGGGCCTGCTTAAGCCTCTACACGTGTGTGAGAGAGAGCTAGTGTTGAAGCAAGCAAGCCTCTTCAGGAAGCTGTGAAAACGTTGATCTCTGCAGTGTATGGGCCGCTGAGCCAGCCTGGGGATCCAGAGTCTCTTTTATACTCTGACTTAGTGATGGGTCCCACCTCTCTTGGCTTGGTGAAGTGGGAGCCAAGCCCCTTTGTTCATTCTGTGGTGCACATCTCAACCCTGCTCAAGAGGCTGATGTCCCCCGGGCAGCTGATGAGTTGATTCGGCAAGTGGGAGAGAACCAAGGAAGATGGAGGGGTTATTCACAAGAGCGCTGCAGTTACCACAGCCACCAGTGACGCCCCTGAGGGTAAAGGTCCCTAGACCCTCTCTGCAAAGAATCCAGTGAGCATATGGGATTCACAGAGTTGGATGGACTTCCACAGAGCCATCCTTTCATTCAGAACTTTAATTGAGACATCTCTGTGCTGGTACGGTGCTCACACATGGCCAGGTCTGGTGCCCCGCCAACCTGGATCGGCTCCAGGACCTACTTCCTGAGTGATCTTGAATATGTTACTGAATGTCTCTGTTTTTCAGTTTCCTCATCCTGAGAAAAATGAATTTAGTACCTCATGGTGGGGGGTGAGGAAAGGAGATGAAGCAAGGACAATTCCTTAGGAAAGCAAAACACATGCTGGATGCTGTGTCATGAGGCTAGAGAGGGGGCGAAGACTGAGCATTCTATGTGGGACCTGGAGGACACAAAGGAACAAACTGCACAAGACCATTTCAGACAGAGGGAAGCACATAAGAAGGTGTGTGTGTGCGTCTGTGTCTGTGTGGGCATGCATGTTGGGGGTTATGTGACCATGGGGCTGGAAGGAGGCTTGAGCTGGGGGGTGGCAGGGCCTCTCCCTTGAGAGTCAGGGCAGGAAATTTACCGTAGACCAGGCAAGATGCTGTATTCAAGCCAGGACTGACCTGGCGGCAGCCACCCCACATAACCTCAGTACCTCTCTGACTAGGACTTTGTGCTTTAGCCTGTCAGTGTGCCCTGGTGACACTCAACGATGTAATCTGCCACTTTGCTAACCTCAGGAAGCAGAGCATATAGGATGGGGGCGATGCTGTAAGGAAAAGCGCTGTCCCTGGGAGGCAGGAGTCCTGGGGTTCCAAAGAGCATGCAATGGGAGCCCATGTAGTGACTCGGGGCTGTGGCACTCTCTGGTATCAGGGCTCCAGGGGGAGATTTATAACTTGATTCACAACTTCATGTGTCCATGTGTAAGCAGGTCTCTTGTTTAAAAAATGCTTTATTACAGGCAGATGACTCAGTGCTATAAAGCCTGGGTGGCAGCTCTCTCTTGGCCCCCAGTGTATCTAGCATGGCCTTGAGCAACACCTTGAAATTATTTTACAGTTCATGGTTGAGGACAGGTTGAGATACTGCTGCAATTATTTTTCCTGACACACAGTTTGGCTTTGTAGTCCAGACTGGGCTTGAACTCATGATTCTCCTGCCTCTGCCTCCTTAGTGTTAGGAAGACAGAAGTATCCCACTACACCTTACATGCTGCATGTACAGCATTAAGCCACTATTAAGAACAGCTGGTGGGCTTGGAGATGGCTCAGTGAATAAGAGGGCTTGCTCTGCGAGCACGAAGACCTGAGTTCAAATTCCCAGCACCCAAATTAAAAGCCAGGCATGGCTGTGAAGGCCTATAACCGCCACACCAGGGGAGCAAGACAGGCAGATTCCCGAGAGCTTGCTGGCCAGCCAGCCAGCCTACCTGAAAAGATGCACTTCTGATCCAGCAACGGACCCTGTATCAAGGCAGAGAGCAATGGAGAAAGATATCCAACGTCTTTTTCTAGCCTCTGCACCACATACCCCACCCCACCACCACCACACAAAGAACAGTTGACACTAATCTAGTGCCCAACCCTTCCCCAGAACAGTCCTTTCCTGACCTGCACAATACTGGGCAGGTATTACAACCACCTCTACATTCACAATGGGCCACCAAGGCACAGGGAGGCTGAGTATCTTTGGTCCAAAAGGACCAAGCTGTTAGTGGCAGGGGCATGAAATCTGCCCTACAGAGTCTGGGGGGGGGGTGTGGTATGGATATGCTGCCCCCTGTTCAGTGCAGCCTGATGCCACCATGTATTAGGAATGTTTTAAACAGTCTTCCATTTAAGGTCTAATTCACCCTGCAGGCTGGAAGGGTGTAGGAGGGAGCAGATCTCCAGGCTGGGTGCTCTGAGGATGCCATCACAGTTATTTGGGCATTCCTTTGGGGTAGGTTATCAGGAAAGGCTGCATGGAAGAAGCACCCCTTGCTAGCCAGGTGGAAGGGTAGGGATAGGGGTGCACAGGCAGAAAGAAGCTGATTCAGTGTCTTATTAACTTAGATGAAAGCTTCCTTAATGGGTTCTGATCAGCCCTTTGCCCTTGTTAGTGTGGAAAAAATGACTGTGATGCATCTGCTCATGTGTCCAATGCTAAATGTTATTGTTATAATCTGTCAGGCGCTCCGTCTGTGTGAACCCCAACACATCCCTGGATGGCTACCTGTTCCCAGTCTGCCTGGAGTGCTCTGAGATTGTCCCCTATGGACATCCCAGGGGACCCGGCAGGGGTAGGGAAGTGCAGCCTCCCTTGACACCCAGCCTGGAGGGCAGGCCGCTGCTGCCTGTTTCATCATTTGCTTTGCTGCTAACGACACCAGTGTGGAAATGGCCCATGCCTGTTCCCTCGAACTTGTCACTTGCTAAACTGTGCAGAACTGAAAAGCAGATGTGAAAGATTTCTTTTCCTCCCTTGGTGGAGGAAATGGCATGCTGGGAGTCTTCCTAGAGATGGTGTGGGGGGATGTCTGGGTGGAGGAAGCAGCAGCAGAACACAGAGGGAAGCTCTCTGGAAGCTCGTCTCGAGCTCTGGAAAGGAGCAGTCATGTGCTTCCTGACAGACTCTCGGGCATCTGCTAACCTCTAGCATCTTTATAACTGATCGAGTTTGAAAGGTTTTTGGTTTTCATTTTAATTTTACATGTGTGAGTGTTTTGGCTACATGCATGTGAGTGCACACCATGTGCATGCAATGCCTGTGGAGGTCAGAAAAGGGCATCAGGTCCCCTGAAACTGGAGTTAAGGATGTTGTTAGCTGCCATGTGGGTGCTGGGAACTGAATCAAGGCCCTCTGGAGGGGCAGCCAGTCTTAATCATTGAGCCATCTCTCTAGCTCTGAAGGCTTTTTCTAAATGGTCCTCGTTTCCCACCTGTTTAGCCTTCCACCACCTTGTAAACAATTCTAACTCCGCCCTCACTTTGGAGAATGGCTCCACCATTTCTGAATTCAAAGGTAACTGGCTGGATTTCCCAGGACTGATTCCTACCCTTGGGATGCCTGAGTTGAGAGAACACATGACATCCAGGGCAGGGGACGTACACAGGCTTCATTAGTGGGTGCACCCCACCCTTGGGGTGTCTGGGACCCAGACAGTGAAAATCTGCAGGCAAGCTCACATGCTTTCTCAACTCAGAGTCTGTTGAAGAAGATAATTTGTTGAATAACAATTTACTGACACCACTAGCACGAAGCTCAGTTCTAGCCACTGGAGAGAGCATGGATAACATTCAGTGGGCAGTCATATGGACCACAAATTTAAGAAATGAATTGATGATATTCCTGAAAGTAAAAGGTGCTGATAAGAAATGAGACCAAAGTATCTGAGTTTGGCTCGTAGTAAACTCCCAACATGGGCTGAATAAAGTCAAGCTTTTCTATTCAAATAAGCACCATCAGGGTGTATGGGAAGGTGATGAATTTGGAGTTAAATATGACCTGGATTCTCTGTCAGCACCCTTGCACTCTTCAGAAAGACTTAACATTTCTGTGCCCTAAAGTCCTCATTCTGATCTGGCTCTAAGGTGTGACCACAGAGGCAAGATGGAAACACACTTTAAGGCGGTTCCTATAATCCAGGCCATCTGTGAAGCCTAGAATGAGTGCCTCCCATGACCTCAATGTGCCTCTTTGCACCTTAGTTCCAGTGTCATACCCACAATTATACTTGCCTCAGGGGCCTGTTACAAGGTTAGGGTATAAGACCCGAATCAAGGCTTACCCTTGAGAGAACCCCAAGTGAGAGATGCGGAGACAAGACTCTCGATGAAAAAGCAAGAGGGTTATTACTCCGGCACATCGGGGTTCACCTGTACAACAGGGAGAGGCAAACCCCAAGCAATTTCTGCATACAGGTTTTATACATTTAGGGCAGGAATCGACCCGGTCTCCTGTGTGACAGGCAGGGATACTCAGCATGTTTGGGTCTGCAGGCGGCTTGGGGCCAGGGCCCTCAGGGTGGTTCTTCCTGGAATTATCCTGTTACCTGCTGACCTAGGGAGGGGTTGTTATTTGCTAACCTAGGGAGGGAAAAGGCTCCAATGGCTCGCAGGCCTTTTATTCAGGGTCTAGGGGAATTTTAGTGGGGTTTGGGTAACTTCTAGCCTTATTGGATAATAGCAGAGTTACAGCTCATGGTTAGGTCAGCCCACCTGCCCCCACATACCAAAGGTTATCTTTAGACACAGTCTTGGGACAGGAATGGAACCAAGTCTAGGGGAATTCTTCTTTATTGGTTCAGACCAGACCTGTTTCCCAAGCCTGGGATGTATCTGGTGGACTTCAGCCTGGAGGAAAGTGAATACTACCAGGCCTGTTTCTCAATGCCCCAGATGCATCTGGTGGACTCCAGCCTGGGGGAAAGTGAATGCTTAACCTTTGTCCAGAGTAGAAGTCTGGAATCAACTCTTATCTCTTCATACCCCCATTTTCTTTTGTTACTCAAGAGGCCAATCTTGGTCTCTCTTTGCCTGGCTTAGACGGAAGTATTCTGGTCTACATTATCATCCTAGTAATAGAGCAACCAGAAGGACAGGTTCACTGGCAGGTCCAGGAAGTCTTCAGCTCTCAGCTGAGAAAGAAACTGGCTCCTTTCAGGGGTCTTGATCCTAAACTGCCTAGCCAATTTTTAGCTCCTATGCTTATCACATTATCCTCTGAGGAGGTTACCCCAACTGCCAAGAGGGAATTGGGGCAACGACCGCTCTGACTTCTTCCATGCCGAAAAGGGGCATAGAAGGTGGCAACTGGTGTACACCTGCTCAGTGGATCTATCTGAAAGACCCCCAAAAGTATAGTTAGAGACAAAATTCTTGGCCAGCACCTGTGAAGATGTGAGTAGCTAGGTACATTTTCTAGACAGGGAACCAAGAGAGGAACAGGGTGAATTAAATGTCCAACTTAAAAGTCCTTTAGAAATTCTCAACGAAGGGTTCTGAAGCATCCATTGAGCATTTGGCTATGGTGTCAGGACTCAGGATCTGCTTTCCAAGAAGTTTCGATAGTCATGGTATGAGTTTCCCTTAGGTGGTTGCTTAAAGAGAAAGAGGAAACTTTATTATTTGGTAACAACAGATCTCCTATGACTTTAAATGACTTAAAATCTAGTGTTTGGAGGCACAATCTTTCAGACTTTAAAGGAAATATAATGACTACTTATCTTTTGGTTATACGCTTCCTCTTGGGTGTCTAAGTCCATACAGTTAGCCCAGATTAACCATCTTTTGTTTTCTCAAGGTCAGTTGAGGATTTGGTCTTCAGGGACCACTCAGACCTTTGGGGGGGAGAGGCTTCTGGCTCCTCTCGGCTTTTTCATTTGCCAGTTCCATCTACTCTAGGACAAAATCCATCTGCGCGAGGACAAAGTCAGGTCTTTCTAGACCAGGCTTTCCTTTTTGAAGACTTTTCCTCTTTACAGACTGGACACTGGTTACAGTCCTGTTAGTGGGTCTCCAAGACCTCCCTGCCTAGGAGGCCTGGTGACTCGCAATTGCAGGACATTTCAAAAGATGCCCCCAGACGTAGTTCCCGGGATTGGTTGACCTCAGAGGGCAAGGAGCAAAGTTGTTCCTTAGGTCCCTCAGCCAAATTGGTATGGGCATTTAAGTATGGTAGTTATCCACCCAGAAAGGCTAAGTTACACCAGGCTAACACCCTTAATTACTGTATAATATTCTAGATAAGGCTTGGACAAAAGTTCAAGCAGCCTCATATGATGCTGATTGGAGGAGAGACTTAACACCATACATTAAGCAGGCATAACCTGCAAGATCAAATTAAACAATTTCAGGCTTATTTTAAATGTGAAACTGTTCACTACAGTTACTACAAACAGGGACAATCCTTTTCTTTTTCAGACCCTTTATCCTGATTTATAGTTTTTCCAGAAAGACAGGAGTTGTAACTCATACCAGAAGACAGGAAATAAACCGATAAGGATTACCAAGTCCATCCAAACTATCTTTTTTTGGACTGCATGCAGTTGGTTCAGGAAGATAGAATTTAGCTTTTTGAGCCAAATTATCCAGTTAGGTTAAAGGATATATCAAAAGGAACTCTTGAAAGAAACATAAAGTACATTTTCCAGTAGCCATAGGTAACCCACCATTTGCCTGTGCCCATTTAATCTAAACCTGTAACAGGGAGTTAGGTTCAAGCTAGGAGAGGACTGAAAATTAAAAACTCTGTATATTCACAATCTTATTCAGGCCACTAGTAAACCAGCTTGAGTATTAATACCAATTTAACTTAATACAGGTATCTTATCATTTTTACTAAACCTTGAGGTGCCATGTAATATGCATATAAAGCTTGGACAAAAACTGAACACTCTTAAACAAACCTTGACTAGATATACATTTTGATTTTTAAACTAGTTGACTGAACCTTACAAATTTAAGCTTATTTATATACTATCCTTTTTACCTGTCACAACAAACCTCCTCAGACTTTTATCACTTGCATTCTTCTTCATCATCTTCACATAAATCCTTACTAAAAATACCTTTTTTAACATCCTGGGTCTTTTACCTTTTTAATACCATGAGACATAACATTCATAACCCCTAAGTGTGCAGATTTACTAAGTAATTAACATTTATTTCCTGTGTAACGAGATGGGACAGTTATCTCAAATACAATAGTTTGAAAAAAATCACAGAAATGTTCAATAACAATTGACCTCTTAGTTTCAAACATCTCAGGACTAAACACCCTCTATATCCACCCATGCCGCTTACTTTATGGCAGGAATGCAAATGATCAATGACAAACAACTTCACACAGCAACATTTTTTCACATAAATATATTTTTATTCTTTTTATCAAATCTAGACCCATGCCCCCCCATTCCCCCACCCCACCAGAGCTCATGCATTCTGCCAAACATGCTTTTCATCTCTTTCTCAGTCTTTCTCAATATTCTCCATGAGGAAATCGACTGTTCTGAGCAGAAGTTCACTGTTTCAGTCAGTTCTTCGATGCAGTCCATTATGTTGTTGTTGTTTCCGATATGCATCACTCCCAACTGCTTTGGACAAAAGCTCAAGGGGCCATGCACAAGAAATACTTACAACTAGGTAATTGGCACTAGCATCCACATGAGGGATCTCCATTCATCGTTTGTTTTTCTGGGACTGTATTATTTCACTCAGCGTAATGTCCTCTAGCTCCAGCCATTTTCCTGCAAAGCTCATGAGGTCATATTTCTTTACTGCTGCATAGAAATCCATTGTGTAGATGTACCACATTTTCTCTATCCACTCATCAGTTGAGGGGCATTTGGGTTGGTTCCAGCTCCCTGCTATTGTGAAGAGAGCTGAAATAAACATGGCCATGCATGTATCTCTGTGGTGGGGTGCGTCTTGAGGGTACATGCCCAGGAGTGGTAGGCTGGGTCGGGTGGCAAGTTCATTCCAAGTCTTCCAAGGGTTCTCCACACTGCTTTCCATAGTGGCTGAGTTTACATTCCCACCAGCAGTGGATGAAGTGTTCCCTTTTCCCCACAACTTCTCCAGCAATTGGTATCATTTGTTTTCTTGATCCTAGCCAGTATTATTGGAGTAAGATGATGTCGTAAAGTGGTTTTGATTTGCATTTCCTTAATGATTAGTGATGTTGAACACTTCTTAAGGCGTTTCTCAGCCATCTCTAATTCCTCACTTGTGAAGTCTCTGTTCAGCTCTTTGTTCCATCTATTGAGTGGGTCATTTGTTTTCTTCTTTGTTTTTTGAGTAGTTTATATATTCTGGAAATCAATGCTTTGTCAGATGTTTCTGCAGTGAAGGTTTCCTCCCACTCTGTGGGATTTCTCTTCACTTCCTTGATTGTTTCTTTTGATGTACAGAAGCTTTTGAGTTTAATGAGGTCCCATTTGTCAATTGTCGACCTTAATTCTTGCGCAGCTGCTGTCTGATTTAGGAAGTCTTTTCCTATGCCTATGTCTTGTAGTCTGCTGCCAACTTTTTCTTCTATCACCTTCAGAGTTTGGGGTTTCACGTTGAGGTCTTTAATCCATCTGGAGTTGACTTTTGTACAGGGTGAGAGGTAGGGGTTTAATTTCATTCTTCTACAAGTGGTGATCCAGTTTTGCCAACACCACTTGCTGAAGATGCTGTCTTTTCTCCATTGTGGTTTCTTGGCCCCCTTGTCAAATATGAGATGGCTGAAATTGTATGTGCTCAGATTTGGATCTTCGGTTTTGTTCCATTGGTCAACAGGTCTGTTTTTGTGCCAGTACCAGGCTGTTTTTATGACTATAGCCCTGTAGTATAGTTTAAAATCTGGTATAGAGATCCCTCCTGTGTAGCTCTTTTCACTCAGGATTGATTTGGCTATTCGGGGTCTTTTGTTTCTCCAAATGAATTTAAGAACTTTTGTTTCCAAGCCTGTGAAGAAACTCTTGGGGATTTTGATTGGGATTGCATTAAATCTATACAAGAGTTTTGGTAAAATGGACATTTTTACAATGTTAATTTTCCCAATCCATGAGCATGGGAGGTTTTTCCATCTTCTGATGTCTTCTTCAATTTCTTTCTTTAAAGGTTTAAAATTTTTGTTGTAGAAATCTTTGGTGTCTTTGGTTAGGTTTGTTCCTAGGTATTTTATTACACACAGCAACTAGGATAAAGGCATGCTAGGATTAAAGGTGTGGTCAACCACACCAGGCTGGGGGACTTCCATGAGTGGCCAGACCAGCAGGACACCAGTTCAAACCCAGGGAGGTACATTTGCCTCCTAAGAGGAGGAAGGCTGTCGGGGAAACAGATAGGAAACACAATAAAGCTCATTAGCTACTCTAGGGGGGATAGCTCTAGGCAAGAAACAGGGCTGCCCAGGAATAATTCTGGTATCTGTTCTCAACCCAAACCAGATCAAGATATCCACATGCCTTTGTGGAAGAGAGTAAGGAAAGTTTTTTTTTTTTAAGTACCCAATTTATATCACTAAAATATTTATATTTCTGATTAGTTGTGTCAGAATAAGATTTTACTAAGTATGAGAGCTTAAGGCACTCATACCCTCCAAATAGGTTCTTATCCATAAGCTGAACTGAGCTTCATAGTTTAAAAAGACTCAAACACACACATTCGAAATATCAGGAGCCTGGGGCAAGAGGCTGCTCTAACATCTTGAATTAATCAAAATAATTTGTTATTTTTTTTTTTGTCTTTTTGAGACAGGGTCTCCCTGTAGCCCCAGCTGTCCTGGAATTTGCTCTGTAGACCAGGCTGGCCTTGAACTCACAAAGATCCTCCTGCCTCTGCCTCCCAAATGCTAGGATTAAAGGCGTGCACCACCACACCCGGTTAGGAGACTAAAATCATGAAGTACAGTTTTCATGAATTTTATTCACCCAGTTCTCTGAGACTAACCCTTCCTCAACACACACAGTCTGCCAGCCAGATCAGCAAGGAGGTCACAGACCCAGAGAGGTCTCTTTTCCTCCCATGAGGAGGAAGGGAGGGAGGGAAACAGGCTCAAATTTCTTGCAGAAACATAACAGAGACCAAAAGCTTCTCCAGACTGCTTTCCCTTGCTCCTTGCAGGAAAGAGCCTATAATGTGCCCCTGGAAGCCATGCAGCAGCCCACTGATCCAGGTGCCAGACCCCAAAATTGGTCTCTACCAAAGACGGAAACATTGCCATGTGGGCACTCCAAAGAGCTCTGAAATTCCCCAAGCTCTAAAGACCTCCTCCCAAGGCAGACCAGAATTCCTGATTAACTGCTGATGCAAATTTTACTAGCTTGTAAGAGGCAGATTATCTCTGGTCCTTTGAGATAGCAACTGGGTAGATTTTTGTAAATTCATGTTTTAACCAAGGTGCTGCTGCTCATGAAGCGGCCTGCTTCTCACAGCTACTGACAGGCACCCTACTGGGTCATTAGAGACAAGGGAAGTCACCTTCCCAGATGAGCCTGCTGGAGTCCTGAACCAGAGTCTAGTGTGGGGTTGTAAGTGGGTGTGAACATTAAAGTGACCCACCGCTGAGCAGTGGTCACCAGAGCAGTCAGGATTCAAATGTGACTTGAGTCTGAAGCAAGTGCAGGTGGTGAGAGGTGTGAAATGGCCCTCCTATGACCAACCTCCAGCCCTGTCTGATGCATCACAAAAATCTCTAACCCTACTTTTTCCTCATCAGAGACTCAGAACAGGCTTCTCCCTTCTTCTATTAGTAAAAACAGCACAATTCCAGTCCCTTGTTCAGCCTTTTCATAACTTCTCTGTCTAGAAAACATCAACACCTCCTCCCAGTGCAGAGACAGTAAGCCTCAGCCACCTCAAACATGCACATTCATCTTGCCCACATCCCTCTTACTGGCTCCAATATGCTTGATGCATCCTTTTACTCAAAAACAACTCTCACTCACACCTAAGGCCCAGCCCACTGACCAGATGGGATTGGGAGTAAGGCAGGAGGGAAATTAAGCACCTGCCCAATGCCAAGAACTAGTTCAATGGAGACAGCTACCAGGTATTATTTATTTTCTCTAACCCCATGTTGTTTACTTCAGGTGGAAAATTACCAATAATCACATACACATGTGTAATTTCCATGATGTGGGAATTAGCAATAATCACATACACATGTGTAATTTCCATGATGTGGGAATTAGCAATAATCACATACACATGTGTAATTTCCATGCATGTGGGAATTAGCAATAATCACATACACATGTGTAATTTCCATGCCTGTGGGAAATTACCAATAATCACATACACTTGTGTAATTTCCATGCATGTGGAAATTACCAATAATCACATACACATGTGTAATTTCCATGCATGTGGGAATTACCAATAATCACATACACATATGTAATTTCCATGATGTGGGAATTACCAACACTCACACCCATGCTTTCTCTTTTTTTTTTTTATTTTGGTCTTTTCAAGACAGGGCCTCCTTCAGCAAATCCTACTAGTGGGTGCCACCACCACTGGCTCCAAGGGGCAACAAAACTGCCCCACCCAAAACAAAATTGGTCCAAGGATCCATTCCAAGCCCTGAATCTGGTCCACCGAGGTCTCAAAAAGATAATTCCAAAGCAAGAAAATTACCTTTTTGGAAAGTAAACATAAAACCAAAAAAGGGATCTTTAAACAGTCAGCTATGAGGCTGATTTCTATAAACAATTACCACCTGTTGTGTGAAGCTTTGAGAGGGACTAAAGAGGACAATAAATTTAGAGAAGTCTATAGTATCCAAATTTTAGGCCTTTAAATGCATTTTGTTTTTTTTTTAATTTATTTGTTTTATAATATTTTGTACAGATTATCAAATCTAGACCTTTGTTCCCCTTTACCCTATGACCCCCCCACCCCCCACCAGAGTCATGCATTCTGCCAAACCATGCTTTTCATCTCTTTCCAGTCTTTCTCGATATTCTTCATGTGGAAGTTGACTGCTTTAAGCGAAAGCTCACTGTTTCAGTCAGTTCTTTGATGCCGTCCTTTTGTTGTTGTTGTGTTGTTGTTGTTGGTTGCTGCTTGCTGCTGTGTTGTTTCCAATCTGCATCACTCCCAAACTGCTTGGACAAAAGCTCCAAGGGGCCGTGCACAAGAAATCCTTACCACTAGGTACTTGGCATAGCACCCACAGATGAGGGATCCATTCATCGTTTGTTTTCTGGGTACTGTGTTACTTCACTCGCATTGATGTCCTTCAGCTCCAGCCATTTTTCCTGCCAAGCTCATGATGTCCTCTTTCTTTTTTTTTTTGGGGGGGGCTTTTATTTTTTAATTTTTTCACTAAATTTATTTTTACTTTTTTAACAAAATCTAGACCCGTGTTCCCGCCCATCCCCCACCCGCAAGAGCTCATTGCATTCTGCCAAACATGCTTTTCATCTCTTCTCAGTTTTCTCACTATTCTCCACGAGGAAGATGACTGATTTGAGCAGAAGTTCATGTTTCTGTCAGTTTTGTGATGCAGTCCTTTCTGTTGTTGTTGTTGTGTGTTGTCGTTTTCCAATATTGAATTACGCCAACTGCTTTCAACAAAAGCTCAGGGGGCCCTACACACGAAATACTTACAAATAGGTAAATGGCACTAGCATACAAAGATGAGGGATAACCATTAATAGTTGTTTTCTGGGACTGTGTTACTTCACTCAGCATGAGTCCTCTAAGCTTAAGCCATTTTCCTGCAAAGCTCATGATGTAGTCTTCTTTAATGCTGAATAGAAATTACATTGTGTAGATGTCCACATTTTATCTATCCAATCGTCAGTTGAGAGGGAATTTAGGTTGGTTACAGCTCCTTGCTATGTGAAGAGAGGCTGCAATAAACATGGCCGTCATGTATCTCTGTGGTGGGGTGAGTTTTGAGAGTACATGCCCAGGAGTGGTTATGGCTGGGTTGGGTGGCAAGTTTCCTTCAAAGTCTTCAAAGGTACTCCACACTGATTTCCATGTGCTGTACGAGTTTACATTCCCACCAGCAGTGGATGGAAAGTGTTCCCCTTTCCCCACAAACTCTCCAGCACTTTGTATCAATTGTTTTGCTTGATCATAGACAGTCTTAATGGAGTAAGATGAATATCTTAAAGGGTTTTAATTTGATTTCATTAATGATTAGTGTGTTGAACACTTCTTACAGGTGTTTCTCAGCCATCTCTAATTCCTCACTTGTGAAGTCTCTGTTCAGCTCTTGCCCATCTATTGAGTGGGGCCATTTGTTTTCTTTCTTCTTTGTTTTTTTGAGTAGTTTATATATTCGGAGATAAATGCTTTCTGAGATGTATCTGCAGTGAAGGTTTCCTTCACTCTGTGGGTTTTATCTTCACTTCCTTGTTTCTTTTGATGTACATAAGCTTTTGAGTTTGATGAGGTCCATTTGTCAATTGTCGACCTAATTCCTGTGCAGCTGCTGTCGATTTAGGAATTCTTTTCCTACACCTATGTCTTGTGTCTGCTGCCAAATTTTTCTTCTATCGCCTTCAGATTTGGGGTTTTCACTTTGAGGTCTTTGCTATATCTGGGAATTGACTTTTGTACGGGTGAGAGGTAGGGGTTTAATTCTTCTACAAGTGAAGATCCAGTTTTGGCAACACCCACTTGCACTGAAGATGCTGTCTTTTCTCCATTGTGTCTCTTGGCCGCTTGTCAAATATGAGATGGCTGAAATTTGTATGTGCTCAAGTTTGGCTCTCGGTTTTTGTTCCATTTGTCAACAGTCTGCTTTTGTGCCAGTAACAAGCTGTTCTTACGGACTCTAGCCCTGTAGTATAGTTTGAAGTCTGGATCGAGATCCCCCCTGTGTTGCTCTTTACACTCCGGGTTGTTTCGGATATTCAGGTCTTTTGTTTTTCCAAATGGAAATTTAAGGACTTTTTTTCCCAAAAAAACAAAAAAAAAAAAAAAAAAAAAAAAATCCTGAAGAACTCTTGGGATTTTAATTGGGATTGCATTAAAATCTATACAAGAGTTTGAGTAGAATGGACACTTTTACAATGTTAATTTTCCCAATCAGGAGCATGGAAGGATTTTCCATCTTCTGATGACTCTTCTTCAATTTTTCTTTAAGGGCCTTAAAATTTTGTTGTAGAGATTTTTCATGTCTTTGTTTAGATTTGTTCCTATGTATTTATTGTTTTTGAGGCTATTGTGAGTTGGGAAGGTCTCCTTGAATCCTTCTCCAGTTGCTTGTTGTTGGTGTAAAGTAAAGGCCACTGATTTTTTTAGGTCATTTTGTATCCTGACACTTGTTAAAGCTGTTAATCATTTCTAGGCGTTTTCTGGTTGAGTTTTTGCACCTTAAGTAAACAATCTATCATCAGCAAAATAGGGATAGCTTTGACTTCCTCTTTTCCATATTACTCCTTTAATTCCTTTTCTTGCCTTATTGCTCTAGCAAGGTTCAAGCACTATATTGAAGAGGAGTGGTGATAGGGGGCAGCCTTGCTTGAGTTCCTAACCTTTAAAGGGAATGTTTCTGTCATTTCCCCATTTTAGGATGATATTGGTTGTGGGTTTCTGTATATGGCTTTGATGACATTGAGGAATGGTCCCTCCAGTGCAATTCTCTAGGACTTTAAGCATGAAAGGATTGCTGAATTTGTCAAAGTCTTTTTCAGCATCAATTGCGATGATGGCGTGGTTTTTGTCTTTCATTCCATTTTATGTGCTTGATTGATATTTATTTGATTTACATATGTTGACCCATTCCCGTATCTCTGGTATGAACCAACTTGGTCATGATGGATGATCTCTTGATGTGGTAATGCCCAATTTGCTAGTATCCTGTTTAGAAATTTTGGCATCTGTGTTCATTAGGGAGAGGGTCTATATTTCTCCTTCTTGGTTGTATCCTTACCTGGTTTCGCTAATAGATTGATGCTGGCTTAATAGAAGGGACTTTGGGAGAATTCCCTCTGTTTGTATCAACCACCCCCTCTCACCCACCCTTATAAACAGTCGTTATATAATGGTGTAGGCTTTCTGAATGATTATAGAATTCTGCCATGAAATTGTCTGGGCCTGGCCTTTTTTTTTAATTTGGATGTTTCTTATTACATCTTCCAATTTCTTCATGTCTATGGGTCTGTTTCAGCTGTGGATTCTCTTCTTGGTTGCGCTTTGGTGATTCCCAGGATTTCAGATATTCATCCATTTCTTCTAGATTTTCAAACTTGGTAGAATATAGGTTCTTGTAATATTCCCATATAATTTTCTTGATCTTTTCCTTGTCCGTTGTGATATTTCCCTTTTCATCACAGATTGTATTGATTTGGAGTTGTTCCTTCTTTCTTTTTGTTAACTGGGCTAGAGGTCTGTCTATCTTGTTTATTCTTTCAAAGAACCAACTTTTGGCTTCATTGATTTTTTGTATTGTTTTCTTTGTTTCTATTTCATTGATTTCTGCTCTGATTTTTGTTATTTCTTCCTGTCTGTTGCGTTTAGGGTTCATCTGTTGTTGCCTCTCAAGTGCTTTTAGCTGTAGTGTTAGATCATTCACTTGTGCTCTTTCTGTTTTTCTAATGTAGGCACCCAGGGCTATAAAATTCCCTCTTAGGACTGCTTTTAAGGTATCCCATAGGTTTTGTTGTGTTGTATTGTCATTGGCATTCAGTTCCAGGAATGCTTTTATTTCTCTCTTTATCTCTTCCCTGACCCATTCATTATTCAAGAGTGTGTTGTTTAGTCTCCATGTGTTCTTGTAGGCAGTAGGGCTTATTGTGGTGTTGAGGTTGAGATTTATTGCACTATGGTCTGATAGAATGCATGAAATTATTTCAGCCTTTTTGTATTTGTGGAGGTTTTTTCTGTGTCTCAGTATGTGGTTGATTTTGGAGAATGTTCTGTGGGGTGCTGAGTAGAAAGTGTATTCTCTGGTATTAGGGTGGAATATTTGGTAGAGGTCTATGAGGTCCATTTTGTGTATTATATCATTCAGTTCAGATGTCTCTCTGTTTATTCTTTGTCCTGTTGACCTGTCCAAAGGGCTCAATGGGGTATTGAAGTCCCCTACTATGAGTGTACTGGGGTTAGTGTGTGACTTGTGGTCCTGGAAAATCGTCTTTATGAAGTTTGGTGCTCCAGAGTTTGGGACATATATATTCATAATTGTGAAATCTTCTTGGTGATTTGTTCCTTTGATAAAAATGTAATGGCCTTCTTTGTCTCTTCTGATTTCTTTTACTTTAAAGTCTATTTTGTCTGATATTAAAATAGCAACACCTGCTTTCTTTTTGGTAGCATTTGCTTGGAAATTTTTTCTCATCCTTTCACTTTAAGGTGGTGCCTGTCCTTGAAGGTAAGATGTGTTTGTTGTAGACAGCATATCGATGGGTTCTGTTTCCTGATCCAATCTCCCTATCTATGTCTTTTGATTGGGGAATTTAGTCCATTAATATTTAAGGTTATGACTGATAGGTTTGTGTTGCTTCCTTTTGCCCTAGTATCCATTTGCAGTTTGGGTTTAGGTTTTTGCTTCTTCAGTTATGCTTTTATTGATTTCTCTTTCTAGGTGCCTGGGGATGGTTGCTCCTTTCTTCCGTGCTTTGAATTGCTTCAAGTGTTGTCTGACGGGTTGGTTTTCCAGACATGTATTCTTTCATCTTGTTTATGTCATGGAAGTTTTTTCTCTCTCCTTCAACCATCATTTTTGCTGGGTATAGTAACCTGGGTTGGCATCTATTGTCCTTTAACACTGGGAATGCTTTGCTCCATGTTCTTCTTGCTTTCATAGTTTGCATTGAGAAGTCAGTTGTAATTCTCAAAGGTTTCCCCTTATAGGTCACTTGTTGTTTTTCTCTTGTGGCTTTAAGGATTTTGTCTTTGTTTTGGGTGTCTAGCATTTTAACTATGATGTGGCATGGAGAGTTTCTTTTCTGATCTTGTCTGTTTGGAGTTCTATGTGCTTCTTGTATTGATATTGGTTTGTCGTTTTTTAGTTTGGGGAAATTTTCATCTATTATTCTGTTGAAGATCTGATCAATACCATTCTCTTGGGATTCTTCTCCTTCCTCTATTCCTATGATGTGGAGATTTGATCTTTTCATAGTGTCCCATAGTTCTTGGTTGTTCCTCTTTTGCATATTTTTTAATTTTTCATAATCTTTCCTTGAGGTTTTTAGTTGTTCTGTGTTATCTTCCAGGTCTGATATTCTTTGTTCTGCTTCCTCCATTCTGCTTCTGAGGCTTTTTCCATTCCTTTCCTCTTGATTGGATGAGTGTTTGATTTCCTTTTTCATTTCCTCTTCTGATTTCTTTAGTATTTCTACTTCCTTTTGGAGATTCTTGATCCCCTCCTGTAGCTCTTTGCTTCACTGGTTGGTTTCTTTATCTTTTTCAACATGGGATCTTTTCAGTGTTTCCACTTCCTTCTTGAGTTCTTTGTTCTCTTTTCTTAATTCTTTGATTTGCTCTTTATAATCTTGCATTTCTTTAAGTATATTCACTACTGGGTTTCTGATATCTGTGTCCTGGGCCATCCCCTGGGGGATCCCACTGTAGGAATCTTCCACAGGGTTGGTAGAGCTTGGTGTGGGATTATCCAGCACCTTTCCCATATTGTCTCTTCTTTGTGTTCATGGTATATGGGCTTCTCCTTGCCTGTATTCCAATGTGAGTCACAAATGCCTCTTCACGGTGTTGAAGGCTTGCTTCACTTGCCTCCTTCTGATGCCTTTGTAATCCCAGTTGGCAGGTGGGGGGGGCACTCTTTAGCCTGCGCCCTGGTACCTGTGCTTCAGGAAGTCTTGGGAGATCTCTGATCTCAATACTCACACAACCCCACCTTTTATACCAGCTGGGAGGATAACTCTGCCCCCACAGCCACAAAAGCCAATTAAGCCAAAGACAACTAGATTAACTAGATTAAGTCAAACAACAAACTGCCTTGCTGAAGCACCCAGCTCCTACCTATCTACCTGCACTTCAGGAGGTCTTGGGAAATCTCTGATCTCAAGACTCACACAACCCCACCTTTTATACCAACTGTTTGGATAACTCCACCCCCACAGCCACAAAAGCCAATTAAACCAAAGACAACTAGATTAACTAGATTAAGTCAAACAACAATCTGCCTTGCTGAAGCACCCAGCTCCTACCTACCTACCTGTGCTTCCATAGGTCTTGGTAGATCTCCCTAAATGCATTTTTAAATATCAATTTTTAAACTTTGCACATGCATATCTAGTCTGGCATGCCAAAATGAAATCATTCTGTGCCCATAAAGGATTGAAACTTGAAGTGGCCACCTTGTTTGACAGAACTAACATCAGACAAATACAATAAATGAATTACAAACACACACACACACACACACACACACACACACACACACACACTTAGATGCATAACAAGCTACATGAATCTTAGGCACACAGTTACCATAAACACAAGACATACATATCTCCTTTAAATCAGGGTAGATTTAGAATTTCCCATCCTGAGATCCCAGAGAATGAGAATGAAAGCAATCTCAGAGAACCAAGGTGAAAGCAGCAGACAGAATAAGGGCCCAACAACAAAGACTATGCAGACACGAAGAGAAGAAATGCTGCGCACACAGCAGGGAGCCAACCCCCTGTCAGCCCCGGAGCCAGAAATCAGGACCCCTCCACCAGCAAACCCACCCGATATGTGGGTGACCGAACAAAAGGTTCGGAATTTTCCTTTGCAGATTTCTAGGCCTTCCCCAAGGCCAAATCTCTCACATCCTTCCAATGGTGGATTAACAAATCAAGGGAGTAGAGGCTTTCTGTCCCATGTCCAAAAAGATGATCTGTCCAAGACCACAGAAACTTACACAAACAATTAACACAGACATCAACCATCCCTGCCACAAACGGAAGATACAACACAAAGATTAAACTAATACAAACAACACAGATATCACCTGTCCCTGCCACAAATGGAAGATACAACACAAAGATTCACTAGGTGGGCACCCATTTGCTCTGGTACCAGACACTGACTGGTCCCTCCCGGACTCGATCTCCAGGCAGCTTGGCCAAGAAAATCTCTACTCAAGCCCAGACCACAGGAGAGTCATCTCAACCCTCCTGTCCAGAACTGGAGCGTCCTTCAGATTCCTCATAGATGGAGGCAAAACCTCCCAGATCACTCGCGAGCAAACAGAACAGAGACAAGTGCCAGACAAGAAAGACACAACCATGGTAACTGGGCCCAATCTTATTCCTCTGAAGTCCATCTAAGCATCCCCACAGGGGGTCTCAATTCCTGGTCAATGCACCAGATGCAAGACCCAAATCAAACCTTACCCTTGAGAGACCCCCGAGTGAGAGATGCGGAGACAAGACTCTCGATGCAAAAGCAAGAGGTTTATTCTTCCGGCGCATTAGGGTTTGCCTGTACAATGGGGAGAAGTGAACCCGGAGCAATCTCTGCATACAGTTTTTATACATTTAGAGCAGGGCAGGAATCGACCCAGTCTCCTGTGTGACAGGCAGGGATACTCAGCATGCTTGGGTCTGCAGGTGGCTTGGGGCCAGGGCCCTCAGGGTGGTTCTTCCTGGAATTATCCTGTTACCTGCTGACCTAGGGAGGGGTTGTTATTTGCTAACCTAGGGAGGGAAAAGGCTCCAATGGCTCGCAGGCCTTTTATTCAGGGTCTAGGGGAATTTTAGTGGGGTTTGGGTAACTTCTAGCCTTATTGGATAATAGCAGAGTTACAGCTCATGGTTAGGTCAGCCCACCTGCCCCCACATACCAAAGGTTATCTTTAGACACAGTCTTGGGACAGGAACGGAACCAAGTCTAGGGGAATTCTTCTTTATTGGTTCAGACCAGACCTGTTTCCCAAGCCTGGGATGTATCTGGTGGACTTCAGCCTGGGGGAAAGTGAATACCACCAGGCCTGTTTCTCAATGCCCCAGATGCATCTGGTGGACTCCAGCCTGGGGGAAAGTGAATGCTTAACCTTTGTCCAGAGTAGAAGTCTTGAATCAACTCTTATCTCTTCAAGGGCTCCCAGAGATGGAGAAGATGAGGGTTGGGGTGTTTTGCAAGCTGGCAGCTCCTAGTCCTCTGGGAAGAAGATCAGTATGACAAGGCTGGAACACAAACTCAGCTTCCTTTTCCATTCCAGGGCCAGGACTAAAAGAAAGTGGAGAAAGCCAGATGCTGTGAGCTCCCATTAACAGCAAGAGGTTCGATTACACTGTCTCCACGTGTCCAGCAAGTTTCCTACGATGACCAAGCATACCTCAGTGTGTTTCAGGCAGGTGTAGCTCCAAGCTTGGGTAGGGGATGTCAGCATTCCCCTGAGATCTGGCAAACCACAGTGGGTCCTAGAAACCAGCTCTCGTCCTCTGGAACTGGGCACTGGAATCCCCATGTAACTACCTGCCAGTGATGATCCAGTGTGGGGTGCCTAATGAAAAATGGCTGGGCTATTAGCACTTTGCAAATTAAGGGTCCTTTCATTTATTACCATGCTCCGCTAAGGATGAGCATTAATTTTTTTTTCTCAAAGCAAATTCACTGGAAACAGACAGTTTAGAATTTATGCTTGTAATGATGGCTACATGGGCCATTAAGACCACCTCTAAGTGAGCTTAATTTGTAGCAGATAAATGTATATGTCTACATATTTTTCAACATAGTTTATGGTGCATCTTGCACAGCTGCGCCCAACTGATTAAATCCTCACAAAATTTAAATAGGAAACCCATTACATAGACAGTATTAGAGCCATTCATCATGGAAGCAGTTTCGGGTTAACTCTTTCAGTGCTGGGCAGGAAAAAGGCCCAGGATTTGTGTGTTTTATGAGGGACTGTGTCGCCTTGACCTCTTTGCTGCGTCTGCCTTCCCGGGACTCTGGGGAGGGCCTAATCACTGTCCATGGATTTAGGATGAAAGTTTAGCACAAGGAGACTAGACCCCAGGCTCACATAGGCACCCAGGTCCTGGCTGCTGGGTAGTGGTGGGCTTCACAGTACTACCTACATAGGTGAGAATTCACACAGACCCAGGCAGAGCACCAAGACCAGAAGAGACCACCTTAGCCATCCCTGCCAGCGCAGGCATGGCCTAAATCACAGCACACAGTAATGAACAGCAGCATAGTAGAAGGGATGTCATGCTGAGCTCCACAGGGGCCCAAGGCCTTCATGGATGTGGCAGCGAGTAACCTCACACAAGCTTCACAGAGAGTATCATCACATTCAACCGAGGGGAACTTGCTTGCTGCCTTTGTAATGGGTAAGTCCCAACACCACTCTAGTTGGCATGCCACCAACTGCTAGCAGCTGAAACTGCACTTGAGAAAAGGAATATCACAAATAATGACCAGAGTAGGTGGGGAGCGCAGGTTCTCAGAATGCCCTCTTCCTGTAACTTTAGTTCTAAGAGAGTTTTGTTTTAAAGGGACCCCACAGGCAGGGTCCCTTTAAAACAGTAAGAAGTTACCGGAACATTTCCCCAAGATCTCTTAGGCTCCTACTCTGTTGTGGTTTCAAGGTGCCCCTCCCCCAAGTTCCTATGCTGGAATAGTTTTTGAGAGGGTCTCCCTGTAACCCCAGCTGGCCTCGAACTTGCTATGTAGACCAAGCTGGCCTTGATCTCACAGAGGTCCCCTGTGCTGGGATTAAAGTGTAGGTTACCATATCCAGCTGTGCTAGAAATTGAATCCCAAGCACAACAGGAGCCAGGGCCATTATTATCCAGGGTGTGGGTTTGAGATATGATTCTCCTCTCCTCTCTTCTCCTCTCCTCTCCTCTCCTCTCCTCTCCTTTCCTCTCTCTCTCTCTCTCTCTCTCTCTCTCTCTCTCTCTCTCTCTCTCTTCTTCTCCCTCTCCCTCTCCCTCTCCCTCTCCATCTCTCTTTCTCTCATTTTGCTTTCTACTATGATATGATGAAGCAACACAGCCCACATGGTGTTAGTCTCTTGATCTTGGACCACCCTCCCATACAGTCTCCAGAACAGTGGGAAATAAGTTACTATTCTTTATAGATCATCCAACCCCAGACATTCTGTCACAGGTGCAGACTTGAATAAAGTATAAACTGTGTGTATCCTCAGGATGATAAGAAGTGGTTATTTAAGTCAACATTCAGTGCAGAAAACAATTCTTTACCTCTTATAGTTAAAGTCACTTTGGTCTGAAGTCAAGCCTGCCTCTGACACTGCCCATCTAGAACAAGCTGCCTACCTCTCTGAGGTCAATTTCCTTCACTATAAAATGGGAACAGGAGCCGGACTTACCAAATGCAGATAGAAATTGTGTATGTGGCTCTCCTGTTAAGGTGCAGTCTGAAATGTCTTTATAGGCTCATGTCTGTGGCTTGTTTCCCAACTCTGGCTCTACTTTGGGAGCCTGGGGAGCCTTTAATGGGGGGAGGGGTGTCAGCTGGCTGAAGTGCATCACTTCGGCCAGGCCTCTGGGTCTACTCCAGCTCTCTGATTCTTGGTTGGCTTTCATGTGGGGAACTTTGCCACATGCTCCTGCACACATGGAAATGTGAGTGACTCCCTGTGCTGGATAGCTTTAGTGTCACTTGACACCTCTAGTTTGAGGGAGCCTCAACTGGGGAATTTCCTCCATCGGACTGGCCTGTGGCCACGTCTGTGGACTATTGCCTTAATTGTTGAGTGATGTGGGAAGGCCCAGCCCATTGTGGGTGGTACCACTTCTGGATAGGTTGTTGTGCATTATATCAGATGGTAGGCTGAGCATGGGTAGGGGGAGTAAGCCAGTAAGAAGCATCTAGAACAAGCTGCCTACCTCTCTGAGGGTCAATTTCCTTCACTACAAAATGGAAACAGCTGTGCTTCAGCTCCTGCTTCTAG
The DNA here is from genome assembly GCA_009823505.1 of Rhizomys pruinosus. Classification (NCBI taxonomy): domain Eukaryota; kingdom Metazoa; phylum Chordata; class Mammalia; order Rodentia; family Spalacidae; genus Rhizomys; species Rhizomys pruinosus. The sequence goes on along the minus strand of VZQC01011742.1, from coordinate 3,268,310 downwards.
GTTCCTGCCCTGAGTTCCCACCTTGAGCTCCCTGAGTGATGAACTGTGACCCAGGAGATGTGAGCTGAAAAAACACTTTCCTCCCCAAGTTGGTGTTGGTCAGAGTGTTTTGTCACAGCAATTGAGGAGAAACTAGAACCTTGAGCCAAATAAATCTCTCCCTTGTGTTTCTGCCAACTATCTGGTCACAATAATGTTAAAGTAACTAATGTGTGTGCTGTGTTTGGCACTTAGGTTTGCTTGCCAAGACTCTGATGTCAGCTTGATACCAGTTTGAAGTAGAGAACAGACATGAAGATGGGACTTTTAATTCGATGAGATGCATTCATCTGTTGAAACATACTCATGATAGACCAAGAGAAACTCTTCTCACGACAGGTGTGTGTCTGAGAAGGCTTCATGCTCTAGCAGTGTCAGAGTTGAGCGGTCAAGGAGGGGAAGGCACAAAGTTTCTCAGGCTTACAAGGACAGCAGGGGGTCTTGGGATGGAGACCAGCATGTAGGGTTGGGCAGGATGGAGAGTCTTCTGAAGCCTTAGCCATTTGGGTCTTGCTAAACCCCAGGTGCAGGGGAACAGAGCTAGGGCCAGGCAACAGAAGTGAGGAAGCAGATGGGAGGGGCAGGAGGTGGGAGGGAGGGAGGGGGACAGCCTGGGAACCTGAAGGGCTCTGTGAGCTCTTTATCCTGAAGTTAACGGGGAGCCTTTGGAAAGTTTTAATCAGGAGCATGATGGGACTGAATTTGCATTTTAGAAGGCTCTCCTCTGCAGCCACATGGAGAATAGCTTGAAAGGGAGCCGGCTGGTGACAGAGGGAGCAGTTGGAAGACAATAGCAGGTGTCTCATTAGTGCGCAGTGAGGTCCAGGGCAGTGGGGAGGGGCTGCAGAGACTTCGGAATCATCAGACTTTGTGATTGACATGGGGAGGTAGGGAAGGAGGAAGGGAGGCAGCAAAGAGGAGACTAAGTCCTCTGCTTGGTACCAGACACAGGAAGGAGACTGCTTAGGAGAGATGAGGAGAGCAAGAAAGCAGGCCAGCTGGGGGTCCCTGGGGTAGGTTTGGCGTTAGCCCAGCACAGACCCATGGGCCTGACACAACACCTCTGAGCAAAGAAGTTGATGGATGGGTAATTTCCTTCAAAGCCCCAGCAGATGGTTGCAGGCACCGAGCAAACCTTTTCCTGCACCTTGTGCCTTGGGACGGTGAGGACTCTGGCTGTTTATTAACTCCAAGTCGAGTGAAAACAGCATGCTTCAAAATGTGACCAATTAAGAACCCATACAAAGTGTGGCTGTCCCTGTCTGAAAGGAATCAAATGAAATATTCTAAGTGTTCAATTTCGCCTGTCAGAGTTCCTGAGTTGTCATTACCGCATCCAGTCCTCAGAGTGGCGTGACTTATTTGCACATTGTCCTGCTTCGAAAGAATGTATGACTCTCCCTGGACACCAGTCAGGGCAGTGGAGAGGAGGTGCTCCATGCCCTTTCTGAATCCAAACCACTCCATTTCCTCTCTGGAATGACTGGCTCAGGGAGGGGACAGGGCATGGCCCCTCTGACTTTAGGACAGTTGTAGAGGAACGGCAAGCCACCTGCTTGCCAGCTCCTTGCTGCAGGCTCAGCTCGTACTTTCAACCCCTCTGCAAGGCAGACCCTGTGATAATCTGGGTCTTACAGATGAGAAACTTGAGGCTGGGGTGGTGGGATAACAAGTCAACAGTCAGCAAGGGGCGGAGCTTGGATCCAAATCCAGGCCCTGTTGGCTTCACAGCCCAGGTCTCAGCTGCTGCCCCAGGGCCTTAGGCTCTCTAAACCTTTGCCTGCATCCTCCGTGGGCACTGAAGGGTCCAGGAGACCAGCAAGCCTCCCAGGGAAGGAAGGAGCTCATGTTTGCAGGGTTGGAGCCATGCAGGCTTGCTCTGCCTTGCTTTGTGCAAACACCCCTGCCTGAAGGTCACCTCACGTCTACCACTATCTGTGCATCTTCCTGTTTTACAAAGCAGAAAAGACACACTCACACACACACACACACACACACACACACACGCACACACACACACACACAGATGGATCTCTGCATGTCCTTCCAGGAACCTCAGCCCAGGCTTTTCTAGCTGCTATACCAACATGTACTGATCTGACTGAGGTTCTTCAGCTGGAGAGTACATGCAAGTGCATGTCTTCATGTGTGTGTGCGTGTGTGCATGTGTGCCTATGAATGTATATGCCTATGTTCATGCACATGTGTTTATTAATGTATATACCTATGTGCATGTGTGAGTGTATATGTCTGTATGCATATGTGTGTGCATATGTGTGCATGTGTATGTGTCATGTGTGTGAATGTGTATGCTCACATGCACATGTGTGCATATGTGTGTGTGCATGTGTATGTTTGTGTGTATGTGCATGAGTGTCTCTATAAGTGTGTGTCCAGGTACATGTGTATGCCTTTGCATGAGTGTGTCTATAATTATGTCTTGCATGTATGTATCTACCCACATGTGTCTCTATGCATATGTGTGCATGTGTGTCTGTATGTCTACATATATATGTGTGTCTGTGCATATATGTGTCTATGGATGAGTGTCTCTATAAGTATGACTGTGTATACGTACATGCCTAAGCATGAGTGTTTCTATAGAAGTGTGTATCTGTGCATATGTCTGATCATGAGTGTGTCTATAAATATGTGTCCGGGTGCATGGGCGTGCTTATGTCTGTGCATGAGTGTGTCTGTAAGTGTATGCATGCATGCATGCATGCATGCATGTGTGTGTGTGTGTGGTCATTTATGCAAGTGCCTGTGCATGTCTCAAGCATGAGCCAACGCAAGCCTCTTTTGGATCATTTGTTTCTATTTCCCCATTAAGATGTATGCATGGGGGCTGGAGAGATGGCCTAGCAGTTAAGAGTGCCAACTGCCCTTGCAGAGAACCCGAGTTCGATCCCCAGCACCCACATGGTGGCTGAGAACCATCTTTAACTCTAGTTCCAGGGAAATTTGACACCCTCTTCTGACCTCCACAGCATTGCACACAGGTGCACAAACCTACATGCAGACAGTACATTCATACACATAAAAAATAAATTTAAAAAATTTCTTTAAAAAAAAATTTTAAAAGATGTGTGCATGGAGAGAGAAGAGGACTGGGAAGCATCCACTAAGGGCCCCACCCACATGTACTAACAGAGAGACACACATAGAGACAGCATGCACACACATCACATGTATTCACAGAGAGACACACAGAAAGACAGCCATGCACACACATTCACATGTACTCACACGGAAACACACAGAGAGACAGTCATGCACACACATCCACATGTACTCACACAGAAACACACAGAGAGATAGCCATGCACACACATCCACATGTACTCACACAGAAACACACAGAGAGACAGCATGCACACACATCCATATGTACTCACACAGAAACACACAGAGAGACAGCCATGCATACACATCCACATGTACTCACACAGAAACACACAGAGAGACAGCCATGCACACACATCACATGTACTCACACAGAAACACACAGAGAGACAGTCATGCACACACATCACATGTACTCACACAGAAACACACATAGAGACAGCCATGCACACGCATCCACATGTACTCACACAGAAACACACAGAGAGACAGCCACCACACATCCACATACAGAAGCAGACTTAGCTGTGTCTATGTGACTGCTCTTAATCGGAGGCCTTGCTCTTCACCTTTAATATTTTTCTGCAGTAGGTGAAATTCTCTTCTGTGATAGACAGTCCAGGCATCCTATTATCTGGCTACTTTACATTAATCAAAATGTGTATGGTCTTTGCCATTCACTGATGGTGGGGTTCAAGAAAAGGTAGTTCAACTGGTTTGATTGATTGTCTCATATTAGCCCCAGCTCAGAGGAACACAGTGAAATGACAAGCTGCGGTACAGACAGTTCTTAGTGAAGCACCTGGTGCTGAGTAGGTGCTTGATACACGGGCTATGTCATCATGAGGCACACAGAGACATAGCACAGCCTGACTGATAGTGACAAACACAGCTCTCTCACACTTGACAGTGTGGGGGTTTCAGTGCCTTTTCCCACCCATATGCCATGGCGAGGGCAGGAAAAAGAGGGGACAGGTGAGCAGAAGGAGGAAGCAGGGTTCATGAAGGAAAAGGGGGAGGTAGACAGAGAGAGGAAAGAGAGGCCCCTTGTGCAGATGTTTAATCTGTAAGGAATCCTGGGGGCACCAAAAGGTTTCTGAGCCCCTCAAATCCAATATAAATTACATTCATGCATGTTTTTACACATTCGTTGGAAGAGAAAGGCCTACATCTTCATCAGATTCTCAAAGGGCTTCTTGGGCCCTCAAAGGCTCAGAAGTGTTGTTCTAATCCACCAGCCTTGTTTTACAGATGAGATGCTGAGGCCTAGAGAGGGCAAGGAGCGTGTATCTCTGTGCTCAGAAGTCGGAAAGAGTGGGGCCTAGTGTACTCATTCCTAGGTCACGTCTCCAGGTACTTCCCAGGTTTAACCTAGAGAATGGGTGTCAGGTGAGGCCAGCCAGGGCCTAATGAGGGCAGCCTAGGCCATCCCCACTGCAGAAAAGGACTTGAGGGCAAGGGACCTGCAGCCTGGAACCTGCGTCGTGGCAGGGAGTCATTGGCTGACCAGGGTGGGCTGTTCCCACGAGCTCTCTGGAAAAGACCCTAGAGAAAGGAACGTTCAGGAAACTGCTGGAAGAGTTTCAAGTAGGACTGGAAGGCGATAGCCATGCCACTGGTAATAACCTCTGAGCACAAAGCAGTAGGAACCCATTTCCCAAGTGAGTCTCAACCTGAGAAGTCAGTGCCTATAACTGGTACCAGGATCATCGGGTGCCTTTTTCATCTGTGGAGCGAGGCTAGCCACCATTTCACTGTGCCTTCATGGTCACATACATGGGAACTAAAAATGAACATGGCTTCAGTGTTTTACACTCTCACCCAGTTGCTAATGATGCTTAACTGCTTACTGGTTTGATGTCATGAAAAAATAAGCACACATATCAGAAAAATATAATGCAAATATACTGTTTAAAATATAATTAAATATATTCAAATATAATTAAAAATATACCGTTTAAACTCCAGAGTGTGTGTAAATCTAAACACACCCTGGAGTTTAAACAGTAAAAAGTATGTCAAATGAAAATCGGTCTGTTTCCACCAGTTCCTAGGATTCATTCCCCAGAGGCAGATAAAAGAAAGTGTAGTTACCTCCATTTTATAATCTCAGAGAGATTAAGTGGTTAGCTTAATGTCACACAGCTGACTCAGAGAGCCTGAGCCCCTATTCTTAAAATAATTTTATTATGTGGATGAGTGTTTGACTGCATGAGCGTACATGCAGCATATGCATGCAGTGCTCATGGAGGCCAGAATAGGACACTGAATGCCCTGGAACCAGAGGAACAGACGGTTATTAGCCCATTGAGTGGATGCTGGGAACCGAACCTGGGTCCTCTGCAAGAGCATCCAGTATATTTAACTTCTGAGCCATCTCTCCAGCCTAAAACTCTATTCTTGACAGCAGATACAGCCTGTTACTGTATTAACAGGTTTTCTTCTCGTGGGTCCAGGGCTGACACACTGGTACTCAAAATGTGAGTAATCTTGAGCACCAATGTCTGAGAAGGCTGGAAACCACATGTTTGTGGGAGGTGTCACTGGTGCCCATAGTGTCATGATATTACTGTGGGTCTGAGATTTAGTAAGAACTAAAAGCGGCTGTGGAGTTCAGGATTAGAAAATATTTTTATGCTCCCAGGTAACTGTAGCTCAGTGATGCTAAGTGTGGTCCTGTGCTATGTGACCCTGTTCCTGGGGAGACATGAACAAACATCTACCTAACACAGATGGCAGACTAAAGGAAGGATACCTCAAAGCCCAACTTGGTGAATCAGTGAGTTTTACTTGGGGTTTCTTACAGGAGTATGGGTGAAAGGTTACTTACAGGGGCAGAAATGGTGCAAAGACAGCTGCAGGAAAGCAGGAAGTCTGGAGCTCAATGTACAACCTGCAGGCAGCACACCAGGTTGGAGAGTATCTTGGGTAGCTCCATTGATGGAGCTTCTTCCAGATAGCTCAGCTGCAGGCAGGTTTATATGCTTGGGGGGTAGGGGGGTGGCTAGTCAATTCAGGGACTTCCAGAAGCTTCCTGAAGTTGTTTGCTTCCGTTTAGAACAACCCATTGTTTACCTCTCTTTAGAATACCCTGTCTTAAGGACCTTCCCTCCAAGATGGAAGGTTTTATCACGGGGGAACACGGTGTCACGCAGTCATCCAGTGCCCACAGATGGGCTTGGGAGCTGGCTCAGTGCTTGGCGGCTGGGCAAAGGCTTTATTTTGTCTCGCTTTCAGCAGCTCTTTCTATGTCATCTGCCCCTCACCACTTTCAGTGCTGCCTGTCTTCAGAGCTGGCTTCCAACAGGAGCGTGGCTTGGCTCCACAGAGGTTTCTTCCCACTGTCCGTCCCTCCTCCTCCACTTCACCCTGCAGCTGGTTCGCTTCTCTGACCTGCAGCTGCTTAGCCTTCCTTGGATATCCAATTCAGAGCTCATCTCCCTGGGGAAAGTGTCTGTAGCCTTTCTCCAGTGTTCACATACATCACAGGCCTCTCGTGATTTGGGGCGCACTTTCTCTCTTTTCTTTTTTTCGTTGAATTTTTGTGCATTTCATACAGAACATCTCAATCGATCTTAACCACCTTTATACCCCTTCTGGGGTGCCATTCTATATCTCCTTCCTTCCCTTTCTTCCTTTCTTTCTTTCTTTCTTTCTTTCTTTCTTTCTTTCTTTCTTTCTTTCTTTCCTTCCTTCCTTCCTTCCTTCTTTCTTTCTTTCTTCCTTCCTTTCTTCTTTGTTTCCTTATTCTCTCTCCCTCCCCCTCCTTTTTTATCCTTTTAAAGCTTTTTAATTTATTTTATTTTATTTGTATGAGTTTATTGCCTACATGTGTATAAGTACTATAATGTCATACAATGCTTGGGAGATCTGATCTTCCCTTTTTCTGAAAAGGCATTGGATCTCCTGGAACTGGAGTTATGGACAGTTGTCAACTGCCATGTGGGTGCTGGGAATTCAATCTGGATCTTCTACAAGAGCAGCCAGTGCTCTCAACTGCTGAGCCATCTCTTCGGCCCATACTTTCTTCTGTGAGAAGGGTCTTACTATGTAGTTGAAACTGACTTGGAACTCCCTACGTATGGCCTCAAATTTAGGATTTTCAAGCTTCTGCCTCCTGAGTGCTGGGATTACCCAGGTGTGCCACACACCTAGTCTACATGCTTTCTTAGACCTGTAGATTTGAACCCACTGACTTCCTGTCTTTCATTGTAGTTCATTCTCACTTTCCAGTTGAGCAATTCAGTAAAGCACTGTTTTAATGTTTTCAGAGACTGTGCCAAAAGCTAGGCCTGATTCAGAAACCCCTCATTCCTTCCAGGGTCTCCTAACTGATGAAACTAACAGCAGCTACTGCCACAATCACCTTGCTGAACATGCCACAAACATTATGGGCCCACATCTGCACCTAGAATGATCTCATAGCCTTCTTTGATATCACTGGAATAGGACTGCTGGGTCATATAGTTAATTTTATAAGAAACTGCCACAGAGTTTTCCTAAATGCCTGGAACATTTTACACGCCCACCAGTGAGGCATGACAGTTCCCATCGCTTCACGTTGTTTCTGACATTTAGTGATGACAAGTTTTTAATGTTAGCCATTTTAGTGGGTGTGAAGCAGGATCTTACCACGGTTGTAATTTGAGTTCCTCTGATAATAAATGGTGTTGAACACCTTTGCGTGAGCTTCTTCATCTCTCTTTTTTTATGAAGTGTCAATTAAGTCTTTTTTGCTCATTTGGGGGGGTGTGTTATATTCCTTTCGATTATTGAGTTGCAGGAATTGCGTATATATATAATAATCCAAGTCCTTTGTCATGTATACAGCACATGTACAAATGACCTTTCCAGTATGTAGTTTGCCTTTTTTTAAGATGTCTTTTGATTTTTAATTTTGATGAAATCTAATTTATCAAGTTTTGTGGTTTATGTTTTTATGTTATGTCCAAGAATATTCTTATGCTCTATCCAAGAATATCCTCTGATCTCAGAGCTATGAGGGAGTCAGTCTTGAGTGTTTGCACATGGGAACTATACAGTTTTAGTGTCTACACCAAGACCTAGAGTCTTCCATGAATTCTGTTTCTGTTCCCACACAGTGACCTAGTTGTTCTATCACCATTTGTTGTTCTCCTGTTTTCCCAGTGAATTTCCTTGGTACACTTATTGAAAATCAATTCACCATAGCTGTGTAAGTCTATCCCAATTCTTAACTGTATTTAATTGTTCTACACATTTGTCCTTATATCACTGCTACACCGTCTTGACTTTTGTAGCCTTTTAGTAAAGTAAATCTTTAATCAGGTAATACGAGTCCTCCAACTCTTTTTTAAATTTTATCAATAAGTTCTTCAACTTATTTTTTTAATTTTAGCACTACAAATCCTTTGCGTTGTCCTATAAGTTTCAGGATTAAATTATCAATTTTTTCAAGAAATTAGTGTAGGGTTTGGGGTTCCAGTTTAATATATGCATCAAATTAACATGTTAAGAATATCGAGCCTTCTAGGGCCGGGGTCTATGGCTGTGTTGGCGCACTGCTTGTCTAGCTTGCATGAAGCCCTGGGTTTAATCCAGGGGACCACATATATGATGGTACAAGCCTATAATCCCAGGAGGATCAGAAGTTCAATGTCATCTTCAGCTACATAATGAGCTCCAGACCAACCTGGGCTACAAAAGGCCAAATCAAAAGGAGGAAAAGAAAGACAGACAGGAAAGGAGGGGAAAAAAGACTGTTAGGTCTTCCATTCCATGAACATTGTATATTTCTCAATTTATTTAGATCTTTCATTTATCTTATGAACATTTGGTGATTTGGGGGGTATAAAGTCTATATTTTATTATTGTTATTTTTTTTTTAATTTTCATTGTTTTTGTTTTAAATTTTGTGTATGAGTATTGTCTGCATGCATGTAAGTGCACCTGTGTTGTGCAATGCCCACAGAGGTCAGAAGAGGGCATCAGATCTCCTGGAACTAGAGTTACACAAATGGTTGTTAGCTGCCATGTAGGTGCTGGGATTCAATCCCAGGTCCTCTGCAAGAGTGGACAGTGCTCTTAACCACTGAGCAATCTCTCCAGCATTGCTGTCATTGTTTTCATTTTGGTTTTGTTGGTGTTAATGTCACAAGAAGCTTCTGGAACTTTTTTCAAAGTTGTTGCACTCTTACTATTTTGTATTGCTGCTAATCATACATGAGTTCCATCTGCTCCAAATGCTTTCCAAGATGAAGTGTTGTCAGCTTCTTTTGTTTTAGCTACTTCGTGGAGGAATTTGTACATATAGTGACTTTAATTGTCATTTTCCTGACCAAGAAGGGCAAGTGTGCTGCCCATGCCAATTGGACAATTAATTATATATCTCTTTTCATAAAGTATCTTTTTAAGTCTTTTACTTAAAATTTTGAGATAAGGAATAGTTATCAAGTTGCATTCTTTTCAGGTTTTAAATATCACTCCTCTGTGAAGTACATGTTTTTGTTTTTTAAGTGTTTGTTTGTTTGATTGTTTTGGTCTTTTTGAGATGGTCTTTCCCTGTAGCCCCAGCAGGCCTAGAACTCACGTAAACCAGGCTGTCCTTGATCTCACAGACTGCTGGGATTAAAGGCAAGCACCATCACACCCGGCTTGAAGTACCTGTTTTAAGGGTGACTTCTAGTCTTTGGCTTCTTTGTTCTTTTTAGTGATGTCTTTGCAGAATCAAAAGTTCTCATGTTGGTGCTGGAGAGATGGCTCACTGATTGGGAGCACTGGCTACTTTTGCAGAGGCTGTGGGCTTGATTCCCACCACCCACATGGTGGCTAATAACCATCCATAAGTCTAGTTCCATACACATAAAATAACAATGATAACAACAACAATAATAACAAATGTTCAAAGTTCTCCTTTAACTGTCTCTTACAGTCCTACAGTTTGCACTCTGCATCCCACTTAAGGAACCTGAACTCACCCCACATCACTCTGGCTTTGGCTTTCTTTCAGGATCATCATGCCTTGAACATTCGTGTTTAAATCTTTGGCTCATCTCTTTAACTTTTTAAAATGATCGTATATAGTTGTTTCAATACTCTTTGCTGACAAGCGTCCTTACCCATTGAAAATCTTTGCACACGAGTCTAAAGTCAATTGACTGTCTAGGTAGTGATTTTGCCTAGTTTTAAAAACTCTCCTTACTCTGTTCCTTGGATTGAACATTTTCTATTGATCATTCTTCTTCACATTCTCTGACCCTTCATTCTGTGGTCTCCTGTCTGTTGTTAACCTCAGCAATGAAGTCTTCATTACAGTGGGGTATTTTGGTTTTATCATTTCTATTTGATTCTCTTTTGTTCCCCTTTCTCTGCTGGAACTCCCCCATCTATTTCCCATCATGCCTATCTGCTCGTGTGAGTCCTTGAGCACAGTTGTAATAGCTATTTTAGAGTTCTTTTGTTAATTTCAATGTCTGTGCCACCTGAGCACCTGTTTCTACTGACTGCTGTTGTCTAGATTACAGGTCACATTTTCCTGCCGCTTGTCTGGTGATGTTTTATTGTGGGGTGATGTCGTGAATGATACCTGGCAGGGAGTTTGTTCCCTGTTGTTTTCCTTTAAAGGCTGTAAGTTTTGCTTTGGCAGTCATTTAACACGCTGGTGCCGATTCACAACCCTATTATGGTTTGCTTTTTTCCTAAGACTGGTTTCAGTTTCATCACTGGTCGTAATATGTGGCTCTAACATACAGCACTTCCTTTCAACTGAGGGTGACTTACCACCTCCCAGGGCATTTCTCAAAGTCTAAAGACACTGAGTTGTTCTAAAAGTGGATGGGTGCTATTGGTAGTTGATAAGTAAAGAGTAGGGTTGAGGCTAAACTTACTGCAAAGAACAAAATAACCCCCCCCAACAAATAAATTATGTACAAATTGCCAATAGTGCTAAGTTTAAGAAACCCCAAAATTCTTCTCTTTGAGCACAGCCCTTCCTCCCAACACACCCCCTTCCTACTAACACACACCCTTTCTCCTGACACACACCCTTTCTCCTAACACACAGCCCTTCCTCCTGACACACAGCCCTTCCTCCTGACACACAGCCCTTCCTCCTAACACACAACCCTTCCTCCTGACACATAGCCCTTCCTCCTAACACACAGCCCTTCCTCCTAACACACAGCCTTCACAACCTTTTTTATTTGGGGTGGGAAGGAGATATAGGATCTTTCTACGTAGTCTAGGCTGGCCTCAAACTTGATCCTCTTGCCTCAGCCGGGACTACAAGCGTACAATACCACACGTAGCTGTCCTTTCCTCTCTTCTCCCTCCCCTCACATCTTTGCCCTCTTCTCCCCTGGCCCCCTCCTCTTTCTTCCCTATGGTTCTGGGAATTGCATCCAGGGCTATACACAGGCTAGGCCCTGTGTGTCTTGACTGCGGTGCCCACTGGCTCATCTGTCTCATCTCCATTCTCGCAGAGCTGGAGCGCCCATGTCTGGTGTTTCCACTTAGTTCTTGGGCTTTCCACAGTTGCCTCTCTGCAAGGCCTCACCAAGCTTTTCCAAGTCCAGGTTTCAACAAAGACCACAGGGCAAGGCCTTAACAAAAGACTCGCAGGGCATGTGCACCCCAACTTCTGAGGACATTTTTCTCTCTGAGGCCCTCCTATCCCACATTCCAAGTTACTTCAGCAGCCTGAGGTCCACACTCTGCTCAGCTCAGTCAGACTGCGGAGCCACACTGGGCATGCCCTTCTTTGCTAAGTGCTCCAGGCAGAAATCTCTGTAAATTCCTCAGGGCTGCCCTTCTCTCAGAGACCACAATTCTTCCTGGTGGTTGATCTGTGCCTGAAAACAACAGTCTCCTTTGTGTTGAGAATTTTAGTTGTGAGAAACTAAGTATACTACCTAGAATTTGCTGAAACAAACAGCTTCCTAGAGGTCCTCTTGAGGGAGTCTGACCCAGTAGTCTGGGCTATGAGCTGAGAATTTCATTTAGAAACCCTTGGAGAAGATGCTAACTTAATCCATGAATTGGTACTGACTATTCTAAGCCATAGTGGGACAGGAGGGTGTCTCTTCCCTTCTGTAGGCTCCAATGCCTGTCATGGATGGCTCGGCAGACATGTTGCTTTGATGGGGTGGAGAGTCCTTTCTCTCCACACTGTGCTCATTGTGGCCCCAGACCTGGAGAAGACGCCATCTGAGGGAAAGGCCTCCTGGCCTCCTGGCCTCCAGTCCTCGGGGCCAGCCCCTGCTGCAAAGACTGCAGAAGGTGCACCTCTGTGTATGAGGCATGGGGAACCTCTTCTCTTCAAGCCTTCTTGGTAAAGTATCTGCTTCCTCCTGACAGAACCATTCCCAAAGGGCCCCAGAGACACAGATCTGGAGGGGAGGAGAGACACAAGCTCCTGTCTGCAGGCTTCACAGCTCACTTCACAGTTAATGCTGATTTATGAGTTTTAATCATTATGTCACATAGGGGAAATCTGACTGGGAGTCATTTCAGTGAAGAAATCCATCTGTTTTTACACTCTGGCCTCATGTCTTCAACGTCTTCTCTAAATTATCCACTTGTGAAGCTCATGAAGTACAGACAGGAGACACCCACTAGCTTCTTTCCTATCCACTCCACAGAGGCAGCTCCGGAGCTGTGCCCCAGATCGCCCACAAACTCCACCACAGGCACTTTCTGCAGTTGAGAGGGCATTAGATGGAGCTAGCCCAAGGGTTTATAGACCCAGTTCACTCACTCACTTATACTCAGTCTTTTCTTTACTTTTTCACCTGTGGATTCACTCATTTGTTAATCTATGCACATCTGTAGGAAGCTTTCTTTGTACCAAACAGGTACCACGCAGCCCTGCTAAGGGAAGGGGAACATAGCACCTGCCTGCAGGCACTGTAGGGAACTGGCCTTTCAGCCAGAGATCAGCCAGCTACTTCTGTAGCCCGGCCTGAGAGGTATTTCCACCTCAGGCCCTTAGCCTGGGACAACAAGACACATTTCTCACTCTTGGCCGTGACTTCCCACCTGCCCAGAAACTGCTGAACCCTGGACAGGAATTTCAGGCTGATGGCTGTTGGTCTATCTTCAGCCTATGTCCACTCACAACACCAGCTATCCAGATTTGTGGTCCACCCTGGGACCTCTTTCCAACCCACTGGGCACCTGAACAAAATGCAGGCCTGCTTTGGCCTGTGTGTGTGCAGAAATTTAAAAAATGATGGCCGGGAATTCCATAATGATGTTAATGGGGAATTCGATTTATTCGTTGCTATAGCCTGCTTTTATAAACCAAATGACGTCAGCTCCCAGAGCCAATCACAGGCCCCCCCAATACCAAGCCACTGCACAGTGCTGCCCCACCCAGCATCATGCACCTAGGCCATGTTGTTTGCTCCTCCTTGGGGTACAGTCAAAGAAATCCCCTGATTCCCGTCCACATGGTGCCCTGAGGGGTGCTAGCTAAGAACTCGCCCCCAATTCAAACTGGATCTTCCTACACACATCCACAAAACAAAAGACCTTCACCCTAACTCCATGCTCAGCAGAGTGCCTGGCTCTAAGAGAGTGGAGCTGTGTGGTTAACTCATTCACTCACTTACTCTACAAATATACATTGAGTACCTACTTTGTACCAAGACACCTATTTGGCATCAGTGACTCAGATGAAAAGATAGAAGAGCACTATCAAATGCTTCATCTTCTAATCGAGGGGAAAATGCAAATAGGTCATGATGAAGTAAATAAGATCAGTGGAAAACTATGAAGACAAAGAACAGGACAAAGAAGCAGAGAGGAGTCAGGGCGACTGGGGAAGACTTCTCTGAAGGTGACGTTTAGCCAAGACCTACAATACTAGTGGTAATGATATAAGAAAAAGATAAGGAAGAGGAGGGAGAGGAGGAACCATGTGAAGACTCAAAGACAGAATGTTCTTAGTAGAGGGAATAGCAGACATGAAGTCCCCAATAAATGCATGGGGTGGGGCTGTGGGATGCGGGTAGAGTGGCAGAGGCTGCAGAAGTAGCCCTGTGGTGGTGGGAAAGCTTCTGGATATTCTTCTGCCTGGAAGAATTGTCTGCTTTTCTCAGTTTATTTACTTAGCCATGTATGGGCTTCTGAATATTTATTTTATCTTTGAGTTATGTTTGCATTACTTTGTTTTTTATTTTTCCTCAAATCACTTGAGGTATGACCACTGGGAGCATTTCCCTGACATCACTGAGCTGTGTGTGGTATGCTGCATGGTGTGTCTATATGTACATATGTGCATATGTGTGGTATCTGTGCATGGCATCGTATATATGTGTGTGGTGTCTCTGTGTGTCTGTGTAATGTCTAGTGTATGGTGAGTGAGAGTTCTGGGTGTGGTATGTGGGATGGGGAATCTATGTGTATTACTATGTAATGTAATGTGTGTATATGTGTATGGTGCATATATATATGATATTAAGTGTGTAGTATGTGGTAGGAGGTGATGGTGTAATATATATGTGTAATGTATACATGTGTGGTATATATGTGGTATATGGATGGTGTATGTGTGTGGTATGGAGATTAGCATGGTGTATGTGGTAGAGGTCTGACAGCCTCTGTCCCTGTCTGTAAGCTCTTGGGAACCTTGCTCTTCCACAGCTTTGTCCCTCCTACACAGCCGTCCCCCTCTGCACTCAGACCTCCCAGTCCCACCTCTGCTCTAATACATCTTCATAAGCCAGGCTTTCCTCTCATCTCTCCCCTTGAGTTAGAATACAGCATTGTCCAACAAGACTGAAATCTTCCTCACCGCCCCTTTTAAAAGAAATCTAAAGTGAGCCAAATGGACACAGGATAATTGCTCAATAGGTCACCATGCCACATTAAATTGTTAATATGTCATTTTATGCTAATACCTCTAGGCCTTGGAACCTAACAGGACTCGCTGACTAACTCGTTCAGCTATCTTTAGTCACAGAGTGAGTTATTTAACCTCTCAGCGAAGGAGTAGGCTCATCTTTCATGGATTGTGATGACACATTCCCTTAGAGCAGTCAGACTACAGAAAGTGGTCTGCTGTGTTGGTTGGCGCACAACCAGCCCTTCCGCACCTCTGAGGTTCGTACATGGATTGGTGCACATTCAGCCCTTTGCACCTCCGAGTGTGTGCTGAGTGAACCCAAATGAACTGGTCAGTGAGGGGTGGGAAAAAATGTCACAGCTTTCACGTCTCTCCAGTACAAGCCCAGCAGAAAGTTAGCAGGAACCCAGCCCATAGCAAACACCTTCATGCTGTCAAGATACCATCCTAGGCTCAGCAATTACTTCAGAAATTATTTTATTGTTGTTATTATTACACTATGATTATTGTGTATGTGAGAGAAAGAGATGTATGTTTGTGTGTGCAGACACATGCATGCCTGTGCTCCTTAATATCTGTCAACTTGATACAAACCTGGACAAACTTGGGAAGATCGAATCTCACTTGAACAATGCCTGTATCAGACTGGCCTGTGGGCACGTCATGTCTGTGGGGCATTTTCTTGGTTGCTGACTGATGTAGAAGGCCCCGCCCACTGTGGGCGGGGCCATCCCTAGGCAGGTGGGCGTGGGCTATGTAAGAAAGCTAGCTGAGCAGGCAGGAGAAGCAAGCCAGTAAGCAGCGTTCCTCCATGGTCTCTGCTTCCTTGAGCTCCTGCCCTGGCTTCCCTCAAAGATGGACTGCAACCTATAAGCCAGATAAGCCCCGCCCCCCATGGCCTTTCATCAGTGTTTCATTACAGCAACAGAGAAAAAAGAACTAAGATAATGCCACATCACGCATGTGAAGGTCAGGTGACAAGATGCAGGAGTCAGTTCTCTGCTTCTACTATGTAGGTTCCAGGGAGTGACTTAGGTCACCAGACTTGGCAGTAAGGACATTTGCCCTCTGAGCTTCTCAGCCCTCCATCCCAGGCTTACGGGTCATAAACCTCTCATGAGTGTCGCTGGATCTCACTTTCAGTCCTGTGAGATAACTGTGAATAGTCCATTTTACAGAGAAGGAAACTGGGGCCCAGAAAGACCTTAAACTGCCATTCTCACAGCATACCCAGGTCTTGGAAATGGCCATCTGGCTGCACATACCAGCTTCATTTCAGGAACATCTATGAAGGCCTGGTAGAGAGAGCCGTAAGGATGCATCTTCACTTGGAGTGTGATGCACACTCCTACTCTGCTTGTCAGCTGGTGCTCCTGGGCCCTGATGCTACCTTCTTTTTCTGGCAGTGCTGACTATCAAATAAGAAGGTCTAGTGACAGCCACCACTTACTGGATGTGCATGCTGTGGCAACCACAATGCTCAGCACTACACTATGTCGTACATTGTTCAGTCCTCCACCAGGAAGAAGGAAGGGACTATTAGCATCTCAGCTGCACAGCTGAGGTAACTCAGCTTCAGCAAATCCAAGGACCTTCTGATGGCCACAGGGCTGAGCAGTGGCCCATCTCTCTAACCTGCCACCCCAACTCCCCAAGACAATCTTGCTCCAAATACAGGGACACAAAGACACTCTCCATTTTTCCACTTACTTTCTTGCTATTGTGTATGGAGCTTGTGGCTGGACTTGGAACTCATCCCTGACCTGCAACTCATTGTTCCACGGTGGCAAGTGTAGCTGGAGAAGAATGGAAGGCGAACTCTGTGGGGTATTCTTCCTGGGGATGAAAATGGCCCTGGGAAATGGATCACTCATTTCTGTTGGACCAGCCTTTGCCGATCATCAAGACCCCCTATGCTTTCTTTCTTCTTCCAGTATTTCCATTCATATCTTTCATCCACTTTTTGCTTATGGATGGTCAGGCAGAACTAAAGAAGGAAGAGGTGCCATATATCTTCCCTGTATTCTTTAAACCATGATTCACACTTAATAAAAATGAATACTTACTTCTTAGGTAGGTTTCACAATGTTCTATGAGAAGGGACGTATGTCCCAGCCCCTACTGAGCATGAGATGTGTGCAGGTGCAAGCAGGTTTCTGAGCTAAGGCAAGGAGCATGGTGAGCCTAGCAGGGATGGGTAGCCTTCAGGAAGAGGACATCAGGAGTCAGAACGGTAGTGAGTACAATAGCCAGGTGACAGAACACAGGTGTTTGGAAGCAACTGGAGGGAGGAAGCAATAAGGCAAGCAGCCCCATGATGTGACCAGAAGTGAAGCAAAGGAGAATTAAGAGATCAAGTGGTTGTCCACAAATTTATTGAAGAAAGGTCCTAGCAGTATCTGCAGTGCCAGCCTGTCTGGTGGCTCTTCCTCTGCTAAAGAAGAAGCTATGCAGATGAGGGTGCACTCACAGACACACACACATGCACATCATTGGGGACAGACAACAGAGTCCGAGGTAGGAAAGAGCTGCCTACAGCAGCCATGAAACTTCTGATGATGTCCTCCCAGAGTCTCACCATGTCTCCGTTACTGGAAGGAATCCCAATGGCACAGCTAGTGTTCATTGAGATCAGCCTGGCTTATTGGTCTCCATGATCCCAACAGAGCAGCCCAGCCATGTGAACAGAGGAGGATGGCCTGGCATGCAGCACATGTTTTACATTTAAAGACACATACACCCTCTTCTGACCTGAATTAATTCTTCATCCCATAGGGGTAGTAGGGTTGGGACAGGGCCACTGAATCCAAACTAGACTCAAAATTCCTTTCTAGAGTGATGAAAAGCTATTTTCTTTTTTTTTTTCACAAATACAATCCATTTATTTGGTCCTCACCATAAATGAAGATGAAGGGAAAATTACATTAAGGATGGTAGGGGATGTTTAGAATCACAGAATTTGATAAGAGGATGGTGGTGGAGTAAATAACAATATTCAATATTTTGTTCTACAGGACTGGGCATTCCTGTAACATGCTGCTGATTCTCTGTTCATAATAAAGTCATGTCACTCTTACATCAGCTATTATATAATATATATTATATAATTTGTATTAGTAACATTTCTTGTTGCTCTGACAAAATACCTGACAAATTAAGAAAGGAAGAGTTTACTTTACAAGTATCTATGTCCAAATTTTGAACAACCCAAGGTTCCCATAGTCCAGTCAGTGAGGCTTGTATGCACAGGCATGTTGATCAATTAGGAGTCCAGTCTATATTGCTGTAGTCTCATGATTCACCCCTATCTCTCCGCAGCCTTTATATTCTACCACACCTCCTCTTCCGCAATTTGTTCCCTAGGCTTTGGGAAAGGGGCACAAGTGGGTGAGAAGAAAACAGTCTACTTTCTTTGGAGTTGTCATTTTGGACTCTAGTCTGTTCAGGTTGTTTCCCTTCATGGGTTGACAGCTTATCCAGTGATACCTTTTTAGTCATACTAACAAAGCACAAGCAATTGGATGTACAGGCATTTAAGCAGTACTAATTATTATGGAAGCTAAGCTGTGAGCATAGACACAGATGCTTGGATGGTATGCTAATCCACAAACTGTGGTTTCTCTATAAAGGGTGACAAGTTCTTATTGTGGCTTATAATATCTCCTAACCACAAGAGGACATAAGCTTATGGCATCCGCTGTGAGTTATTCCTCCAAGGAGAAATATATATATATATATATATATATATGCACATGGCTGCCACTGTTGCACAGTATCTCCAGGCTGTTGAGGTGTAGCTGATACTGACGAAGGAGTCTTGCTTGTCTCAGGGAGACCAATATTTTGCTGTATTGCTTTAATGGCCTTTGGTAACACTCTATGGCATTTCAGAGGCCAGTTGTACATTAGCAAGTGACATCTCAACATTTTTTCATGCTCACACCAGGTCTTTGACAACAGGGACTTACTGCTTTTCTCCTTGTATATATCCCACTTAGAGGCAAAAGGCCTTTATAATTTGGGGGGGGGATTGAATCCCTTAGCCAACATCTCCTAGGCAGAATAATTCATTGCTGATGTCAGAGCTTTCCTGTACTAATATACTTTGCTTAATTACACAGCTTATAAAGACTTTACTATTGAATTTGGCTCTAGATAGAGAATTATCCTTTCACAGTTCCTATGCCTATCAGTCAATTAAAAAAGGGTAGTTATACCTGTTTTATAAGAAATTACCACTATAATGGTTGGCTCTAATTTACAGTTAGGGAATGACATCATTACCATCATGTTTTTCTTTTTCCTATAAAGGGGAGAGGTAGGAAGGTTTCTCAGTATCTGGAAGGTAAACTTCATTAGGGCCCATTACTGAAAAGTCTTTAAAGCAGATTTTCATGCCAGGCCAGAAAAAGGCCAAGAGCTTGGAGGAAGATAGTCATTAAAATCCACTCTGTAAGATTTGCAGTTTAAAAGGGTATATTAAAAATAACATATATTTATATAGAGAGGTATTTCAGTAGAGATTTATACACAAATACAAAATAAACCATATAAGTTAATGGACTTGATTTCTCTGAAGTCATAGTCTAGTCATATAGCTTTAAAGAGCAAAGTGTATATTGGGTAAAATTTATTTGGCAGGTGCTCAACTCTGCCCAAGCTTTATCCACATATTATAGGATATTTTAAGGCTTAGTGAAATGTTTAGATTAGTTAAATTTGGTTGTAGGTTTTGGTGAAAATGGTAATACATTTGAACTAATTGGGAATATAAAATGTTAATTGTTTTATTTATAATTTGTATTGAACTTCCAACAGTAACGTTGGGGTTAAGGTACACAAATGGTCTCTATATTTTTCTGAATTATACAACAGCACATTGTAACACTTTTTTTTTAATTTTATTTATTTCTGTATGTGTATCAATGTACTGTCTGCATGCAGGTTTGTGCACCCGTGTCGTGCAATGCCGCGGAGGTCAGAAGAGGGTGTCGGATTCCCCTGGAACTGGAGTTCTCCTGGAATTGGAGTTTCAGACGGTTCTCGGCTGCCATGTGGGTGCTGGGGATCGAACCCGGGTCCTCTGTAAGAGCGGTCGGCGCTCTTAACCGCTAGGCCATCTCTCCAGCCCCTGTAACACTTTCTTTTACTTGTAGGACAATGTAAAGGAATTAAGCTTAAATTTACTTCCCAAATAAGTAGCATACAGTCAATGAGAAACAGTTTGGGTAAATGTGTAATACACCTTAGGCATCTATAGGTCAAAACATAAAAATTAAAAAAAAAAAAAAAGAGGGAGGTGGGGTAGTATCCTTTCTTGGATTCTGTGTTCCAATCCTATTGATAAATTTTCAATTTTTGAGATCTTGAAAATAACAATGGGAGGAGAATTGTATGTTCCCACAGGTAAAAATCACCAGTCTAAATGCCTGAAAACATACAACTTTTGCCTGTGTAGGATGGACTGGGAAATGCCAGCAGAGAGGCTGACCCATCTGAACATTAAAGAAAGCAGAACCTCAGACTGCCTGAGTCACAGACACTGAGCATCTCTCTGAATACTATTGGGGTTAACTGTTTATAATGGGCCCTAACAAAGTTTACCTTCCAGATATCATATCTTACCTCTTCTAACACATACCCATAAACAGAAATGTCATATCAAGGGCAGACTTCTTTGCTCTAGTCACAGCTTAGAGTCATTTTTTTGCAAACATGTATCCTTATTCCTTTTTAGGAAAATGAACTTTGATTGTAATCAAGGACACCAAAATTAAAGCAACAGTAAGAAACTACTAAACCCATTGAATTGACAAAACTATAAAGGCGTAGACCAACCATAATGAAAACATGCTCACTCCCCCTGCCTTTTAAATACAGAGGATTTCAGGAGGATTTCAATACTCCATTCTACATGGGACATGTCTTGCACATATCATTTATAATTCTTTATTGCTTTGTTTCTTGTGTATATTCATGGAGTGAATCCAGATCAGGGGTCTGCAGACCAATGCAGGGCAATACAAGCTTGGAAATTCTATTAGGCATTTTCTCTTTGGTTCAGGAGAAGGATATTTAATTTAATTTCTTTCTAGGCTACACTAACCTCCAAGAGGAAGTCTCTGGGTGATTTGAAATGAGACTTTCTCCCTGGAATTCCTCCAAGTCCATCTTCTAGAGTGGTCATGGCTCATCTTGCCATAACCCATTACACATTCTCCTTAAAAGGAAGCAGGTATTCTTTCAATGTCAGATTCATATGGAAGAGAGATTCCTGGGAATGGCTTTATTCTGAGCATCTCTTGCCTGTTAAGTTCTTAAAACATAAATCATTGGAGGACAGGGTTGATCTATTAACAAGAAAGAGGTAGAAGTGCCTTGTACCTGAGCTTCTTGAATAAAGTTCTCTGATATAGTCCAATGTGGGGAGAGTAAATGAACAAACGATTAAGGCGATAGATATTAGTTACTCTTCTCATTATTGTGACTAAAATTACTTCACAGGAACAGGATGTATGGTGAGGGTTGCTTGGGTTTATGTTTTCAGGTGGTTCAGCCCATGATCACTTAGTTTCGTGTGTTGGGCAGAACATCACAGTTGCAAGAACACGAGGTGAAGGAAGTACTTCATCTCATGTGGACAGGAACCAGACAAAGGGGCATATAAGAAAGGGCTAAGGCAAGATATAGACCCCAAGGGCACAACCCCAAGTAAACATAAACCACTTCCCTAACTAGGCACCTCCCAATAAAACCTTGATAGTATGAATCTATCAAGGATCAGGCCATTGGTTAAGCCAGAGCCCCTAGGTTCTAATAATCTATGGAAAGGCTTTTACAGATATACCCAGAGATGGGCTTAACTAACTTCCTAGGTATTTCTTAGTCCATGCAAGTTGTTAATCAAAAGTAACACCTTAATACTTTGTAGTTCATAAACTACCATAGACCCACTCTTTAATTCTTAATGCTACCAGTTATATTAGAATAAAATTACTTTTCACCACAGTCCTTGAAATCTCAACAGATTTTCTTACTAATTTCCCACATCATTTTTCCCCTCCCCACCTCCTTGTAAGAATACCTTCTGCTCTATGTCAAACGCACCAGGTAAGATCTGCTTCCAGGCCTCTGTGCGTGCCCTGCCCTCAGCCTGGGACGCCTTCTCTGACGTCTTCTTCAGGGTTTATGCCCCATTTCTAGTGCACATCTTGGCCAACATATAGTTTCTTTATTAAGGCATTTTCCGTATACTGGTCTTAAAGAGCACTCTCTACTCTTACATAACTATATCCACTGCAGCCTGTGTTTTTCAGCTGCACATTAGGGATCTTAATAGTGCATAATGGTCATAAGAATTAATTGAAGTAATTGATATAAAATGCTTAACACAAGGCCAATCTATGAGTATTTACTAAATATTTAATAGTGTTGCTGTTATTCTAGTCTCCGTTCCTCCAGCCAGTCTCCTTTTGTAGTTTCTACTCTGACCAAATCTAACCCCAGTGGTTGATGGCGTACTTAAGTTGGAGACTCCCTCCACTTCAGCAGTGTTAGAAAATGAGAATGAGAAGCTGGGGTTGTGGCTCAGTGGTAGAGCACCCGCCCAACAAGCCTAGGTTTAATTCCAGCTCTGCATAAACAAAAGGGAAAGAAAGTGAAAGAGCCAAGAGAGGCAACCAAATAGAAAGACCATCTGGCATGAGTCAAGGTCATTACGATTTCCATGGCCATTCCAATTTTGTGGATTAAGTCTGCCCAGCTTTACCTAAAAAGTGTTTCAAGAAGTATTCCCTTCATAGATGATACAAATGAAACTCTGAGAAACAAACTACTTGACATCAGACTTCACAGCCCAAGGAAAGGCAGCAGGAAACTCAAACACCCAAGAGAAAGAGAACTCATCTCCTAAAGAACATTGTTTTCTAGGAAAAGCCAACTTGCCTTGGCATGATCTCATCTTGCTTTCTCAGTGCCCATACCAGGGCAGAGCCACACTGGACCATAAGCAGGTGCTCAGCTCTGGGGTTCTCTCTCTGAGGTCCACAGACATGGGTAGATGTACTCACATTCCCCAGACAAACCTGGCTTCCTGTCAATGTAAATATATTTAATATCGGCATTTTCTCTTCTTCGAAAAATAGTGTTATTTACTAACTGCATTGATTGCATGTTTATACTGGAAAAGTGATTTATCTCATTGGCGTCATCTGTTTGGAAGTGGCAAGAGCCTAGTAACAGCTAAGATATTCACTGTTTTGCCAGCAGGTCCATTTTTATTTACCAATGATGTCTCTCATCAAAAATTATTTCTGAGCAATATTAGCTATAAGGTGACTCCCTGTGGCTTATAGACTGAGGAGAGACAATCAGAAGACTAAGAAGAGAATATAGTCCCAATGTTACCCAGAAGGCCCCTGCAAAGGAGCTTAAGGAGAGAATGGAGCAGAACCCATGCTTTGACAAGGTTGTGGGTGGGGCCTCATCACAGGGCCTGTCCCAGCAGAATGCCACCCCTGAAGCCACACTTAGAAAGAGACAGACATGAAGCTGGATCTGCATACCATCCCATGAAGTTAAAAAGGCATGCTTAGCATTTTAAGCAAAAAGCCTACATAACATCTCCTTATGAAAATGTTAATAACTATTAATATATAAAATCTTATAAAAACCATCTTCAGAATTCCCAGCTGGATCCTAAAAATTCCTTCCTCACTGTTTTGAACATTCCTTCAAGGTCTGTATGTTGGAAACTTAACCCTCAGTGTAGCAGTGTTGGAAGATGGAGACCAATGAGAGATGTTTAGGTCATGAAGACTCCACCTATGAGTACACTAATGGTTAGTAGTGATTATGAAAGTGCTGGAGAGTAAGGTCTCCTCTCCCCTCCTCTCTTCTCCTTCCTCTTTCTCTCTCCTTCTCTCTCTCTCCCCTCTATTTTCATCACTACCTCCCTTCCGGTCTTTTTCTCTTCTGATATGGGCTGATACAGCAAGGCCTTTGCCAGGTAAAAACCCTATAATCTTACAGTTCCCAACCTCCAAATGGCAAGAAATAAATATCTTTATAAATCATCTACTGGGGCTGGAGAAAAGTGGTTAAGAGCACTCACTGCCTTTGAAGAGAGTCCAGGATCTATTCTCAGCATTCACATAGCATTCACAACTGTTACTTTGGTTCCAGGGGAATCTGGTGCCCTTTTCTGGCCTCTATGGGTTCCTGCATGTACATGGTGCACATAAACTCATGTAGGCACATACACACATATACACACAAAAATCTTGTTTTTGCTTAAAGTTACCCATTCCCAGGGGTTCTACTGCAGCAGCAGAAAATGAACTGATAGAAAACTGGTACCAAGAAGCAAAGCTATTGCTATAACAAACATTGGAAAATGCAGAGGCTGCTGTTGACCAGGCAGAGACAAGACTGAGAGTTTGAAAGAGGCAGGTTAGAAAAAAGCCCAGATTTCCATGAGTGGCGATTAGGGGCAATTCCAGGAAGGGATCAGAAGAAAGAAGCAGCCCCAGAGAGAAGGTAGCTCTTCTGGGGATTCCTGGCCAGACTGGGGGCGGTGAGATGGCAATAATGGTCTCCAGCACAAGTAAAGCCTGCTGCTAGAGCCTGGAGCTCAGCCCACCCATCCTACAGTTGCAGGTAGCATTGTGAGGTGGTGTCTAAGACTCCGTGGATCCACGGCTAAGCAGGATGAACAACGGAGTCCAGCAGGAGAAGCTGGCATACAGCTATGCTCCCACAATGCTGTGCGGGTTCTTTTGTTTATGAATAACAGAATGAAAGAACAGAGGGATGATTTAGAGATGGACTTATAATTAAAGGGTAGCAGAACAGATTTGGAAAACTTTTCACCTGGCCATACAAAGAATAAGATAGTATGCTTGAGAGTGACTGCTAAGGATACCATCAAGTGAAGCGTGCCAGAGATCAGAACAGACAGAAGGAAACCAGATTCTACTCATCAAGACAATGAGAGAAAGACCCCAAAGCATGTCAGGTATCTTGGAATCTAGGATTCTGAGGGCGTGGTTTTCAGAAAAGCATCAGAAATACGTCAGCATTTGCTGTCCAGAGCTCCCTGAGGACTCCACCTTCTGAGTTCCAGCATAGAGCCAAAAAGACCACCATATGTCTCAAGTGGGTCCTTGTGCAACTCAGCTCATTGCTCTGGAAGGCACAAGATGTAAACTTTGAAATATCTACACAGTGCTGTATCTGCAGGTGCCAAGATACAAGCACTGCTGGGCCATGACGATGCCCATCTGGATTTCAAAGGGTGCTGTGAACAGCCTGGGGGCCCAGGCGGAAGCTTGTCACAGCAGTGGAAACACTGCAGAGTCCCCAGTGGTACGATGCTCATTGAAGCTGTGGGAACAAAGCCACCACAGAGTTCCTCCTAGGGCAATGCCTAATGGCAACAGAAAGAACAGAGTAGATCAGCTCCCTGTCTACAGAACTATACACAGCCACAGGCTCTAGCCTGTGTACAGCTCTAGCCCGGGAAGCTACAGTCAGGGGGCTTTGAAGTGCAAGAGCTGCTGGTGGATTGAGCCAAGCAAAGACATGGGGGTGAGGTTACCTGAAGTGTGGGGTCCAGTGCCTACCCAGGATACCGAGGATGTGGATCTGCCCGGTATAGCGAGGATGTGGATCTGCCCAGTACAGCAAGGATGTGCATCATGGGGTCAAGTGAGGTTATTCTTCATCTTTATAACTTACCTTGCTTTCCCCAATCAGGTCTTGAAGTCCCTTGGGACCTGTTACATTCTTCTTTCCCACTTATTCCTTTGGAATGGGAATATATATCCTGAGTGTGTCCAACCTCAGTTTGAACTTGAGTCTCTCTCTTGTTGATGCTGTAACAAGTTTGGGGGATGATTTAGAGGAAATGAATGTATTTTACATATAAGAAGCATGCAAATTTGGGGAGGGGGGGTCAAAGGATATGTGCTGTTGTTTGAATATGTTGCCCAAAGTTCATATACTGGAAACTCAATACCTGTGTTAGTGAGCCTTTTGTCGTTGTGACAAAATACCTTGGAAAAGGAGGATATATTTATTGAGACTCGCCATTTCCAAGGTTTTAGTCAAAGATTGCTGTGGTCCTATCATTTTCAGGCCTAGGGGAAGGCAGAACACCATAGTGAGGAGAGCATGGTAGAAGAAATCTGCTCTGCTCACTTCATGGTGGTCAGGAGAGGGAGAGAGAGAGAGAATATCCCCTTCAAAAGAAGAATTTCCAGTGACCTAACTTTTTTCCATTGGATTCCATCTCTTAAAGGTTTCACCTCTTAAAGGTTCCACCTCTCAATAGTGGCATTAACTGCAAACCAGGCTCTTAGCACATAACACCCTCCATTGCAGAAGTGTTGGGGCTGTTGAGGACATGAGGCTTTGCCCTCTTGGGTACATTAATATTGGTTATACAAGGACCTGCTAGTCAAAATTCCAGGGGGAATGAGGTAGGTCAAGGAGCTACTAGCAGCTAATGGTTGTGAGGGAGGAACAGTCACTCTCCTTTGGGGACAAGGCCTCAGAGAGGTTGCCCACACCCCGGTGGCTGAGGAAGTCACACACACACATGTGCATACAGACACTAGTTGGGCTCTGGGTTTTTAATAGCAAAAAAGGAGAACATGAAGTAAGAAGAGCAATGGGGTGGGGGTCACTAAAGGGAGCTGAAAGGAAGTAATGACCAATACATTTGATCGAAATGCATTGTGATGATACCAAGTGCTGGAGAGGTTGTGGGGAAAGAGGAACACTCATCCACTGCTGGTGGGAATGCAAATTCATACAGCCACTATGGAAAGCAGTGTGGAGAACCCTTGGAAGACTTGGAATGAACTTGCCACCCGACCCAGCCATACCACTCCTAGGCACGTACCCTCAAGACTCACCCCACCACAGAGATACATGCACGGCCATGTTTATTGCAGCTCTCTTCACAATAGCAAGGAGCTGGAACCAACCCAAGTGCCCCTCAAGTGATGAGTGGATAGAGAAAATGTGGTACATCTACACAATGGAGTTCTATGCAGCAGTAAAGAAAGATGACATCATGAGCTTTGCAGGTAAATGGATGGAACTGGAAGACATAATGCTGAGTGAAGTAACACAGTCCCAGAAAAACAAATGACGAATGGTATCCCTCGTCTGTGGATGCTAGCACCAATGACCTAGTTGTAAATATTTCTTGTTGGGAGTGATGCGTATTGGAAAGAACAACAGCAACGCCAACAACAGAAAAGACTGCATCAAAGAACTGACTGAAAGGGTGAATCTGGTGGGGTGGGGAGGTTGGGAGGGGGACACGGGTCTAGATTCTATTTGTAACATAATCTTGTACAAAAATATTTGTGGAAAACAATAAAAAAACAAAATGCATTGTGTACATGTATGAAATTTTCAAATAAATAAAAACATTAAAAACTAAAGTGTGCAAAGGCGTGAAGCTGTGAGCTTGAGTTCCTGTTTCTTTCCCTCTTGCCTCTTTCTGGCAGTATGGCAAGACCACAACCAGCAGGCAGAAGCTCAATGCTGTACTACCCAGCCTCCAGGAATTTATTTGGAAATAACAGCAGCACAAAATAGACTAAGACTCTCCTCACACCAAGTCAATGCGAAACAGAAACAGGATAGCCACGTCCTACCAAGATGGCCACTCTCAGGATGATGGTGGTAGCCCCCACACCCATAAGTCCTGCTTCCTCTGTTGGGACCTAAAAGTTAAAACACCTTGGCTTGTCTCCCTTGGTCCTACTCTGCTATTATCTAAACTCCCTCATTTCTTCCTGGTGAAAGATGAAGGTTTATTTACATAAATATGAAAATACACAGAGATAAAATACTTTCATCACAGGTATTGATCCATTTTAAAGGTTGACCAAGTTTCCTATATGTCAGACAGGACACTAGAGGCTAGGGATGTACTAGGAAGAAATCAGAATCTCTGCTCTCAGAGAGCTACCACTCCAATAGGGCAAGTGGAAACTAAGAAAATGATCAAAATAAATGCATTGTTACAGGTAGTGCCAAATGATCTGGAGAAAAGCTTAGGGGTGTAGAATGTGTAGGAAGGGGTGCCCGCCTTAGTCTGAGGGGTGCAATGTCTGAGCTAAAATCTATGTTATGAACAGAAGTTATCCAGGCAAAATAGGAGTAGAAGAAAACACCCCAGTAAAGGTCACTTCAAGAGACAAGACCAGAAGAGTCAGCAAAGGAGAACTATGGCCAGCGTGGCAGAAGCAAGCACAGGGTCTGCTCTGCACAGTCCAGAGGGGGACTAGCAGTGGATTAATGCAGCCTATTTTGGCTGCAAGGGACAGGGGCTGATTCAAACTGGCTTACAAAGAAAAAAAGACACTGTCTCATACAGCTGAGAGTCAAGCTGGGGATCTAATTTGAGGCTCGGCTCTATCTGGATAGTTTAAACTAGGACAGCAGAGTAGCTGTCTCCCATCTGCCCTTGGTCTTCTTTCTGGCTGTGTTTTCAGGGAAGCTTTGCTCAGATGCTATCAATATGGCTACCAACAAGCTCGTGGCATCCTTTCACCAGATGAGCCCCCCGAAGGACGGGCAGTGCTTTCCCAGCGACTCCATTCCCAATCCCATAGCTAATCCCCATTGGTTGACTTGGCTGTGTGCCCAATCTAAGGAAGTCACAATACTCCAGTTCAGTGAGTCAATTCTAGGAGAGGGGATGATGTCAACCCCTCTAAAGCCACCACCTTGAATGTGGCTACTCAAGACGAGGAGGTGGCTGCTGAGGCCACCCAGAAGATGTAAAACAGGCAGAGCCATCAACTACACCCCCACATTACCTTCGGGGTGCTAAATGTGCTGTCATTCTAAGAGTGGGGGTTGTCTGGGCCATGCGACATGACAGCCCTTGCTCCTCTTCTGGAGATCTACTGCCCTTTTCCCTTCTGTGCTTCAGTTGTCAGCTTGACACACCTGGGAGGAGGGTACTTAATTGGGGAATTTCCTCTAGCGGCTTGGCAGGTGGCCATGTCTGTGAAAGAAGGTAAGGGTATAGACTATTAAAATTAATACCCCCTGCAGGGCGAGCTGTTTATGTATTCTCTAGGAGTTGGTTAATCTATCACCCCAAATCTTAAAGTACTACATGACAAAATAAAAGATGTGGTTGATACCTATGTGTCAATCCACTGAGTTTTAATCAGAGGACTGTGAGAGGCTTGTTGCTCTTTATGACTTATACTTTATTATCAGTTCTTTTGAGACAGGCTCTCAGTCTGTAGGCCAGCATGGTCCCAAAGTCATGGTCTCCTAGCCGAGTGTGGTGGTATATGCCTTTAACCCAGCAACAGGAGGAAGAGGCTGGTAGATCTCTGTAAGTTCTGGGCCAACCTAGTCTACATAGTTCCAGTGTAGCCAGAGCTACATAGTGAGACCCTATCTCAAAAAAGGAGACTGGAGAGATGGCTCAGTGGTTAAGATCCCTGACTGAACAGAGGACCCATGTTCAGTTCCCAGCACCCAATGGCAGCTAACAACCATATGTAACCCCAGTTGCAGGAATCTGAGAGTCTCTTCTGGCCTCTGTGGGCATTGCTCACATGGGTGCACTCAAATACATGCAGGCAAAACACTCACACACAAAGATAAAAAGGAATAAACCCAAACAAACTCATGATCCTCCTGCCTCAGCCTCCTCAAGTGCTGGAATTACAGGTATCCATCATCATCTCTTAATCATGTTTCATTTATTATTGTTATTTTTATTATTTCTCACCTTTGGTAATTACCAAAAAGAGTAGGTTCTGTATCCAGGTTCAGGTTCCAGTTGAGTCACTTTATCCCTCACCTGCCTGGGCCTCAGAGTGCCCACCGAGGATAATGGCACATACCTTCCCAGGGAAGGGGTCAAAGGGGCTCACATTTCACAGTGATAGAGGAATGCTGCGTAGAAGGCTGGCCAGTTATATGCATTTTGCAGATGAGAAGATGAAGTTTGGGGATACTACTTGCTGTATGCAGCTCAGAACCCCACCCCAGAACATTCGTCTCCAGGGCCCCTGAGCAGATATGAAAACTCCTCACCTCCAGAATGGCCCAGCTCACCTGCCCGGGAAACCATGGCATAGTCAGATGTCCCACATGGCAAGTGGCTCTCCAGCTCTTAACCCTGCTTCCCTGCCCTCGAAGGCCCAGAAGAGAAATGACTTGAGTAACTGAAGCTGCGGCTCTAACCTAGGACGCCAACTTGCTGCCGCCCCCAAGGAAGCTTCTGCTCCTCTGTGGGTCTTGGTTTCTCTGGTAGGACTAGCATCCCTCAGGGGGCCTCTGGTTCTTCACCCTGGGGTGCTGTGAGCCAGCTCTGGACTCCATCCCATCTGTCCCTAAGCTGTCGCTGAGGTCCAAGTCGCGGTCTTTCTTGACCCCGGGCTCTCAGAGGGCTGCGAGCTGTGGCTAAGTCCATTTTCCTCACTGCCAAAGCCCATTCCTGAGTCTCCAGGTTGTCTAGCTTCAACCAGGTAAAGCCACAAAAGCCACAGCAACACAGACGCCCCTCGGAGGACCTGAAAGCGACAGTGTTGCGTGCTTAACTCGGATTTTCTAGGTGTCAGGAACTGTGGAAGAGGGAAGTTTCCAGGCCCCTAATTTCCCAGGTCTCTTGACCCATTAGGAAACCAAACTGATGTTTGGGGCACTGTCACACTTGTCTTTGTTAGATTTTGTTGGTGTTCTTTGTTGTTTCCCCCAAATGGGTTGTAATATCAGGTTTCCAGGAGTTTGCATCTCAGGCAAAAATGGATCCGTGTCAAATACAGGAGGGACACCTAATAAGTACTACACTTATAAAAGGCCTTTGTGCAAACCTTCAGAAGGTGCCTCAGAGAGCAAGTGAGAGGGAGCCATCCCAACACCAAAGACAGCCCCCCAAACAGTAGACAGACAGGACACTGAGGCGGCTGACAAAAGTGACAGCTTTAGGCTGCACTGATGTGGGTGTAGTAACCCACTGTTGGTACTGGTCTGACCGATAGGACTCTTTTTTAAAATATTTTTATTTATTATCAGTGAGTGTTTGATCTTTTTATTTTTATTATTTTTTCTGTGTATGAGTGTACTGCCTGCATGCATGTAAGTGCACTCCTGTCATGCAATGCCCACAGAGGTCAGAAGAGGGCGTCAGATCCCCTGGAACTGAAGTCACAGGAAGTTGTTAGACACCATGTGGGTGCTGAGAATCAAATCCACGTCCTCTGCAAGAGCAGCCAGTGCTCTTAACCTCTGAACCGTCTCTCCAGCCCCTGACCAGAAGGGCTCTTGAGAGCAAGCATTAGAAAAACCTAAACCAATTAATATAAGCACAAAGGGGAAGCATATTTGGTCACCTGAGTATCCACAAGTACACTTCAGGCATTGATTGATCCAAGGTGTGCACAACACACCTTTAATCTCTCATGTCAAAACTCCCAAGACTCTGTGTTTCTAATGAAATTAGTAACAAGGATGAAGAATCCTTGCCCAGAATGCTCAGCAAGATCCACTCTTCCCATGGAGGGAGAGGGCAAATGAATTTACACACAAAAAAATCTTGGTTCAGTGGATCACATGAGGTCTGGCTACTATAAACCTTTGTTAGATCCTGCTCCACACACAACCTGCAGCCAGAGTGATGCTCTTCTGTCAATACCGTCCTTAATGGCCTCTAAACTCCTCACTGGAGTGTTCTGATCTCGCTCCTGATGGAGTTGATCCCTCCTTGTTCCTGAAGCTCCATCTCAGCAGTCCCTACTGCACACATTTCTTTTCTTTTCTTTTCTTTTTTTTTTTTTTTTTTTTTTTTTTTTTTTTTTTTTTTTGTGTATTTTTTGAGACAGGGTCTCCCTTTAGTCCCAGCTATCCTGGAGCTTGCTCTGTAGACCAGGCTGGCCTCGAACTCACAGAGGTCCGCCTGCCTCTGCCTCCCAAGTGCTAGGATTAAAGGCGTCACCACCACGCCCGGCTCCTACTGCACACATTTCTATCTCGGGCTTCTGCTTGCAGTAGGTGCTACCTGAACCCGTCTCTAGTCCACATCTCATACCTCTAGCTCCATCTCAGCAGTCAGATATCAGCTCAAATCCTGTTTCTCTGTCTCAGGAGAGAGCGTCCCTAGGGGGCCATCACTCCCCCCGCCCATACACATACATGCATTCTCTATCTCCATTCTGGTTACACACAGTATCAAATACTTCTCATTGCATAATGTCTTTGCATTGACTTCATTCATAACACGTAGGCTATTGTTCCCCCCAAAAGACTGATGCTCCTGGAAAAATGGAACCCAGCTTTTCTTGTTTACTGCCGTGTTCCCAGCATTCAAGGGGATCCTTAAACTCAGATATTTTGTCACATAAGATGCCAGTGGATGAGTTCTGCTTGTGCAGTGTGGACTTCTGACACAAGTGTGTCACAATACAGACAACATGCACGTTCATCAGAGATGGGTTCTGTGCTGAATGGAGGGGCATGTGGACCCCACAGCAAATGAATGACAGTCACCTCGGATGCTGCTCCTGGCTCCTGCCAGATGCTAGATAGAAATTTCTTCCCAGCCTTTGCTGCTGGTACCCTGTATTTTTTAATTAAAGGCACCCTTTGAGGAATTGCATTAATCCTGCCAGTACCTGACTTTCTTTCTCTCCACGAAGGGAAGGTTTATGGGCTACTCTGGCCCCAACTGAGTTGTTTTCCAGGAGAAGAACTTTCAATCCTTCCATGCACAATAATGAAATATGATACAAAACAGGCTCATGTCAATAAATCTACAGGAGAAAGGTCAGGTTTACATGGCTGGACGGGATTGGCAAATACATTTGTTCCTGCAACGTCTGTGTTTTAAATGCCACCCTCTGATGAACCTGGTGCTGAAACACACTTTGGAGTTTGATGAGATGTCAGTTTTGCTCAGCCCTGATCAAATAAGATGAATGAAAGTGAAACAAGAACAAAAATATTACTTCTGTCATTTTTTTATGCATTACAGGAACTGGGTCAGTCGGGGAGATTTTTCTAGACAAATACCAATGCCAGCACAATGTCACCCATTGATCTGCCAACCAGCAGACAAGGAGTGCTTTCAAGCAGGAAAGGGCATGCCTACAGAGAGCAAAGACCAGGGCACCAGTGTAGTGCCGCCTCCCTCCGTCTTCAGGCCCGTTACCTGCTTTCCCTCTCTACTGCAGACATGGATTCTCTACTTGGGCAAGCATGTTTAAAGAACAGGGTGGGATTTTCCTGCAAGGAGGAGCTACAGTCTTTCACTATGTCTCTTATCCAACATAAACAATGGAAACCCAATTCGATGGAGACCCAGGGCCAGCCTGACCCAATCCAAGACCTACAAGGGTCAAATCACGTGGTCCAGAGAGATTCTGAGCACTAGGATGGGAAAGAACAAGATGGTAGCTCTTCAAAAGGAGCCAGCAACCAGGGCATTGTATGGAGCAACAGAAAAGAGGAATACAAGATACCATGGACCGTGCCAATGAGAGTTCCTTGGAGCATCCTTGCTTCCGTGTGAGTGAGGTTTGCCTGAGGATGGAGTCAACACAGAGCCAAGCCATGCTGAGACAGAGGGAGAGGAGAGGAGAGAGAAGTAGGGGAGAGATTCCCAATGACATCACCTGAGTCCGTGGATCTGGCCTCAACCTGTTTCCAAACTTCTCAGTTGCTTGGGCATGCTTTCCCTTTCATATTAAAATTTCAAATTAAAGTATAAATAAAGACATGGCCACTTGCCTGACTGGTTATACTGCAAAGTATCCCAAGGCCCCATACAGGGCATGTTAATGTCTTGCCGGGACCAAGACACCACTAATGTCTGTTGATTTGAGAAGACAGACACAGGAACATTAGGTTTCTGCTTTCGTGGGTTCTCTGCTTTCCCAGGTTAGACCAAAGTGAGACTCAGGCTCAGTACTGACACTAAGGGGACTCTAGTGCTCAAAGGTTATTGGGTTTATTCAACATTTTCTAAATTTAGATTTACCAAGAATCACTCTGGATAGAAATTACTCTCCATGTACTTGGAGCAGAAAGTCCTCAGACCTCAAGACTCAAAGACAGGAAATTCCTACACTCAAGCTGAGGTTTTGAACACCATTTCCAACACAAGGTCATTGCTTAAGTTGGTCTCTCATCTGGCAAGGTAGGGAGCAGGGGATAGGACAATGGATGGTAGATAGAGAGATGGATGGATAGATAGATAGTAGATATAGATGATAGGCAGATGATAGATGATAGATAGATATTGATGATAGATAGATAGATAGAGATATATGATAGGCAGATGATAGATGAAAGATAGATATACACGATAGATAGATAGATAGTAGATATAGATGATAGGCAGATGATAGATGATAGATATACATGATACATAGATGATAGATAGATAGATAGATAGATAGTAGAGATATATGATAGGCAGATGATAGATATAGATGATAGATAGATATAGATAGATGAGATGATAGGTAGAAGATAGATAGATAGATAGATATAGAATAGATGATCAATAAATAGATAAAGAAGGATGATAGATATAGATGATAGATGATAGCTATATATGATAGATAGGATATAAAGATAGATGATAGATGATAGATGATACATAGAAGACATAGATGATAGATATAGATGATAGATAGATAGATAGATAGATGATAGATAATCTTCTGAGTGATCTTATCTATGCCCAAATCTCCTGCCCTGCTCACTCATGAAGAAAATGCTTGTTGTTGTTTTTTGTTTTTCAGCAGTAGTTCGTATTCTCTCAGACCAAAAGCAACTTCCAGTATCGATTTCCATCCACCAAAAAGTTATGGATCATCCAGACCTCAGGGAACAATCTATTGGTATTCTTTATTAATGGCATCTGTCAACCATCAACAGGTTAACAGAAAATGGCAAACATGTTGGTAGTTTGTGCACTGAAAAGGTAGGAAATAAGTCACACCAAGACATAGGAACTATGATAATGATGGAAATGTGAGGGGCCCAGAGGATGGGTGCAGACTAAGAGACCCATCCAGCTACAATGAATAAAACATCCCTCTTCTACTTCTTACTGTGAGGAAAGCACAACCCTGGGTGGTCCCTTTGGGTCCTGAGCAAAGCCTGGTCCCTGCTAGGCATGAGCTCTTCTGTCAGGTGACTACAAGGACTGCTGACTGTAAGGGAGCCAAGACCAGGAAATGGCTCTTCAGCAGCTCCAGGCTGAGTTGGAAGGAGTCCTGCTGTTTGGGCCATATGGCCTAGCAGACCCTAAGGTACTGAGCTATTGGTAGTGGCTCCCAGGGTTCCAGGTGGAGTTTATGTCAAGTTCTTAGACTTCCAGAGTTCTTAGAGCAAAGCTATGATATTTGTAGTAGAGAAGTAAACACCATCCAAAAAAGCCCTTCTGGTATGCTACCAGCATCTGATATGGGAGGAACTCCTGGCCGTCCTGGCTGTGGGATACAAAGTGAGCATATGGCCAGGATGGATCACCAAGAACCGGTTGTCACGCCCTCCAACCGAAGGTGCAGCAGACCCAGGGATAATTTCTTGCAGCACTGCTGTAGTGTATCTAGCCATGGTCAGGGACAAAGGCACCAGCCAATAAGCTGCATAGTGTAATCCAGACCCCACATCACCAAACTGTATACTGCCATCTCTCTTCTAGCCAGCTGATCTGGAGGACAGGGTGAGCTCAGTTCACAGTTGTTACTACTTAGTGGGTCAGCAGGAGTTCGAATGATTGCTGCTGAACTCTACTGAGTGTCCAAATGTTGCTGCTGAACTCTACTGAGTGTTCGTGTGAGATAGAAACGAGAGGGGAATTCTCCCCACAAGGTAGAATGTGGACCATTCTCTTTGAGGAGAAAGAGAAGTGGCTTGAATTAATAATGGAGATGCACATATGTCCGTCAGTTCTTTACATGGACTCATAGAGTGGCACATGGCTGGGCTGTGGGTCTAGAAGCAGAAAAATTGGGTCAAGAAAATTGCAGGAAAGGGCAATGTGGGTGAAAAACATCATAAATATGGAGTATGAAGTTTGTTGTCTCTCATTTTAAGTGAAGCCTATTAGAGAGCAACTGCCACTAAATAACCAGGTAAAAAGAGGGCTTGTTGGCCAGTCTTACACTGAAGAAGGATGACTCTAAATAGCTAACCTGTACCAAAGCTCTGCAATACCTCACCGTGCACAGTCCAGCTGCCTATCCCCTCTTGTAGGAGCTGGTCCTGAGGGAACCCCAGTCAGCTTGCTGCAAGCATGTTTCTGTCTCAGAATCTGCTGGCCAGAGAGCCTGACCCAAGGCAATGTTAGCTGTCATTCATTCTGTGAACCTCAGGTCACAACAGGGGACCTCCCTTCAGTGTGTGATGAACTCTGCCCTGCCTAGAACAAGGCCCTCAGTCTTTCAGTAGGACCTTCTGGTTTTGTTCTGTGAGGGCAGCATCTTGTGGGACTTCACCAGCTCACCTAGAAATACAAACACTCCTGAAAATCTGGCCACCAAAGGCATCTCTTGTCTCTTTTTCTTTGAGTCTAACATTAACTGAAAGAACAATAGAAAATTCCCTAAATCCAATATATCAAGTGGAGAAAAGAGAAAGACAAATTTTTGAAGTGAAAAAAGAGCATATTATTATTACTTAGAGACTCTGGGAAAAATTAAATACATTCTGGAGTCCACAGAAATAATAAAGAAGAGGTTGGTCACCAGATTTGATTCAGCGCCCCAATCTAGAATCATCTAGAATCCTCATCCCACTTATGATGGAAAATCCCACTATCTTCAAATGTGCTGATTTGAGCTCTGTGGTCAGATAACTATTTTAAAACAAGCATTTTCCCTTCAATCCTAGCACTCAAGAGCAGAGGCAGGCGGATCTCTGTGAGATCAAGGCCAAGACTGCTCTACAGAGTGAGCTCCAGGCCAGCTGGGACTTAAAGGGAGACCCTGTCTTAAAAATACAAAAAAAAAAAAAAAAAACCCAGATCTTGAGGTAGACCTGCCCTGCCAAAGATCTCACATCTGATGCAGATGCTCTCTAGAGTTACCACCTGGCTGAGATTCACCCTCCAAGGTCTATGTGGCTTTTATAGGAGCCAGGCCTGTGGATCAGAATATGAAGGGGTCAACACATTCGCATCCCCAGGTACTAAGGATGGAAATAATTCCTGGTGCCGGATGGGAACTGCTGAGACATCCAACTTGTGGACTGAGCTACTACTGAGGTTTCGGCCTCTTCAGACTATAGTCTGCCATTGTTGGACTACCCAGGCTGTATCATGGAGACCAGTACAGGAAGATCAAGAAAGGACACTGTGCTTACTGAATCTCATTTGGTGACCATGGGAAGGGAAGACCCCAGTGTGGAGCACAAGGGCAGAACTGATGGTGGTTTGGGCTTGCCAAGGAGGAGACTTCAAACATGACATTTTCAGCCTAGTAAAGAAAAAAAATCATAAGCTGAAGATGCTAAAACCTATGATATATGTGGCATGCATATATGCATATTTTGGAGTGATGCAAATTGGAGAGAACAACAACAACAATGGCAGAAGGACTGGATCAAAGAACTGACTGGAGCAGTGAACCTCTGCTCAAAACAGTAAACTTCTGCCTCAAAAATTTTAAAAGAGACTGAGAAAACAATGAAAGACATGTTTGGCAGAATGCATGAGCTCTGGTAGGGTGGGGGGCAAGGAAGGGGGCACGGGTCTAGATTTGATTGGAAATTTTGTATGAAATGCACAAAGCTTCAATAAAAAATGGATTTGAATAAAAAGAATTCCTGGGTTCACCTCATATGTGATGGTGTTTGCGTTCCAATCCTTCAGGTAGAAAGGAGACAGTTCTAGAAGCTTCCACTGGGCTTTTCACTATGACAAACTCTCACCTATAAGCCTTAGAACAATGTGGTGAGTTTTCCAATTAGCAAATATCCTTGTTCCCAGGATACACTGTGGACTAGAAAAATGACCCCTGGGTGACACTGTGGACCCAGTACACCTGATGTGGTCCAACTATGCTCAGACTCCATTTAATGCCTGGTTATCTACCACTGCCTCTTTAATCAGGAGACCATGATTGTGCCTTGAACCACAGCCCCAATACTTGGTTATTATTTCTTCCTCAGCCTCCTGTTAAGTGGCCACAGGTCCCTGTATAGAAGAGCATGGTGAATCATTTCCTATAACTAACATATGTTACAGGATCCTTTTTTTCTGGGAACCTGGCCTCTCTTCATATGTCAAGTACAGGTCTAAACATTGGTGAGACGCAAACCTGTTCTACAGATTGTAATTTTTATTGAGACAACTGCTCCCAACCTCCTGTCCATTGATGTCCTTTGGTTTGTCAGGTTCACCAACTTAGTTCACCTGAGCAGTGCTTCTCCAGAACTCCCTGAGAGTCAGGCCCCCTCAGCCGTCACTCTGACCTCACCACCTTTTACAGTGACTGCATTCCTCTTGCTTCTGTCTGGCTGAGCACAATCATCTTCCTTGATATCAGGGAGCCCACTTTTGAAATAGCATTTCCTGTCATCATCCTAGATCACAGAGGTTAGCCACTGCCACTCTCAACAATGTCCGTGTCCCTTCACCAGCCATTCCTCACTTCTTTTTATTTTATTTATTTTTTTACCTTACTTCTTTAATAAATAGAGTGTCTTCTGGTCCCGTCTGTAGAACATAGTTGGCTGAAGGGTTTTGAGCTTTATGTAACATAGCTTCTAAGCCTTTTAATCCCTTCATTCAAGGTTGCACTAGAAATGCTGCCATTTTTACTTAACTCTGATCAAAATTTTATTCATACTTTCAAGAGCCACTCCATGGATATATTACTGTCTTTTGTATGCCCATATTAACTTCTCCCTCATCTTTATCTGATTGTGCCTTTGATCTAGGACCCTCCCTACCCAGGCTCATGCATACTTTAAAATCTCCTGCAGGGACATATTTGTTAGGTCCTGCAGCTCTTTCAGGATAATATATGCCTGTCCTCCCTTGGAGGCCTAGGTTTCCCTTCCTCGTAAGGAAACCCTAGTCATTTGTTTGGTGGTGAGAAGATGAGGTGACAGGGGCAGTGTGTTTCCATGCAAAGCAGAGATCTGTACATACTCATCAAGTACAGGGATGCTATGGACTGAATTGTGTCACTCAAACTCCCAAGTTGAAGTCCTAACCCTGATTATGACTATATTTGGTAATATAGAATTCAGTGATCAAAATGAAATAAGGCTGTAAGTCTGGAACCCTAATCTGATAGTACTGGTATCAGTTTAAGGAGAAGAAACTCAATCCGTGTGTGTGTGTGTGTGTGTGTGTGTGTGTCTGTGTGTGTCTGTGTCAGTGTGTTTATGTGTATCTGTGTGTGTTCCCTGACCTTGTCTCCTTCCTACCCTCCTCCCTGTTCTCTCTCTTTGCCAGATGAGGACAGGACAGCCTTCTGCAATCCAGGAAGAGAGCCCTTACCAGAATACAATGCTGACACTGTAGCCTTGGATTTCCAGCCTCTGTACTGAGAAACTTCTGTTGTTTCATATACTCAGTCTATAGTACTTTGTAACAAAATTCTGACTGTGACAGGTTTCAGTATCAAGAAGGTTAACTAGCCTTTAATTGGAGGGGTAGAGCACTCCTTTTAGCCTAGAGTCTCCCGAGGATTCAAGACTCCAACACACCAACCCAGATGTTCCTACATCCCCTGGCTCAGTGTCCTCTTCCTTCCTGACTTGTAGAGATTTTCCAAGGGAAAGGATTCAGCCACCTCCGGACTTTTCTACACTCATAATTTGATATGGGGCCTGCTTCTTATTTTTTCTTCTATCTTTTGGCTGCAAAGAATAAGATACTCTTACACAGCCAAAGATGCCATATGGCATCCAATTGAGCTTTAATGTATAACTAAACACCCTCAGCCATTCACTTGTCTTCTCCTGGTACAGAGCCTTCTGATTTCACACTCCTTCCAATTACCACATCCCAGACCTCTCAAAGGCCTGAGATAACCCATCCCATTCTCCTTACTGTTATCCCCCTTCTGGTCTCCACTGGTAAAGGTTAATGATGACACTGCTACCACATTCTGAGGTTCATTCCTTCTCCATGACAACCAGGATGGTGTTTGCATTGTCAGCCACCTAGCAGGTGGTCCAGCCTTGAAAACCCCACCTTGGAGTCTGCTTCTTTAAACCACTCTTGGCACCAATTGCCTTAGGTTGGTTTCCAAGGAAACAGACTGAGATGGAGTTTGTCCAGGGGAAGTTGATTGAGCAGTGTCTTCAGGACCATATCTGTTGAAGAGGGAAGGAATAAGATTGTGCAAAAGGATAGTTTGAACTATGGCACAGTCACAGCAAGGTCTCAGTGAATCCCACAGAAGAATCGGCCTCTACTCAATAGAGTTGGGTCTTTATCCTTGGACATCACCAAGTCATTGTCTGGTAACTGTGCCTGTGAAGAATTCATGACCTTAAGTCAGAGGTCTGTCTTCCCAGTCTGGGAGAGCAACTCGGCTGAGATCTTTCAGCTAATGAAACACTAATGGGGGTAGGGGTAGGAATACTTTGAGCCTAAAGATAATCTTATTATGTGATTATCAGGTGTCTAATGGATAAAGGGATGAAGTTATTTTCCCTTCTCTCTCATACATCATCCCTTATTCTAAGTTTATCTGGAGACATTTATTGCCCTGATTTTCTGGGCTGAAGACAGACAAAAGAAACTCAGTTAATCACCTATCAGTTCCTAGTCAGGAAAGCCTCACCATTTTCTCTGGATCCATCTTCTTTGGGCACATGCCTGGATCCAGGTGAGGATGTGTGGTATGGCTTGAGTTCTGGCCGAGGACATGGACCTAAAGTGAGACTGTACACTATTCTGGTTTGTTTATCTGGTTCTGTGATAATCAGCACGAGCAGAAGCAACTCGGGAAGGAAAGAGTTTGGCTTACAGGTTACAGTCCATAACTGAGGCAAGCCAGGGCAAGAACTCAAGGCAGAAACCTGGAGGCAGCCACTGAAGCAGAGACCACAGGAATGGTGCTTACTGACGTGCATCTTCCTGCTTACTCAGCTACCTTTTCTATACAGCACAAGCCCACCTGCTTAGGAAAGTCAGCACCTGCAGTGGGCTGAGCCTCCTGCATCAGTTTAGCAATCAAGAAAATGCTCCACAGGGATAGCTTTGGGCCAATAGTAACTCGCCACATCGGTTGTGTTTTCAGGTCAGGCTATGCTGAGTCACTCCTATGCCGAAGTGACCAGCCAGAGACAGGTCGCTAAACTCTAGTCAGGCTCAGAGGGTTACAATAGGCCACATTCTCTAGGGCCCATAGGGCCCAACAGTGAACACCTAGCCAAAACAGAACCAATTAACCCAAAGAGGCCAGCATGCTCTGAGTCTTTGGCTCTTCCTGTCTGCATAGTCAAGGTGGCATTAGGAGCATATACAACTCTGGGTCACACAGTAAGAACCGCTTCTGGCTCTGCCACTCACATGCTACGTGACCTCAAGGAAATCACTTAATCCTTTGGCCCATGTCGTCTCCTCAACACAAGATGTATAATACCATCTAGCTCTCAGGGCCTCTGGGAAACTTCTACAGGGACAGGTAAGCAGGTATTGAACATGGATCCCAACACATTAATAAACAGAGACTGTCATTTTGTTATTTACCAATCACCTTTGAGTTTTGGAAAGTGCCAAGAAATAGGAAGGCATATTTAGTCCAATTTCACAGACTGGGGACTTGGATATATAGAATTTTGCAAGGTCCCCATAAGAAAATCTTAGTCCAAACTAGACCCCAGATCTAACCACTTTTGAATTTTGCAATTGCCCGTACCCCAGGCACAAAACCAGCAGCAGCCCCAATAGTGGCTTCATTGAGAAGATGATTTTTTCTGTGAAGAACCGCTTTGAAGATGGTTGCTGTGGCAGAGCTGACCCCCCGAACTGTGGGTTCTGGGTACTGAGGTCCCATGTCATGAAGGGCATACATGGAGGGCTGTTCGTTGCTGCCACAGGCACACCCCACCACCATCCCCATTACCCTCCCTCTTCCTAGCCGCCAGGTCTGCATGGGGCCAGGACACCTCAGCAGCAGCACCTCCAGGTTCCATGCTAATTAACACAGAGGAAGCTCCCTGAGAAGCACTCAGGGACTCAGTGATCACCACCCCAGATAGTTTTCTCATAAGACTGCCTCCAAGAGGCAGACTTTATATTACTTAGGATTCTTTCCTTTTTTTTTTTTTTTTTTAATGTGTATGAGTGTACTGCCTGCATGTAGGTAGGAGCACCTGTGTTGTGCAATGCTGCGGAGGTCAGAAGAAGGCATCGGATTCCCCTGGAACTGAAGTTAAAGATGGTTCTCAGTCACCATGTGGGTGCTGGGAATTGAACCCGTGTCCTCTGCAAGAGCAGTCAGTTCTCTTAACCACTGAGCTATCTCTCCAGCCTGAGGATTCTTTCAGTTGTAACATAAACACAACTCAAAGCAGCACAAGCTATCCACCTACTCACCTCTGTCTTATCTAGCTTCACATCTGTGTATCTATCATATAACAATCCTTTCTCCCTATTATCTATTGATTTGAATCTATACTTCTTCATATTTATCATTTCTCTATTTATTTGTAAACCAGTATCTATCTAGCTATTGGTCTATCTATTGTCTGTCTCTGTCATTCTTCTTTATCATCTATCTACATCTACCCATCCCTGTATGATCCATTTATCTATCTTTCTATCCCTATCATATCTTTCTCCAGGATAACTGATTTCAAGCTCTCTCAGACACAGGAATGTCAAATTACAGAACCAGAACCTGTTCTTACACTGACTGAGTTTTCTTAGGTCTTGACCCAACCAAAACTTCTAAGTAGGATCTCCTTGTCCTGAGAGCCTCCCGGCAAGCCTTAGAAAGATTATCTGAGTTCATCAATTTCAGGAGACATCCCTTAACTGAATCTTAATGATTCCACTTGGGTCAGGTACTCACCTGGCTATTCCAGGAGTCAGTATTAACTGAACCAGGCCTGAGTCCTGTGCTCCCCTCTGGGGCTGGGTGCAGTCAGTTGAAAACACATAGTCTAAAAATGGGAAACACTTAGTTCTAAAAGGAAAATTGAGGAGAATGCTGTTAGCAAAGAAAGGTGCTTAGACAGAAAAAGATACCATTGCTTGTGAGATTAGGGAAGCCTGGATCAGTCCCTCACCCCAGCTTTAATCATTTCTGGGGACTCAAGTAAGCCATTTTTTCCTTGTTGCTGTATCTCTGCTGTGGAAATTGGTCTCTGGAATCTCCTCTTGTATAGGTCCACTCAGGTGTTTTCCAGGGCACTCTGTATTGTCCATGGAAAATCTCACGAGTAATTTGCATTGTTCTAGGACACAGTAGGTATGATCTTATCATATAGGAGAAGAAGAAACAAATTCATTTTCAAGTTCCCTCAAATCAGATGGTCTTCTTGATATGAGGAAGCATGTACAGTTGTGCAGGCTTCAGTTTTTTCTGTGTCACTGTCCCTCCTATGGAGCCCTGGTTGGATTCTTATTTTTTTAACAGATAATGCTGCTTTAGCAATGTGATCTTTAGGATAAGCTTCCTGAGTGCTTCTAAAATTCAGCTAAGGGAGCTGGAGAGACAGCTCAGCAGTTACGAGCACTCAGGTTTGGCTCCCAGCACCCACACAGCAGCTGACGACCATCTAAAACCCCAGTTCCAGGGAATCTGTCATGCTATTCTGATCACTGAGGGCATAGTATGGACATGGTGTGCTTAAATACATGCAGACAAAACACTCATACACATAAAATAAAAAGAAATAAATTTTTAAAATTTAAAATTCATATAAGCTGCTAGATAGTGAAAAGGTTACTAAAATATATACATTGTTGTTAATATTTCTTATAATGGTATCAACAACTAACTTTTCATTGATTAAGCATCCCCTAAGTTCCAGGTACTATGTTCAATATCTTCCAAACACAGACTGATTTCACCCTCTTGAAACT
The DNA here is from genome assembly GCA_009823505.1 of Rhizomys pruinosus. Taxonomy (NCBI): domain Eukaryota; kingdom Metazoa; phylum Chordata; class Mammalia; order Rodentia; family Spalacidae; genus Rhizomys; species Rhizomys pruinosus. The sequence continues at coordinate 3,224,265 of VZQC01011742.1, read as the reverse complement.
TCCCATGTGCTCTCCGATTCTGAGAAGGGCAGGTTCCTATCTCTCTAGATCTGCCTAACCTCTTGGTTCAGTTTGTTTGTTTGTTTGTTTGTTCATCAGAGTTCTGGTCTTTTCCAGAGCCACCTGTCTTTTCTGGTTTCTTTGTTCACTTTCCCCTGCAGATGCCTCCTTCAGAATCATAAAAGTCGCTGCCTGCTGATGCCTTCTCCTTCCCCTGTTAGCAGGGGTAAAAGGGACGCCCCAAACCTTATGCTTCTCAGGTATCTCACACACTGAAAGCCCTGCCCTCAGGCACAGGCCACATACAGCACAGAGACCATGTTAACACTGCCAGGTGGCAGAGCTGTGTGGGTGCAAGGAGGCTGTGGTGACCTTGTTAAGAAAGCTTGTCTGCACTGTCTACCCACAGACCCAGCCAGGGCCAGCCGAGAGCTGAAGACAGTCTGTCTCCTGGGAAGGCACATTCTCTAAGGAATGCAGAAGAGACCACAGAGCTGAGAACAAAAAAAAACCCCGAAATCATTTTCAGGCAAATAATTTAGTCTTATGTCCTCAGTGCATGGCATTAATAGATCTGTATATCAGCAAGTGCTTAATAAATATATCCTCTCCTGTCTCATGGAAACACCCTGTAAATAGGTAATAGGACACCCACTTCTGCTGACTCATCATTTCTCTCTATCAGAATTCCAGTTGTACTTTATAAATGACTTTAATTTGCAGTGCATTATGTCTCTGTGTTTCTTGCTCCTAACTCCCCATGCAATATTTTGTGTCAATTCCCATGACAGTTTAACTGACTAACCTTTTCAGTGGAGTGTGTGGTGTGTGTGTGTGTGTGTGTGTGAGAGAGAGAGAGAGAGAGAGAGAGAGAGAGAGAGAGAGAGGAGAGGTGTGGTAGATCTCCTATGTCTGTTTGGTAACACTAGCTACCTATTTCCTTTCCTCATTTCCAAATCAACCAACTGGACTCCATCACTTTTCAGCTTCGTAAGCATGATGCTTCATCAATATCAGTTACATTTGCTTTGTGTAAATCTGGCCCCTGAGCCTGATGCAGTGTAGGGAAATGACTCTCTGGGTAGGTGAATTGGAAGCTGAGTTGGGCTGGGAAAGGTTGTTCTGTGAGCAAGCTAAGGCTACCAGTCAGATTTGTATCTAACACAAGGAACATTCTCTTTAACCACTAATTCAGATTCTTCTCCCAGATACCACACTTAACATCAAGGAAAGTAGTAATAATCATTTACTGAGCACTACTTGCACAGTCTCCATGCTATTCACTAGGAAATCTCAGGAGGTAGAGGCTGTGATCATGCCCATTCAACAGATGAGGAAAATGGGACCCAGAGCAGTGCCATCTTTTCCCCAGGACGCACTACCAGTAAAGCCTCAGCTGTCTTTTGATAGATTCCAAATCCTGTCTCATGGTCTCTGGCCAGTGAAGTGAGTCTGACTTCTGGATGGTGGGGAATAAGCATTCGCACATAGACTCAGGCTCTTCAGCACATGCAGCTCCATCCCGGGCTCCTGGGGAATCTACTCAAGATGTCCCGTTGTAACTGTCTCTGGCTCCAGATCTTCTCCTAGTCCTACAACTATCCAGCCAGCAGATGCCACACCTCACTGCAAGGTGGGGGCTCATGTGTTTACTCATCTATTCACACAGAAGACTCTTCTTACCACACTGGTCAGGGCACTTCTACAGATGGCAAACAACAGCCTCAATGCCAATAACAGCTCTACATTCAGAGTAAGCAGACAAATGCAATCTCTACTAGCTAGGAGCCTCTATTTATATTGCTGCCATAGCCACAATGTTAATCACCTAAAACACCTGATATTCCACAGTCAGGTAGGCAAGAGGCCTAGGCGGCCTCCCCTCATTACCTACCCAGAGTCACATGGTCACTAAAATTCAGGTATCAGCCAAACTGGCTCTTGTTGAGGTCTCAGCTCACTGAGGCCACTGCAGAGCCTGGGTCTTGGCTGAGAACAGAAGCTCTGTTCCTCTCTAGCCACCATCTGAGGACTGTTCTCTCCTTTCTTGGGACTGTCTACAACCTTCCTTATATGGCCCGCACTCCTCATCAGCTGCTTCTCAAGCTCCAAATCTTGCTGCTGTTTCAAGGGCCTCTTTGACTATACTGGGCTTACTTGGATAATCCCCCAAAATATCACTTAAACAAGGTCATAGCAAACTGAGAAGTGCACTTACTTTTTGCTATAACATCCTGCAAGTACACCAGGAAAGAAAATCATAGAGGCAACATGCCACCTACCACAGGCTCTGACAGAAGAAATATCCATCATCACCTATTTTGCCGGCCTTACTGTATACCTGTTTAGTACCAGCAGGCTCTGGTCTAGGTGCTAGCTATACAACACCCAACAGAACAGACAGAAGTCCCTGGCCTTGGGAGCTTATATGTTAGCAAGAAAAGGATACCAGGGGAGCTGGAGAGATGCCTCAGCAGTTAAGAGCGCCAACTGCTCCTGCAGAGGGCCCAGGTTCAATTTCCAGTACCCATATGGAGGCTAAGAACCATCTTTAACTCCAGTTCCAGGGGAATCCGACACCCTCTTCTGACCTCCACGGCATTGCACAACACGGGTACACCAACCTACATGCAGACAGGACACTCATACACATAAATAATAATAATAAATAAAAGGAAAAAAGAAAAGGATATTAATGAACATTAATGAACAAGACATAAAATGAATGGATTAAGAAAGTGTGCCACATATATGCAACAGAGTTTTAGTCAGCCATGAAGAAAAACAAATTAATCATTTGTCAGAGAATGAACTGAACTGTAAATCACAGTGTTAAATGAAATAAGCCAGTTCCACAAAACAAATGTTGAACATTTTCTCTTATATGTGAAAGCTAAGTGTGGGGGTGGGGGATGGGGGGTGGGATGGAGGATATAAAACTAATAAGCCAGTGTGATGGTGCATGCCTTTAATGCCAGCACTTGGGAGGCAGAGGCAGGCAGATCTCTGTGAGTTCCAGGCCAGCCTGATCTACAGATCGAGTTCCAGGACAGCTGGGGCTTCAGGGAGACCCTGTCTCAAAAACACCAAATAAATAAATAAATAAATAAATAAATAAATAAATAAATAAATCCTGGGAATGTGGGGGGGATATGGGGGATAAAAAGCACCTGAGTACAGAGTGTTCTAGTGACCCCTTACTTTACACAATATGTAATAAAAATAAGGAAAATATGCACTGCATCAGATGTTGATAACTGCTATGCAAATAAACAAATACATAAATACATCAGAAATGGGGCTGGGATGCAGCTGGGAAATAAGGTTATAGGCTGACCAGGAAAGGACTTTGAGAAGAGAGATCTAAAGAAACAGAGAAAGCAAACGATGCCTATAACTGGAAGAAAATGTTCTAGAAAAAAAAAAAAAAAGCCAGTAGGTACAATAGCACTGAGAGAGAAGCATGCCACATGTCCAGGAAGCAGCCAGGAAGCCTGGGTGAACAGAGCAGTGAGGGACAGAGTGGAACAAGAGGAGCTTGTGCAGGTGACAAGAGTCAGCCTACATGGGACTTCACAAGCCAGGGGGATGGGTGCGCCAGTGACAGAAAGTGCACTGTGGGCAGGCGGAAAGAGCAGTGTGCTCCTGTAAGTCCTGTGGTCAGAGAGCTGGGCTGGTTCTCTACTTTAACATAAGTTAGTTCTTTCCAACTACAGCATTTGTTTCTCGATTCCCATGGGTCGGAAATCTGGAGGGCTTGGCTCAGGGACCACCTCAAGCTTCTGAGGCTCTACTTCCACACTTATGCATGTGGCAATTATTCCAATGCCCCTCCCTGGCTGCCCATATAGAGACCTGGGGGGGCAGGCATGCTATACTGCCTGTTAAAATATGCACTTGCACCTTGAGAAAACAAAAACCTTGGTTAATCTGGGCCGTGTGGCCAAAGCATCCAAAAGGAAAGTATAACCAGAAATAAATAATCAGTAAGGCCTGAGAATTTGTGCTTCAGGCATAAAACTTGAGATCTTAGTAAAAAGACAAAAAGAACAGGGCCGCTAAAGTTTTGCTGAGCACTGTTCTTTGGCCTGTCTTCAATTCTTACTGGCAAGTGCATCTACTCTGTGGCTGCCACTGGTGGCTTTTGCTATCCTTCAAAGACATGAGACACAGCTTTTCAACCTTCCAATACGGACTGAAGACCCATGTCTCTCCAAGAATCCTCCAAACCTTCAGTGCCAGATGGGGACTCCTGAGACATCCAGCTTGTGGACTGAGCAGTTACTGGGGTTTCAGCCTCTTCAGAGTATAGACTGCCGTTGCTGGACTACCCACACTGTATCATGGAGACCAGTACAGGAAGATCAAGACAGGACGTGGTGCTTACTGGACCTCATTTGGGTGACCATGGGAAGGAAAGACCCCAGTATGGAGAATAAGGGCAGGACTGATGGTTGTTTAGGCTTGCCAAGGAGGAGCCTTAAAACACTTCCTTAAGAAAAACATGACATCTTTCAGCCTAATTAAAAAAGAAAAGAAATCATAAGCTGAGGTTGCTAAAACCTAAGACGTCATAATCTTGGTATGTGTGGCATGCATACATGCATATTTTGGAATGATACAAATTGCAAGGAACAACAACAACAACAAAGACTGGGTCAAAGAACTGACTGAAACAGTAAACTTCTGCCCAAAACAGTAGACTTCTGCATTGAAAATTTAGAAAAAAAAAAAAAAAAAAAAAGACTGAGAAAAAGATGAAAGACATGAAGACATGTGTGACAGAATGCATGAAGCATGAGCTCTGGTGGGGTAGGGGCAAGGAAGGGGAAATGGGTCTAAATTTGATTGAGGAATGTATGAAATGCATAAAACTTCAATAAAAAATTGGCTTAAAAATTTTGAACCTGGCAAGTAAAAAAAAAACATGCATTTGCACCATATTCCATTCTTTCAACCCAGGTTTGAGTGAACTTTTGATGGAGAGATGAACAAATATTTATTCCCCATGATAGCAACAGACCAAAAAATCAAGGACTGAATCCACCCATCTGGCTTGGTGAATGAGTTAAACTGGGGTCACGCATAGGAGCATGGGCAGCTTGTGGGTAGCTCATCACCAAGGAAAAGTCTTTCTTCTCCAGCAACTGTTAATTGCTTGCATACCCTCAGTGAGATCTGGGCCTCATGAGCCCCACCCCATGATGGAAGCCTGAGAGGCTCAATCTTGTGCAAGTCTCACGGGGATAATCACAGTTGCTGAGAGCAGTTATCTCCAGGGGACAGCGTTCCACCACACCCTGCCATTCTTCCCTGCTTTCCCCTGTCGGAAAAGGCCATATAAGACCGTGGACACTAAGAAGTGGGTGTCACAGGAACCACTGCAGGGAGGGGCCTGGCTACCACTGAAGGCTTCCCCAAAGGTGGGATGTTTGATGCTCAGGTCTTCCAGGGTCACTAGCTCTATGGGGCAATGTACCTAAGAGAGGGGGCAATTACTTCTTGAACAAATGAGGGGGCTCTGAGCAGACCTTGGCTCTATCCGCTCTGACCAAATCCCAGACTAGTCAGGCTTCTTCTCACCTTTCAAAGTTCATTTCTGCCTCCTCCTCTCTATATTTCCTATTGGATTCTGGGTTGAAGTTCCAGGCCCCAGGTGTCCTGAATCCTGCTCCCTGCTTAAGTCCAAGTCCCCCACGTGGTACGCTTCCCCCTAAGTCCGAGTCCCCCACGTGGTATGCTTCCCCCCCTTAAGTCCGAGTCCCCCACGTTGTACGCTTCCCCCTTAAGTCCGAGTCCCCAACGTGGTACGCTTCCCTCCTAAGTCCGAGTCCCCCACGTGGTATGCTTCCCCCCCTTAAGTTCAAGTCCCCCACGTGGTACGCTTCCCCCTTAAGTCCGAGTCCCCCACGTGGTACGCTTCCCATCCTATGAGTCCGAGTCCCCCACGTGGTACGCTTCCCCATTAAGTCCGAGTCCCCCACGTGGTACGCTTCCTCCCCTTAAATCCGAGTCCCCCACGTGGTACGCTTCCCCCTCTTAAGTCCGAGTCCCCCACGTGGTACGCTTCCCCCTCTTAAGTCCAGAGTCCCCCACGTGGTACGCTTCCCCCTTAAGTCCGAGTCCCCCACGTGGTACGCTTCCTCCCCTTAAGTCCGAGTCCCCCATCGTGGTACGCTTCCTCCCCTTAAGTCCGAGTCCCCCACGTGGTACGCTTCCCCCTAAGTCCGAGTCCCCCACGTGGTACGCTTCCCCCTTAAGTCCGAGTCCCCCACATGGTACGCTTCCCCCTCTTAAGTCCAAGTCCCCCACGTGGTACGCTTCCTCCCCTTAAGTCCAGTCCCCCACGTGGTACACTTCCCCCTTAAGTCCGAGTCCCCCACGTGGTACGCTTCCCCCTTAAGTCCGAGTCCCCCATGTGGTACGCTTCCCCCTTAAGTCCGAGTCCCCCACGTGGTACGCTTCCTCCCCTTAAGTCCGAGTCCCCCACGTGGTACACTTCCCCCTTAAGTCCTAGTCTCCCACGTGGTACGCTTCCTCCCCTTAAGTCCGAGTTCCCCACGTAGTACGCTTCCCCCTCTTAAGTCCGAGTCCTCCACATGGTACGCTTCCCCCTTAAGTCCAAGAGTCCCCCAAGTGGTACACTTCCTCCCCTTAAGTCCGAGTCCCCCACGTGGTACGCTTCCTCCCCTTAAGTCTGAGTCCCCCACGTGGTACGCTTCCCCCTCTTAAGTCCAGTCCCCCACGTGTACGCTTCCCCCCTTAAGTCCAGTCCCCCACGTGTACGCTTCCCCCTTAAGTCCAGTCCCCCACGTGTACGCTTCCCCCCTTAAGTCCAGTCCCCCACGTGTACGCTTCCCCCTCTTAATCCGAGTCCCCCACGTGGTACGCTTCCTCCCCTTAAATCCGAGTCCCCCACGTGGTACACTTCCCCCTAAGTCCGAGGCCCCCACGTGGTACGCTTCCTCCCCTTAAATCCGAGTCCCCCACGTGGTACGCTTCCCCCTTAAGTCCGAGTCCCCCACGTGGTACGCTTCCTCCCCTTAAATCCGAGTCCCCCCGTGGTACGCTTCCCCCTTAAGTCCGAGTCCCCCACGTGTACGCTTCCCCCTCTTAAGTCCGAGTCCCCCACGTGTACGCTTCCCCCTCTTAAGTCCGAGTCCCCCACGTGGTACCTTCCCCCTCTTAAGTCCAGTCCCCCACGTGTACGCTTCCCCCCTTAAGTCCGAGTCCCCCACGTGGTACGCTTCCCCCTCTTAAGTCCGAGTCCCCCACGTGTAGCTTCCCCCTTAATCCGAGCCCCCACGTGGTACGCTTCCCCCTTAAGTCGAGTCCCCCACGTTGTACGCTTCCCCCTCTTAAGTCCAAGTCCCCCACGTGGTACGCTTCCTCCCCTTAAGTCCAAGTCCCCCACGTAGTACGCTTTCCCCTCTTAAGTCCGAGTCCCCCACGTGGTACGCTTCCCCATTAAGTCCGAGTCCCCCAAGTGGTACGCTTCCTCCCCTTAAGTCCGAGTCCCCCACGTAGTACGCTTCCCCCTCTTAAGTCCGAGTCCCCCACGTGGTACGCTTCCCCCTTAAGTCCGAGTCCCCCACGTTGTACGCTTCCCCCTCTTAAGTCCAAGTCCCCCACGTGGTACGCTTCCTCCCCTTAAGTCCAAGTCCCCCACGTGGTACGCTTCCTCCCCTTAAGTCCAAGTCCCCCACGTGGTACACTTCCTCCCCTTAAGTCCGAGTCCCCCACGTGGTACGCTTCCCCCTTAAGTCCGAGTCCCCCAAGTGGTACGCTTCCTCCCCTTAAGTCCGAGTCCCCCACGTAGTACGCTTTCCCCTCTTAAGTCCGAGTCCCCCACGTAGTACGCTTCCCCCTCTTAAATCCGAGTCGCCCACATGTGGTACGCTTCCTCCCCTTAAATCCGAGTCCCCCACGTGGTACACTTCCCCCCTCTTAAGTCCGAGTCCCCCACAGTGGTACGCTTCCCCCCTTAATCCGAGTCCCCCACGTGGTACGCTTCCTCCCCTTAAATCCGAGTCCCCCACGTGGTACGCTTCCCCCTCTTAAGTCCGAGTCCCCCACGTGGTACGCTTCCCCCTTAAGTCCGAGTCCCCCACGTGGTACGCTTCCCCCTCTTAAGTCCGAGTCCCCCACGTGGTACGCTTCCCCCTTAAGTCCGAGTCCCCCACGTGGTACGCTTCCCCCTCTTCTCTGCTTCTCAGACACTGGCCATACTGAGGATTGCTCTCTCCCTTCCTGTGGCTGTCTGTACCTCAAACCACTCCCTTTTCTCAGGAGCCTCTTGCTATGGTTTGGATGTAAACTACCCCCACAGGCTTGGGTTTGAACCCTTGATCCGTAGCAGGCAGTGCTGGTTTAGGAGATTGGGGGATATTTGAGATAAGGGCCTAGCTATCTCGCGTGGCTTCTGGAGGCAAACCTTGCAGTTGACGCCTGTTTCTGGTTTCCCATGAGTGCTCTGTGTTCCTGATCCTCTAAGATGTGAGCAAGACATGCCGTAAGCTCCTGCCACCACAGACTGAGCTGCCCCAGCTCCCACAAAGGACTGTACCTTCTAAACTGAGAGCCAAAAATCCACCTCTCCTACTCTAAATTTGTGTCTTTCGGGTATTTGGTTAGAATGATGAGAAAGTAACTGATCATGATCCCTGACGTTCCAGCCCATTCTGTCCCTTTCTCTGGATCAGAGAAACATCTCCGTATGCCTCATAGCATAATAGGCTTAGCAGGACAATCTGCTCTTTTTCTTTTTGTATTTATATTCCTGCTTTCGATGTCAATTCCCAGAGGACAAGAGCTGTATTTTACTCATCTCCACATCTGAAGGACTCTTGCCTCGGTCAGGGTCTGGTGGCTAAGAAATGACTCCCTCAGTCTGGGCAATTTGAGACATATTAACAAAGAGACTAGCTTATAAGGGTAAAAGAAGCTGTTGAGTTGAGCATCCTTGTGGATGACCACAATCCCAGGTCTCTGAAAGCTGAGGCAGGAGGATCATGAATTTCAGGTCAACCTTGACTACAAAGTGAGACCCTGGAAAAAGAAAAGGAAAAGAAGCTATTAAAGGACCACGCAGGGCCCAGGGCTACCACAGCAAAAAGCCAATGCCTCCTCTCCCACAGGCAGAATTGAAGAAACAAAGGGAATCCCAGGCTGGAGGCGGGAACACAGGAGAGGAACATCCGGACCTGGGGCTTGCAAGGCCAACCTACGGGGACCTGGTGGGAAGAGAACTGGGAAATTAAAACCCTCACTTCTTTTCTTCTTTTCCCACTGGCAGCTCCTGTTAGCCGGTTTTAATCAGAGGCCAAAGGAGAATCTGGGGCATGGGGCAAGGTGGGATGTTGGAGGGTCAGTCTGGAGAAGGCAATGGCACCCACAGTGGAAGACCCAGGGCTGAGCCCAGTCTCTGCTACCTAATTCTGGGGCTTGCCAGCTAATGCCTTGGAAGCCCATTTAGTTTCCTGGTATCCTACCTAGACTTGTGTCCTGCTCCACCCTCATCAGGGCATGAGCCCACCTACTCCCCGCCTCAACACAGTTACCATGGCTCTATGTCTGTCCAATAATGCTCAGACATAAATCTTTGTGCTAAGGTTGGCCCTTTCCACATTCATGCTCGTGGTGAGCTGACAAAGGAGGGATCATGTTGTTCCCCAGAGAACAACAGGGGCCTCCATGATTAAGATGGTCCATTGTAAAGGGACCATCTTTCCCATCTGGTCCCTTTACAATGCTTGGAATTTATAAAGCCACTGTTGGAGTTTATGCAAAAGCTTCACTTTTAATTAAGTGGCCTAGTTTCAGTAAACAGTGTGAGAGGGACGAATCCATCAGTGGGGACGGACGTTCTGAGCAAATGTGCTGCCAGGCCTGGTGGAAACGCAGCCCCCATATGGCAAGACTTGGAGGGAGCTGCTCTGACAGGATGCTACCAATTCCATGTCTGCAGACAGACAACGGCCTCCAGACGCCACCCGAGGATGGCCTGGAGCCAGGCCTCACCAGCTTCCAAGGAGAATAGCCAGACCCCAGCCTGCCAAGTGGATGCTCACACAGAGAACTTGCATAGTTGAAGGGGGCCTAGGGACCATCTTCCCAGCTGCTGGGCCTGGTTCCAAAGACGGGGCTCATCCACGGTGTGATTTTTCAGTCCACAGTGAAATGAGGGACAGGACAGCAAACTGAGATTTTTTTTTTATGGCTAAAATAATTCAAAGAGTTGTTTTGAATATTTTTATTATAAAATGTTTTGTTTCTTCTTTCTTGATGAGAAAAATGTTTTTCTTTCATAAAAGATAGTTACAGGGCACAGCGTACCTTTCAAAAGACATGCATTTAGTGTCTGTCGTGATCTGAATATGGTTTGAATGTGTCCCCCAAGGCTGATGTGCTTAGAGGTATGGTGACTGGCATGGCAGTGTGGGTCAGGGTGGATGAACCTTTAAGAGGCAGGATCTAGTAGAAGGTAGGGAGATCGTGGGCATGCTGGCTCTGAAATGATTAGCACCTTCTGAGTGACTGCACCTCACATAGACAGCCCTTCCACAGCTGGCCAGGTCACCTGCAGCTTCTCTGCAGGTCACGATATGACCAGGAGACCCCTATCAGAGCTATTTTGACTACACAGTCACCCAAATCATGATCTATAAATAAGCCTCTTTTTGTTATGCCTTATCCAACATTGGGTATTACATTATAACAATGCAAAATGCACTGGAACATTTTCTAAATGTATCTTTAGGAGACAATATCCTAACTGGAACTCCACACTCACATATATTAAAAAAATATTATTGACCTGTGGAATCTCAAAGAGCGGCAACACCTGATCTAATGACTTGTTAAAATGGCCATGCTCAGATAGGGAAATGAAGATTGTGTGATTTAAAGCAGGTCTGGTAAAGTTGGTTGGGAAGGGAACAGTTTGCCTGGGCTGCCTCCTCCAAGCAGGCTCCCTGCCTGACACTCCAGATACAGAGAAGTTGGTCTTCACCCACAAAAGAATCAGGCCATTTGCCTTTCAGTTTTCTTTATCCCTGATTTCCCCAGGATTCAGATTCTCTCACCTATGTATCTATCATCTATATCATCTATCCATCTATCTATCTATCTATCATCTATCTATCTCATGCTAGGCAAGTACTCTGCCACTGAACAACACTTTCAAACTTCCAGGTCACATTTTTAGGTCTATGTTTTACTGCCCAAAAAGATGGACCAGAGATTTGAAGCCAGGTAGGCCTGGCCTGGCCACTTAACCAACAGTAACATAATATGTCCTTGGGAAGATTCCTAACTTCTCTGCTACTCCAGTCTTTGGATATTTACTCATTTCTCCCTCTTCTCAAGCACCATATGGACAGGGACTATGCCACTCGCATTGACATTTGTACCTGCAGTACCTAGGTCATAGGCTTGTATGCCTAACCATAGTTAGGCATACAGCTTGCTCATAGAAAAATATACAAATGAATCTAATTCTGTGATGATTTCAAGACCAAGCCCTAGTCTCTTCTTTCTGACATGAAGGGGACAGTGACATTTTGCTCATAGAGTTCCAAAAGGCTTTGCAGTATTGTGGGCATAGACATGCTTGTAAACTGTCAGTTCCTTACCACACAGACATCAAGGATGGTGGCAGGGACAGCTTCAACCTGGCCAGGGAATGATATTTTCCATGATCCAATCCTGGGCGACAACAGTGTTACAAGACTTTGGAAATACAGAAAGACCCAGGGTGAGCCCTGCGTAGTAGTCCTTCCAGAGGATAATGAAGGGCGTGCCAACCACATCCTCGCCCCCTCCCAGACCCAGGCAGCCTGACTCGGGTGTACATCCTCCCCGGAGACACTTCCACCAAGTTGGTATTTGTGTCACATGGGAAGATTTCAAAATGCTGTATTTGGAAACATGAATGTGTAATGTCTCCCTGGAAATCTACACCTTCTCAGTGAAAGATACAAGTGCAGTCCAAGACAGACATGTTTAATTAGTGAGCAAACTTGACATTTCCAGTGTTTGGACTAGACAGAGGCAAAGCCAAGAGCAAACGCAGATCCTTCTTCACCCCGCCCCCAGCTTGCTGACAGAGAATAATTTATTGGGTTTGAAGAGAAATGAATGTCTTTACAATAACAGGGAGAAAAGGCCAGAAAGTGCAAGGGTGGTTATTAAATAATTGTCAGCACTAAATATGCATCTAGTCTCGCTCCCCATCCCTACCTTTTTGTGTCCCTGCTTGATGGGGATGTATATATGTCCACAGAGGCTGTGTCCCCCCCCCCTTTCTGTTTTTGTTTGCTTGGTTGTGTTGTTTTGAGACAGTCTTGTGGCCTCAAACTCACAATCTTCCTGCCTCAGCCTCCAGAGCGGATCACGGGTGGGTATCACCCCACCCAACTTCGTGGCAGTGTTTCTTTCTATCCACCCAATTTCTTGGCATATTTAAAGTTATTTTAATTTATTTTTACTATATTTTTATTAAATTTTTGTGGCTTTCATAGGCACCTTTTCCCTGGAATTCCAATTTATGGGTAGCTTACAACTTTAAGTAATCCTCATCTTTCTGCAACCCGCAATGGATTGCAATAGCCTTCTGAGTGGTCCCTCCTCTGCCCATTCCAAGCCCGGCAACACAGTTCTACAGGAGCAGTTGTATAGCATGGGTTTGGGGTACACTTTCCCCTTTATCACAGTTTTCAGGAGTTCACAATGTTAACTGAACAACTTTGCTGTCATAGGCTTAACGAGTCTGTGGTGAGTAAGGTAGCCTTAAGACAAAGCCCACATCTTCAGTCTGGCATTCAGTCGGTCACCAATTGCCCTCTTCTGACTCCTTCCAGCCATGCCTTTGAGATGTGTCCACTGTCCTCCAGTCCCTAACAGCCCCACCTCTCTGAACCCCTTAACTAAGACACTCTGGGTACAATGTTTTATATTTTCCTCTGATTTTTTTTTTTTCATTTATGATCAATGAGTTACTTACAGACCAGGATTCTTTTCTATCATGCCTTTGTTTGTTCAGATCCTCTCATTCTTTCTTCTCCCCTTGAGTTCCTGAACCTATTTGGTTCTTTTCTTAAAATGTATTTTTAATTAACACACAGTAATTGTACCTATTTACAGAGTACAGAATGACATCTCAATACATGTGTACACTGCTCAATAGTCAGATCAGGGTAACTGGAGCATCTATAACCTCAGACGGTTATTGATTTATCATTTCTTTGTACTGAGAAAATTCAAAATCCTATTTACAAGCCATTTTGAGACATTCAATTGCTTATTGTCTGTGCTGTGGAGCATTAGAAGTTGTTCCTCTTATCCAATTGCACTCAGCACCTACTGAAGTTCCTCCAGGTTTTGATGACCACACTGAGGTCATGCCTGATACCTCCGGCTGGGATTGACATCACTCACCTTTATGCTGTCATGGCAACTTCCCAGATGTTCCCTTGGGCTATATATATCTATTCCTCAGAATGCCTCAGAAATGTGTAACCAAGAGAATGCAGCAGGCAGGATCCAATGCGGGGTGGGGGGGGGCGGATTCAGGCTGAAGTTAAACATCTTAATTGTTCACATAGCAATGGAAGAGCAGAGAAGGCAGGAAAGGATGGCAACCTAGCCAAAGGTCAACAGCACAAGAAGCTGCTACCACAGGCAGGTGGGTAACATGAGGAGTGACGTCACCAGAGTGAGGGCGGAGCGTAGGTCACCCAGGTCACCCAGGCAGAAGCTGGAAATGGGAAACAGAGCACTCTAAGAGCCCGGATGGAGCGAGGGGGTGGGGGAGGGAGAGGGAAGGGATCCGCAGCTGGCTGTCTACAAAGATGCTGCTAGCTGCTTAGAGGGGCGTGTCCAAGGTCTCTCTTCCTCCTGCCAGCTGATTCCCACTGAGTGCTGCCTTAAGCTCAATCTAGTTGGGATCAGGGGTCAGCTGCCGTGGGAACTGGAGCCCCTGCCTGGGAATGCAGAGCAGGGCAGGAGTGGGAAGAGAATTGCCCCAGTCCAGTACCACACTTCCAAAACCAGAGCATGCCATGACGGTGGCAGCATGAGTCATCCATGCATCTCCAATATGAAGCTTTACATAACACTTTTAAGGAAATGCAAACACCTAGGTATAGCTTATTTCTCCCGCTCCTCCTCTGTTACTAGAGATTCTTCACTGAGCTCCAGTGTCCTGGAATCTGCATGAAGGAAAACCACTTTGAACTTTCTCTTTAATTTTATGCACATAAGTGTTCACCTGCGTGAATATAGGTACACCACATGTGTGCAATGCCTGAAGATGCCAGAAGAGGGCATCAGACCCCCTGGAACTGAAGTTAAGGATAGTTGATAGCTACCATGAGAGTGCCGGGAACCAAACCCTGGTCTTCTCTGTCACCTGTGAGGCTCACACTGCCATTCTTTACTGCTGCTCACTGACTGCTTCCTTCAGCCCCTGGTTTGCTGCAAGGGTCAGTGTTGGTTGGGTTTGGCTTCTGGGCACACTCTGCTCTCTGGTTACTGACTTTGGCCCTGATTTGACCTCTCTGTTGTCAGGGTTTCCTTATAGGAGAAGGGTAGAAGATGGTGGTGCCTACCCTAATGAGCTAATCATGAGGGTTAAATAAATAATCCATTGAAACCCAGCCCAGTACCAAGTGTGCAGTGTGTTTAGTAGCTGTCAGTTATTATCACACTTTCCTTACAACCCAAACAACAATAGCGTCATGAAACATCATGTGAATTTAGCAGTCAGCTCCAGGTTCTCCACCAGGTTTTCTTGTTTGTTTGGGGGAACGGGTCTCGCTCTGTAGACGAGGCTGACCTAGAGCTCGTAATCCTCCTGCTCTGCTTCCCGGAGTTGGGATGACAGACAGTGTGTACCACACTCAGCTGAATTCTTTATTTTAACCATGAAAATGTTCTAATAATCACATTTTATATCACTAAATCCAAATGATACCCAGGTATTCAGCAGCAGCATCTCAGAATCATACAACTGCTAGAAAGCTGAAAGATTATCTCGATCTTCTCACTAGATAGTGAGGAACTAAAACCCAGAGTAAGCTCTTTCCTATGACAGATACATTTATATGATATGTATATTATCACTTACATGCATCTCAGAAACAAAAAGAGAACATATTAGTATACATATACCTAGCAGGTACCCAGTTATCATCTTCTACATAAGCATTTATTCTTTTCCCTGTAAATATTTTACAAGAGAAATGGAATTACATCATACTTGCTCTTAAAAGAAGTAACATTCTGTCCAAGGCACACTATTTCTCTTTTCAATATCTTTCCATAGCATTGCATATCATTTTTAACAGTTGTAATGGCATGAATACACTGTAGCTTGTTTTATTTAATGAATTTCATTTTTTTTTTAGACAGGGTTTCCCTTTAGTCCCAGCTGGCCTGGAGCTTGCAATGTAGACCAGGCTGGCCTTGAACTCCCAGAGATCTGCCTGCCTCTGCCTCTGGAGTGCTGGGATTAAAGGCATGTGCCACCATGCCTGGCTAGAAATTTCATTTTTAAAGGTTCTGTTCTGCAGACATTCAGGGTATTTCCAGTTTTCACCATTTATACACAGTGCCTCCAAAATGCTTCCCCAAAGGACCAAGCACTACCTTTTCTCTGAGCATTTAAATACTCTGGGACTGAGGCATGGCAAGTTTTCCAGGTGATTCTGGGTTCCTGGAAGGCTGCAGGCACACAGAACAGTGTTCTTGTCACTTGTCATTTTACCCCATCCTCAATATGGCCCTTAGGTTGATCTTTGCTGTGAGCAAATCTGAAGCAGTCAGGGCATGTCTGGCTGCCCCGCCTTTCACTAGGTAAAACTCATCCAGGTGCTTTCTTAAAGTCTGGGGCCCAGGTTAGAACTATGGGCATCTTCAAAGTTCCCCTGGTGTCTTGTTAAGAATGACTGTGACGTCACACAGCCTGCTCTGTGATGTAAGAGTCACTTCCTCTGCTTCTAACCTGAGGGCAGGCTTTGGGTTAGTCTCTTCAGATGTGGCTACTGAGGGGTGGTCTCTCACTTCAGGCCTGCAGGATATTCATCGTAGGAGAGGATTACAGTGCATTGAGAATACTCCCTTGCTCTGACAATCATTCTCCAGTGATCTGTGTACAGCCTAAATTCCCCAAGAATAAGACAGCAGTGGAAAGGTTTTATTACTTCCGCTGATAAAATCCACAAGTCCTAGGAGAAGCAATGTCAGGGTGCACGCTGATGCAGAGTCAGGGTCTCCTGGGGCCTGCAGCCAAGGTCTTGCTCAGACTACAATCACAAAGGACCAGATTAGGCAGATGAAACAAGAGAAACAGGAAATATATGTATTTCTCACAGTTCTGGGGGGTTGGAAGTCTGAGGTAAAGGGGCCGACAGGGCTGGTTTCTTCTGGGGCTGAGGGAAGTGGTTGCTGTAGGCTTCTCAAGACTTACAAATGGGGTCGCTTCCCCGTATCTTCATGTCTTCCATTTGGACAGATCTATGTCACAATTTCCTTTTCTTACAGGGTCATCCTGGATTAGGCCCTGTGTCAATATTTAACTTACTGGCTTCTTTAAATATTCTCTCTTCAAATATCATCACACTCTGAGGTACTGGGGATGAGAACTTCAACACATGAACTAGGGGAACGATGATCCAGCCTGCAATAGAGTCTAACTGAACAGCAATTCACAGTGCAGAGCTCAATGAAGCCGTGGACAGGAAGAAACAAACTGCAGAATGAGATTCTATACAATACTATTTATGAAGAAGTTTTAAAACACGAAGTGAGTCTTCTGCCTTTGTCATAAGCATGGAAGACGAATATGGAAGGTGCACACAGATTTTGTAGAAGCTGTTTTCTCTGAGGAGGGAAAGATGGTTGTAAAGATTATAAAAGGTAAGCCTAACTTTGCCTGCAATATATTTCATAAATCAGGGAATGGATGCCAAAATACTAATATTTGCTTATTCTGGAGATGAATGCATATAGACTAAATACAATCTTCCCTGTCCTTTCCAAAGTCTGATATTTTTCACAATTTGTAAGATAAAGACAAGTGCCAGGGATCATCAAGAAAACCTCCATTTTATTTTGCTTCGTGATCTTCTCTGTCACATGAAGCCAGAATGCCAATGCTTCTGAAAAAAGATTCTCATCTTTAAGGACCAGTCAGAAGTCCTCAGAACACGACATCAAAGGCCTCAAGAGCAGAACCGTAAGGCCAGCAGGACCGAGCTGTCTCCCTCGCCTCTCACAGCCTCTCACAGGGCAGGGCAAGCACACACACCCCACCTGCAGCTTTCCCTTAAGTGGCAGGCTCCCAGCTACATTTCAGGCCTCCAGCCCCACCTCTCCTTTCCTCTCCTCCACAGCACCAGTCCCTCAACAGGAAGAAGGTACCCTCTTGTGATCCTGTGGATGTCAGGAGGAAATGTCAGAGCCCCCGATGTCCAGGTCCCTTTTGTGCTAAGCACAGAGACCGGGCAGTGAGAAAGACCTCTTAGCTCTATGAAGGAAGCTCCAGGAGGCAAACCTGCTGCCCAGACCCGCTGGAAATTCTTTTTTGATTCATCTAAACTTCCTGCAGGATGTTTTGTATCCATGATTGTCACAATAAACTATATGAGCTGGATGGGACAGGCAAAAGTGACCCAAGAAACGGTAGAAATTTCCAGTCATGATGCCTGGAGGTGGAACTTAACTCATGTACTCAGAGACCCTGCCTTAGGCTTCCTGGACACGCGGACCTCTCAACAAGCCCATTGGCTGGCCCACTCATTTGGACCTTCTGTTCCTTCTCTTGTGTGCTTTTTTTTTTTTTTTTATTTCGTGTCTGACCTCCCCACCACCACCATTAAAATGTAAGAACAAATTCTGGGGGCTGGAGAGATGGCCTAGCGGTTAAGAGCGCTGACTGCTCTTACAGAGGACCCAGGCTCGATCCCCAGCACCCACATGGCGGCTGAGAACCGTCTGAAGCTCCAATTCCAGGAGAACTCCAGTTCCAGGGGAATCCGAGACCCTCTTCTGAACTCCGTGGCGTTGCACGACACGGGTGCACAGACTTGCATGCAGACGGTACATTCATACACATACAGAAATAAATAAAAATTAAAAAAAAAAAAAGAACAAATTCTGCTGCTGTCCTTAGTGTGTAAAAATGTGGCATATGGAAGTAATTTTGTAGCTACAATTCCCTATTTGTCCCATCCTCCTCAACGGTGATCAGGTGTAAGAATTTAAACATTCTAATGGACACCTCAGCATCAAGGGTCCATTAGCAGTAGTAGGTAAACTAGTAGGAGATTCTAAACCCAGTCTGGCTGTCTCTTCTGCATCTCCTCAAAGATGATGTGGAGGTCAAGGAGGGTTTCGTGTGGAAGTATAGAGTTGATGAAGCAGGATTCAGGACCATGTGCTGGTTTGACTCTGGAATGGAACCTAGGCTGTTTAGTTTGGGGGTGGTCACATTCTGACAAACACCACTGAAGTCAAGGTAGTGAAGAATATTCCCAATGACCTAGCTCTTCCCAGCTGACACAGCTCCACCCAAGCTCTAGGAACCCCTACCATCCAGTGCAACCACTAACTTCCACCCCCTTTGAAGAGCTGGGTCCCTGAGCTTCCTGCATGGCTCCTAGAACCAAGGAGAACCTTCCTGCCACTTACATAATGCCTTCCCTGGTTCAAAGTACAGCCTGTGCAGAATCACATTGTTTCAGCTCATGTTATATGTGGGGATTTTTCCTCATAAGCTCAATTTTTTTCCAAACTGTGTCCCAAGGAATGAGAAGCAAGTTCCCTGAGCCAGTTCTCCAGACTCAGGGCGTCCTCCTAATTGCTCAGGTCCCTTTAGCCCCTGACCCTACTGAGCTCCTGACCTTTTGCCTTCCTGCCTGCATTGTCTTCCCAGGAAGGCCTCTGTTCCTTCCTTCTTGATGAGCATCTTTGTATCTGATCTAAAATTTTCTATGCCCATGGTTACCGGTGAAGCTTCAGGGTCCACGGAAACTATCCTAGCTCTTGATGTGTAAATCAGGTAGTCCTTGGTTTTTGAAAATATGCTTCTTCTTGAAAATACAACTGTGGGGGCTGGAGAGATGGCCTAGCGGTTAAGAGCGCCGACCGCTCTTACAGAGGACCTGGGTTCGATCCCCAGCACCCACATGGCGGATGAGAACCGTCTGAAGCTCCAATTCCAGGAGAACTCCAGTTCCAGGGGAATCCGACGCCCTCTTCTGACCTCCGCGGCATTGCACAACACGGGTGCACAGACCTACATGCAGACAGTACACTCATACACAAAGAAAAATAAATTTAAAAAAAAAATTAAAAAGAAAATACAACTGTGGCTTCATCTCAGAGAGTCATCTTTGAGGTTGAAAACTTAACAGGAAAATGAGATGCACAGGAAGTGAACGTACATCCTGGGCTTCTCTCCTGGTACTGTGGCCATATGTGTTTTTGTGGGTAGAGACCCAGCAAGAACTTGAGTAAAGTGGTCATTAGTTAAGGAAAGACTAATTAAAAGGCATCACCCCCCACTTCACCCATCTTTTGCTCTCTGCTGCATCCAAGTCTCACCATAGGTATACCAGATACCTGAAGTGCGACTCCAAACACCAGCTTACATTCCTTCAAGTCTTAAGAAATACCATCAGTTTTTACATTCAGTAATTTCTTCCTTCCCCCTCACTCATCTAATAGAAAACTGGGCAATTGCCTTGAAATGTCACACCTGAAGTTAGCTCAGCTTGAAAAGTTTAAAAATAGTCAACTCGAGGAACAAAGGTGTTTACCAGAAACAAACGCTGTTAACAGCTCCTCCTAGACACTCTTCAAGTTCCCACAGGGTGACACAGCTGATGTGTGAACAGGGACCCTGCTGCTTCATTCCTGCCTTTGGTAGGTACCAGCATCCCAATCCCTTTTGCCCCGGGAAAACCGAGGCCAGACCCAAAATGCTGAGCACAAGAGAGGTTCCTCTCCCCGGTGACCAAATCCTTGGAACTTTGTCACAGTCTGACTAGTCTCTCTCAGTAGGAGTGGTAGAAGGGCACATTTCATCTTGTACTTACTGCCCTGTAACTGTTCATTTTATTTTGCTTATAAGATGGCAGGGTAGTAGAGCAAGATTGCAGCAGTTCAAATTCCTGGCTCAGCCTCCTGCTAGGTGGGACAGAGACTTTTCTCTGTCCCTCTATTCATTCCCTCATCTGCAAACTAAGATAAGGCTAGCTCTTATCTCACAGGGCTGTGGTAAGAATGAAATAATTTAAATAAAGCTTTAGACTAGAACTTTCCAGGCAATATACCTTGTCAGAGTGTTTGTTCTTACTCAAGTTTATCTGGATTGAACTGTGTGAGCTCCCCAGTTGCAGGTTCTCCCCTGGTTGAAGACTTCAAGACCACGGATACAGGCCAACACAGCAAAGAGATCCTAGACCTTTACACCTTAGAAATCTAATAACAGATGGCAAGAGCCTATTGCTGACAATGCCAAGTACTTTGGGTGCAGGACACAAATAAGTCAATCTGTAACTGCCCAGGAAACTTGTTTCCTGATGGTTGGCTTTCATAGTGCCAGAAGCTGCTATGCGGGCTGCTACAGAGAAAAGACATCCATGGTCTTAGCCAGTACTGGGCCCTGCATGCCACAATCCTGACCTGTCAAGCATGATGTGCCTCCTACTGCAATAGTGGCATGATGGTTATAGGAGTAACCAACAAATTTACCTTGGATTTCAGGCCTATCGCACAGTATCATGCCTGACACTAGGGAAAAACTTACTATTGTTTTGCTAATTCTCATGAAAATTACCATTATATTCATAAATTAGTGGATTTTTTTTTACTTTGAACAGAGAAGTTTCACTTTTGCTACAGGCAGTGGTTAATGCAGAGACAACTGGTTGAAGAGCTGAGAATAAAGTGACTCTAGTGCTCAGTGCTCAATGCAACATCTGTAGCAACCTCCCCTGCCCAAGGCCCAGATAACAGCACAGAAGAGGGGTAGAAATAATGTAAGTGGCAGAGTAGGGGCACTGCAAAATGCTGTCCGTACACAACATTTGACTTATGAGCTCACAGCAGCTGGGATTTCCTGCCTAAGATCAAGCCAACCAACACATTCCAGCTTGATGAGGGAGGGGATCACAAGTTCTACCCCTAGCTGGGGAACTACTAAAAGTTGATATCAATGAGGACATGAAGGAAGGAGGCAGAAATACGGGGATAGAGAGAAGTGGAGGGTGATGGGGGCAGATATGATCAAAACGTGTCATATACTTATGTGAAATTGCCAAAGGATACATTTTTAACAACTTTAATCATGGAGCTGGAGAAATGGCTCAGCAGTTAAGAGCACTCATTCCTCTTGCAGAGGATCCAAGTTCAGCTCCCAGCACCCACTACAGCTCACAACTGCCCATAACTCCAGCTCTAGGGAATCCCACACCCTCTTCTGGACTCTGCAGGAACCTGCACTCAAATGCACATACCCCCACACAGACACATACACACTCACATAAGTTAAAAAATAAATCCTTCTGAGCAATCTAATCATATTTACCATAAAATGGGTATTTGTTGAACAACTGAATGCGTACATGGGTGAAGGAATGGAGGGCTGAATGAACAAGCACTGTTCCATCCTTCAAAGTCATCTCTGCTTTTGTCACTCTTAACACCATGCAGAGAGCATCTCTGCTTGCCCCTCCTCTGGCTATTCAGAGTACTGCTCCCATGCCTTCTGATCACTGCCTGCATTTCTTAGCAATGGTGGCACGAGATGGGGCATTCTCAGATGGTTAGCATTCCCAGATACTTGAAAGTTTTCTTTCCACAGGGCCTCCTCGGACTGCCCTATCTAACATTTCAGCTTGGTTCAATGGGTCTTAGTTCCCTCAGACTTCAGTCTTTCTCCTTACCAGTTACTGCTGTCTACCTTATTATTTATTTTCCTAGTTTGTCATCTGTGTCTCCCTCCAGATGTGAGTTCTCTAAGGACAGGGCTATTTGTCTTATTTATCTTAGTGCCCTTAGATTCTGGAATACTGCCTGATGAACAGTAAAGTATTGATAAATACCCGAATGCATAAATAAATACAGATGTGTATTTTAATAAAATAATCCACACAGCTCTCTTTCTTAACACAAGACTGGTTGACTCCCCTCCCCCCGAGTTTTCATGCACAGCCTGAGTAGAGGCTGCCAAATCTTTCTCTCTGGGATCACAGAGAGATGATGATCTTGGTGAGGTCGAAAAGTCAGAGGAAAACATTCACTTGACATTTAGCGGTTCATTGAAATAACAAACCTGACGCGGAGAACCAGTATGTTTTCTGCAGCTGCTGGCTTCCTTTCCAGCAAATGTCTTACTTGGTTCTGTGTGCTGACATATCTCTATGGAGAACCTGGCAGATGTTGACGGGAGGCATCAGTTGTCTAGAGCCCAGTGCCACCTGCCTCCGTTAGGACATCTGAGGGGCAGTCATGAGGCCACAGCTGGCTGCCTGCAGGTGCTCTGCCAGGAGCTTCACAGAGCTCACAGTCCTGGGCTCCCCTCTGCAGAGGACATGGTAAGTGATTTGTCCAAAAACCCAGGGAAGGTGATCTATGGAGCCAGTACTTTAATTGTTCCTATTATACTAGATTTTCCTGCTCCATCTCACACTCCTCAATGTGAGATCCAGAGGGGCTAGATCAAAAATCATAAAGATTAGACTCTAGGTTGGAGATGTAGCTCAATGGAACGAGGCCTGGAAGGGAGAAAGAAACAAGAGGAAGAAGAGGAAGAGGAAGAGAAGGAAGAGGAGGAGGAGGAGGGGAAGGAGGAAAAAGACAAGGAGGAAGAACTCAGCTTCCCAGAATCCTTCCTCCAGCTTTGCCACTTGCACTCCAGGCTCCTTAGCATTCGTTGCTGTCTACTTCCCTGTTTACGTCCCTTGTCACTCAGCCAGAAGGGACTTGGGATGTGATGTTACCACCTGGTCCAGAAAGGGGAGACGGGCACAGACCATTCAGCAAATGGCATTGGAAGCTTCTTCAAGTGTCAGCAGCTCAGCAAACTCTGGATGTGGGGCTATATCCTGCCCTACCTGACACTAAATCCCAAGTGACCTAGGGAGACAGCAGCTCAGGGTCAAACCAGATGAAAGACAGATAGTTCTGGTACTCAGCTACCTGGGGACTGAGTCTCACCCCTAAGAACGTCGTTTAGTTGTGGCAAATAGATTTGAATTTCACAGCAGGCACTCGAGCTCAGCCAACACTTCTATGGATAGATAATTACAATCAGACATAGCCTATGCTGTAAGCTAACAGAAACCATTGTTCACAGCAGAGACATGAGCCTTGATCTATCACTAGCAGCATTGTCCAAAAGCAGACCACCATTTGCTTCGGGTGGTAATGAAAACCACACTGTTTAAGGTCAAGACTGTGCCTGCTTCAGTGAGTGACATCATTGGCTGCCTAAAGTAGATACCAGTGATCTGACATGGGGCTGAGGAAGGAGAATATGCAGAAATACAGTTGCCATGAATCTACTCTGCTGCACAGAAATTTAGCAAATGGCCACTGAAAATTTGCTTTATATATAAAGTACTAGGAGCACCCAGCTCAGCTGGAGAACAGGAGAGGAAGGAGAGGGTCATGGGGAGATCACAGAAGGGCGGGAGGGCTTTGCATCACAATGCATAAGAGGCAACCACTGCTCATTGACTTACTGCTTTGCGTATGATCTCATTTGTTCCCTCGCACAATTCTGTGATGAGGTTATCCAATCATCTCTATGTTAGAGATCTGGAAACTAAGGCTCAAAGAGGTCCAGTCTCTTTCATACAGTGTTGTGACTGATAAAAGGTAGGAATGGGCTGGCATCTTAAGCTGCCTTTACTTCAGAGTACTCCCTTCTAAGCACAGCACTACAACCTCCCTCTCAGCTGACAAATCAGTTCCTATTAACACAGTCAGAAGCTGGGGACAAGCCTCAGGCTGCTCAATTAAATAGAGAGATGAGCCAACAAAATTAAAACAGGATCAGGATCCTGGCCTGACCAGGCTCTAGCCACGTCCTCGGGCTCCCAGATAGAGTGACACTCAGGCTCAAGGTTGTGGTCACATCAACATAATAAGCATTCCCTGGCATCTCTGGCTGGGACCCTCAGTCACTTTGGAATGGGAACCTAGCTTGGTTACCCTACTCCCCAGTTTCCAATTTGAGACTTAGATGCTTGCTTTTCAGAAGCAGCTTTGAAAGTGGGAAACAAGGACTGAGAGAAGCAGTATGGGGGGGGGCCTACTGATTATCTGGGGGGCCTGGGAGGCTGCATGAGCGAACAGCCAGCAGCCGAAGAGCCTGGAGACAGCTAGAGGAGGAGGCCCATAGACTCAAGTGCTGGACCGCCAGCTCTTCTCATTCATATTGGGGGCGGGTCTCTCAGTCTCTGACATTTCGCAGGTGAGCTATGTTCCACTCCAGCAGCCTGTGGCAACCAGGCAGCGAGATGAAACTCTCTGTGTCCCCTAGCCCATAAAGCCTGCCCCTGCTGCACTGTGAAAATTACAGGCTTATATTACAGGCCTCATGCAGGAGGGGTAGTCGGAGGTCGCCGATACAATCAAGAATCCGGTAGGTTTATTGAGAATTGTGAAATGAAACTGGGCTACCTATGTGTCTGGTTTGAGTGCAAGAAAACTCACCCCACCACCACCACCACCAAAAGAAAAGCCAAG
This sequence comes from Rhizomys pruinosus, assembly GCA_009823505.1. Taxonomy (NCBI): domain Eukaryota; kingdom Metazoa; phylum Chordata; class Mammalia; order Rodentia; family Spalacidae; genus Rhizomys; species Rhizomys pruinosus. Next base: position 3,199,506 of record VZQC01011742.1, on the reverse strand, counting down.
GCTTCTTTTTTTTCTTCAAGCAAGTCATAGCCCTGAACTTACAATACTTTTTCCTCTCACACAGAAAGCAAGATTTCCCCAAACAAGGAGGCTTTCTAAGGGCCAAAGGCAGGAAGGTAATTAGTGCCACAGTGGGACCCCACTGCTCCAAAGGGCTTCTTCTGTAGGCTAAGGTAGCACGCTACAGGCTCAGGGCATTGGAATTCAACCCACCTGTCTCTACCTACAGCATCGCACCACAGTCATTTAAGACTGCGTAAATTTCTCACCTGTTAGGAAAAATGGAATTGTGAAATTTGAGGGTAAAAAATGAATGGAACTGGAATCATCTTCTTTTTTTTTATTTATTTATTTTTTATTGATGCTTTGTGCATTTCATACATCATTTTCCAATTCAGTTCAGGCATATCTCCCCTTCCCTTCCCCCCCCACCTCCACCCCAACCGAGATCATGCATTCTGCCATGACTGTCCTGCATATCTCTCTCAGTTTGTTTTTTTTTCCATTTTTTAGTTATAAGTGATAATCCATGAGTGCAAGCATCCTTCATGTAAAACCAATTTGCAGGCTGTTGTGCCCAAACACCCACAGCCCCACCTTCTTCTAAAGTGAGGGGACCCTGTCCCAGAAAGACAAAGATGGCATGTTCCTTCTCATCTATGGGTCCTAATCTTGCCATAAAGAAACCTAATTAACAAATAAAATAAAATGTTGGAGATTCAGATGTGAGTTAGTTGGACACGATTTTCATTTGCTGCTTTTCAAAGATCGTTTGTTTTATTAAAGGAAAAATGAAACTATGGTGGGAAACAGAAAATTGCTTCTGAGTGGTGGGGCAAGTGGAGCTAGGAAGGGAATGTTCTAGGAGGTAGAGCTTTGGATCTTGAGAGGGTTTAGGATTACACAGGTGTGTACACTTGTCAGAACTGTTCCAAAGGCCAAACAAGATCTATGCCTTTCACTTTATGTAAATTTAGCCTCTCAAGATAAAAGACCACCAGCTGACTGAACTCTAGTGTGCAGTGTCCCGGCACCCTGCTTAAGGGAAACTGTAGTGATGCTCACAGTCTACATTCAAATGCCGCCACAAAACAAGGATGTATTCTTGGTGGAAAGAGCACTAGGTAGATGGAGAGGCATGATACAGTGTAGTGATACATCAGTGTCGGAGTCTGGGGGCTGAGTCTCTTCATCTTCACCAAAAGCCTGAAGTTTTCCATAGGTTAGAAAATTCTCATAAAGAATATTGAGGAGAAAAGATTACATTCATGAGGTCAGTGTTTCTTATTGCTGATGAAACCACCTAGATTTACTTCAAGAAATATAGGTTCTAAGACTTCTATATGGAGACCAAATTCAGCACACTTTGGGGGGGAGGAGGGCTCAGAGCAAACACACAGACACACACACACACGCACGCGCACACACACACACACACACACACACACACCAGTCCATATATGGAGGTGTGAGGACAACTTCTTCTGAGCTGGTTCTCTCCTTCTGCACTGATGTGAGGCAGGGTCTCTCTTGTGGCTATTAGCACAATGTTGCTGTGTCCTCCAGACCAGCTGGCCGGAGAACCTCTGGTGACTCTCCCGTCTCTGCCTCCCAACTCACCATAGAAGTGCTATGTGAACAAAGATCCCCCCAAAACTTGACTCTTCAAAGAACCTTCTCCTAGACAATCAGCTGATTATGGAGAGTTTGGAATTATGTTACAGGTCCAGAGCCTAGTTATCATTTATCTTGGGCCATCTTTACTCCCCTAAATAGCCACTCTTTTCCCACCTCTTTTTCTGACTTGATATCCTGTGACTAACAGATAAAAAAAAAAACTTTTGGAATGTATTAACTTAGCAGCCCACCAGCTTCCACCAACCCAGGGGCTAAGAGTCCTGTCAGACAGCATCTAAGGCCTACATAGCAGAATTCCCCCCACTTAGCTATAACTCAGCTCTCTGATGCCTCCACGAATGTATTTTAAGTGTCTTGATTTGTAGCTTTCTTTGTTCTGTTACTTTAAGAACTTCATGAAACTGTCACCATGTTGGACATGGCATTTGGGGTAAGCTGAATCTGTGTTCCCAGGCCATCATCAGTCCTATTTGGTTCAAGAATAAGCTATCTCTTACCCTCGGTGAGGCGGGAGTTGTGCCTTTGCCTCAACAGATGGGATTATAGATGTGTACCACTGCATCCAGCTTGTGAACGTGGGTTCTGGTCTTTTTGCTGGGTAAAAAGTTCTGGAACTCAGGTCTCAGTTTTGCAAAGCAAGTGTTTTTCCCCCACCGAACCCTCTCCTTAGCTGGGCTGTCTGCAACTCTAATCAGCCCTCCTGGGTGAGGATGAACATTTTGGGAAACATTGGATTACATCCATTTGCCAGAGGAGAATTTGATGTTGGGTGGAAAGAAATAGAATATCGTGGACCCCTGACAGCAGGGACAGGACAAGTGGCCAAATCCCAGGCAAGACCTGGTACCCGGAGGCTCAAATGATCATGAAGTCAGATAAAGGTCAAGAAACTCCGAATGTTTTAGCCAACTGTGACTGGTCTGGTTCCTAAGATTTCCTCAAATATATGAATGAGCTATAAGCTGGCAGCATAAATGACACCAGGCAGCCAGGGTCGCCATCCTGGGGAACAGAGGCTTTGGCAGGGAGGCTCGCTTAGTTCCCCTTCGACAGGCAACTCACCAGAGCAGTCTGGTGTGTTAGAGGGTTTGCTTTATATGTCTTCACCAGCCACACAACACTGAAAAACAATACTGCAGAGCACTGTCCACTCCAATCCTGGTACTTGGGATGGGGCACGGGGGGAGGAACTATGAAAGATTCTCTTCCATCTGGAGGACCACACTGGCACAGCCCAATGAGCAGGACAGTACAGGTAGTGCTGACCAGACCCAGAGGAGAGGCAAGTCTGTGAGAGTTCAGGTATCTGGAGTTCCTGAAAGACCAAGACACAGCCTGGAATCAGAGAAGCCAGCAAGAGTTCTTGACAACAGAGCAAAGAGTAGCAAAGAGGCTGGCAGATGAGAGTAAGTGCTGCTTGATATTGTTGTTCAGAGGAGGCACACACGGAACAGTGGCATACATACATTAGCATTAATAAGTATAAAAACATGCTAGAAAAGACAGGACAGTTCAGATAGAAAGCACTGGGGAGGGGCAGGACTAAGGGGTAGGCCTCTGGTGTTGCTCTCCTTTACTGGCTTATCTCCTGGAGAGAGGAAAGTCTGGGAAATGGAATAGTGCTCAGCTTCATCTAATCTCCAGATGACGTGCTTGGTGGGTGATGTCAACGCCCTGGGTTTGTGTTGTAGGACGCACAGCACAACCCTGTAGGGCCCTCCCAGCCACACTCAGAACATTGATTCTAGCACCCCAGCTAAGCCTCCATCCCTTCCTGTCTGAATGCCCTTGCCTTGGTGCCCACAAGTGGGCATGAAGGGTGAGATTGCCCATGTCTGCAGCAACTCTTAAGTAACAAAGAATGCAACTGCTCCACCCAGCTCCTCCTGGGGGGGGGGGGCAGGCAGCTCTCTCCCCAGTGCTGGGTTCTAGAGGTGAAAGTGAGGAATCATGCAGTCTAGACACACTTGGACACTCTTTATGCCACCAGGGAAGGCCACTCACTGTTCAGTGTCATGTGGCCACACCCCCAGATTGGTGACTGCCACCTCACAGGTTGTGCTTAAGACAATTGATTAATCATTTAAAGATGAAACATGGGGCTGAGGGGATAGCTTAGCTGGCAAAGAGACCAAGGACCTGAGTTCAGTCTCCAGCATCCAGGTAGAATCTAGGCATGGTGGCATGTGCTTGTAATCTCATCAGAAGGGAGGTACAGAAACCTGGATCCTTAGGGCTGGCTGGCCAAGTCTAGTAAGCCAGCCAGGTCCCAGTGTGGGATCCTGTCTCAAGAAACAAGTTGGACCACTCCTGAGGAATAATACCTAAGGTTGAACTCTGGCTTGCACACACACACACACACACACACACACACACACACACTCACACACACAAGATAAAGGCAGAATTCCACTTAGACTGGTCCAAGGCATTTGGGAAGGCACCTCTCATTTTCTTTGCTCCTAAGCAGATTCACAGAAACCACTTACGTGGTTTGTTCTGCACCTGCACTGACCTAGGTGCAAACAACCAGGAAGCTGCAGAAAACCCCAGCAATCTGCCTCCCTGCCCCATCGAGATCTTAGTTTCCAGCTGCGCTGAACGCTTGCCATGAGGGTTGTGCATGCATGTACCCAGTACCAGTCTGGGGATGTCTCCTGGGCACCCAGATGAGGGTTGTGCATGCATGTACCCAGTACCAGTCTGGGGATGACTCCTGGGCACCCAGATGAGGATTGTGCATGCATGTACCCAGTACCAGTCTGCAGATGATTCCTGGGCACCCAGATGAGGATTGTGCATGCATGTACCCAGTACCAGTCTGGGGATGACTTCTGGGCGCCCAGATGAGGATTGTGCATGCATGTACCCAGTACCAGTCTGGGGATGACTCCTGGGCACCCAGATGAGGGTTTTGCATACATGTACCCAGTACCAGTCTGCAGATGACTCCTGGGCACCCAGATGAGGATTGTGCATGCATGTACCCAGTACCAGTCTGGGGATGACTCCTGGGCACCCAGATAAGGGTTGTGCATGCATGTACCCAGTACCAGTCTGGGGATGACTTCTGGGCACCCAGATATTCCCAAGGGTTCTGCTATGGAAAGGGGTATGAAGAGTTTCTGAAGTCTATAAGAAAGATGGAGAGCCCGGGCTGAAGTAGCCTGCCTGGTCCAGGCGTACAGTCAACTTCAGGCAAGGTAAGGAAGTGAACCCGACTTCTAGATTCCTGCCGTTCCCTCCACAGCACAGCCTCATACCAGAAGTTGCAAGCTGATGGCCTCACACAAGATCTTTTCTTTTTTCAGAGGCTTGGTTACTTCTACATCAGAACTCATATTCTCATGCCTTGAAATGTCAGGAGACCCAGAAGCTCTGGGCTGAATCCTCGTGACAGCAATGGGCTGGGCCTGAGCCCCAGCCACGTCCTTTGGAAGGAGCACTCTCTGAGTCAGAGCAAACCCACCCATCCAGATGGCTCATCTTCACTAGCAACATGTCCCTTAGACATGGGACCTACTGTCACCAAGTTGGTGGACATGTGGGCAGAAAGAATGGTTCTTAGATGAACCCTATTTTATAGCTCTGGCTACAAGCAGACATGGAGCCTTTTGCTGAGGACAAACCAGCCTCATATTCCAGTCTGAGACACCATACCGTATATCAGGGCTCTTGGTTATGAGCTTTCACTCTAATGAAATTTGAATAGAAGTAGCAATTCCCGCCAGCTGAGAACTGACAGGCTGTTTAGCAGAGGAAATGGACAGGGGAAGGCAAAGACATCTACACCCAAAGCAGAGAAAAGAGACAGAGTCAGCCACTCCCATCCTGCCTGTGAATGGAGTACCTCGGGACAGACCTTGGGCTCTGTGGGCAGCAGAGGCAGGCCAAGGAAGGAGACTGTTGAATGGAGCCTCTGTGAATAATTCAGCAGCAGCTTAATTCCTCTTTCTTCCACAGCTCTCTGTAATTTTAACTTTCACAGTACATTGGTAAGTGAGAATTGTTCTGCAAACAGCACAACTCTGAGTTCATCTCTGTAGAGAGATCATTAAGGGGACAGAGACTTGAAGAGGTGCTCGTTTCACTGGGTTTCCGTGAGATGAAGTCGCATGGGCACTGCTCCCAAAGCACCTGCTTCCTGCATGTTTCTCACTTGCAGAGAAGATAGCAACATACGGTAGAGCTGGGGAAACTGAGGCCCAGATAGGCTCAGTGACAGACTATATTAATCACTGAAATGAATGCTCTAGGAAATTAATTTATAAAGACAAGGAATATTTTTAGCTCATGGTTTTAAAGGTTTGGGCCTAGGATGAAGTGGCCCCATGGCCCTGGACTTCTAAGGCTGTATGTCAAAGCAGGTGAACGTGGCCAAGCAAGCCTCCCCACAAGAAACACAGCAAGGAGAAGAGGGTGGGGTCCCACAAAGGCATATCTCTAGTGACCCAAAGACCTCTGCAGAGAGCTACCTCCTACAGGCTCCACCTGTCAGTAGCCAGCCTGTGAGTAAGCCTCTAGTGACTAGGCATACTGATTCAAGCCATATGAGAAGCTGAAGGACAAACTGTGGGTGACCACCTCCACTGACCTTAGTTCCCCAAGGTATCTGGGAACTCCTTACTAGTGTCACTTTTTCCTTGAGAGTTTCATGGTATATAGATTAACAAGCTTGGTTGTCACAGGCCCTGGGATGCGTCACTCACTGTATACCTACACTGTGACAGGCTTGATCTGTACAAGTGACCCCAGGCGGGAAGGAGTTGCAGCCCCAATGGCCCTCTGGCCCATAGGATGGAGACAAAGCACCTGAGTGAGCTGTCATTACTCCTCTCTGCACACTGACAGAGGCTTACGGCCCCTCCTTCCCATGACATTTCTCAGTCTCACAATCTCACTGGGCCGGGACACTTTGGAGATCCAAGTCAGCAGCTGTGATGGAGGCCTGGCATTTGAATCTATTGATCAAGGACAGAAGTAAGACACAAGGCAAGAGTGTACTGGGAGATCATGCTGTCAGAGCCAAATAGAGGCTTCTCCTCACTGTTTTGAAGGCTGCAGAAAAACTGAAAGGTAGGGAGGAGGAAAATAACCCCGAAGCCAGAAGAGAGCGGCCCCCTGGGGACGGTTGGGATGGGAAGGTCTGCAGTGTAGGCAGCTAGGAATAGATAGTGGGAGAGCCCCCCACAGGGAGAGCCCCCACAGGGGAGAGCCCCCACAGGGTGAGAGCCCCCACAGGGGAGGATGGGTGGGTAAAGCTCTCCATTTTCAGACAGAGAGGAAGTCTGTGCTCAACAGCCCAAGTACAGTGTGGCTGCCTGTTCTTAAGGTGACAAATTTTCTCCTATAAGTGCAAGACAGACCATGTGCCATCGGGAACTCAGGTCAGATGACCTAGTTGTGAGTGTTTTTCTGTCCCAAAGCTGAGGCTCAGTTCATCTTGCTGTGATGAGGAAGCATACACTGGCCTGGAAAGGACCAGAAGGAAACAAGGATCCCCCACACTGGGTGAGAACACAGAACTGAGACACACTCTTGGGGTGCCATGCACCCTGGGTTTAGTCGACATAGAAATACTCCACAAATGCTTGTTGCAAGACTTTCGGCTTTGAACCTCCATCTCCTTCATGCTGCATAGTGCAAGACACAAGATAGTATTAGTTACTTGTTTCATTCACAAAGATGGATATTTGTGAATCCCTTAACAGGTTCTAGAATTAAGCTACCATTTATTTTCAGACTTAGGCAGTTTTGGTATATTGATGGAGGGTTTGTATGCACAAAATCAAAAGAATGAGGGGAAAAAACTAGTCATGATGTTGTGTCTAACCACAGTATCTATCTTATGGGAGTGCTTCTTAGTATTTCTTATACAAGGCTGCTTGAGCTTTTGTCCAAGCCTTTTCTATTTTTTTTAATTTTATTTATTTCTGTATTTGTATGGATGTACTGTCTGCATGCAGGTGTGTGCACCTGTGTCGTGCAATGCTGTGGAGGTCAGAAGAGGGTGTCAGATTACCCTGAAACTAGAGTTCTCCTGGAATGGGAGTTTCAGACAGTTCTCAGCCGCCATGTGGGTGCTGGGGATTGAACCCTGGGTCCTCTGTAAGAGCAGTCGGAGCTCTTAACCACTAGGCCATCTCTCCAGCCCCTGTCCAAGCCTTTTCTAAAATATTATACAGTAGTTAAAAGTATCAAGCTGGTGTAACTTAGCCTTTTTGGATGCTTAATGACCATACTTAATGCCCATCCAATTTGGCCAAGGGTCCTAAGGGATAACCTTGTTCCTTGCCCTCAGAAGTCAACTAAGTCCCAGGGGACTATGCATGGGGGCATCTCTTGAAATGTCCTGCAAATGTGAATCACCAGTCTTCCTGTGCAGGGAGGTCTTGGAGATCCACCAATGGGACTTCAGCCAGTGTCCAGTCTATAAAGAAGAAAGTCTGATGATGCTTCAAAAAGGGAAGCCTGGTCTATCAGGATCTGACTTTGTCCATGAATGGATGGAACTGGTAAATGAAAAGCCAAAAGGAACCAGGGGCTCCCTCCCTTCAGCAAAACCTGAGGACCAGATCCTCAACTGACCTTGAGAAAACAAAAACCTTGGTTAATTTGAGCTAACAGTGTGGCTGTAAGCATACAAAAGGAAAGTATAACCAGAAATAAATAATTAGTAAGGCCTGAGAAATTGTACTTCAGATATAAAACTTAAGATCTTAGTAAAAGGACAAAAAGTAAAAAAAAACCCGCAGTTGTTTTGCCTGTCTTACTGGAAAGTACAGCTAACCCCGAAGGCTACCTGCTTTTGCCATCCTTCAAAGACATGAGAAACAGCTTTTCAACCTCCAATATGAACATAGGACTCCTGTCTTTCCAAGAATCCTCCAAGCCTTCAGTGCCAGATGGGGACTGCTGAGACATCCAGCTTGTGGACTGAGCTACTACTGGGGTTTCAGCCTCGTCAGAGTATAGACTGCCATTGTTGGACTACCCATGCTTAGCATGAGCTACAAGCCAGTCCTAAGGTTTTTGCACACATTACCATGTGACTCTGCAGTTCATGAAAGGAGCACTGTTTCCTAGTCAGTAGAATTAGAATTATGGGAGATCGGGGTCCCCACAGTAACACATGGACCATCTGAAACCCCGAGCTATCATGAGAGTATAAGTTGACTGAGTATCCTTCAAAGAAAGTAAGAGTCAAAAACTGACCTTGAGATCCTATCTTGAACATTGTATTTAACTGGCAAAAGCAGAGAGGTTGGAAAGTTCAGATCCAACCAAGCTGAGGACGGTGCCCAGAGCATTTCCTCTCAGAGGCAAATGGGGCTCCCACTTCTGATTAGCTGTTCTGCAGCCTGTAAGTCCAAAGATATTGGAAATTTAGCCTCTTAAACATGTGCAAGTCAAGCATTCAGGGAAACTTTATTTGTTAGAGAATGAGAGCAAATATTTGGATAAAACAAACCAGAGTATGCAAACATACTTGGAATTTTGAATCTTGCAAGACTCCTTCCGTTAATAATCCCACGATGACTGGGAAAATGAATGGAAGAACTTAACCGGTGACTCTTCTCACTGAGTACCAGAGAATTAAACCAAATAAAAGGATAATTCATATTTGCTGCCATTACTGCAGGAGTGGCACATAAAATGGAAAAGAGCTGGGGAGAAGCAGCTCTGATATCGGACGCTCAACAGTCGGGTTTGTTTATAAAAGTGGAAAAGACAGCTGGGGAGAAGAAAGCTCTGAATCTGACACTCAAGAATCCGTTTGTTTGGTTTTTTGGTTTTTTTTGTTTTGTTTTGTTTTGTTTGTTTTTGTTGTTTTTTGGTCTTTTTGAGACAGGGTCTCCCTGTAGCCCTAGCTGGCCTGGAACCTGCTCTGTAGACCAGGCTGGACTTGAACTCATTGAGATCCACCTGCCTCTGCCTCCTGCTATAGGATTAAAGGTGTGTGCCATCATGCCCAGCAAGAATCAGGTCTTTTGTCTGATAAGTGCCAATGCCCTGGACTCCAGGACAATAGATTTACATCTGGGTAGACTAAACAGTACAACAGTTCTTAGCACAACAAAGTGCAGCTCCATCCACAGCCCACAGAGTGGTTCAGCCCAGGCCAAATGTAGCTTTTATGACTATCTGCCTGTCTGTAGATCTATGCCACCTCACTTCACGATGGCACTTGCTCGTACCTGGTTCCCAGCACACATCTGCTTCAATAAGGACTGCCAGGCCAGACCATTTTCATTACAGGAAGTGATAGTCTAGTATACAAGGCTGAATCTTTTAATTTTTTTTTAATTTACTATATTTTATGTGTATGACTGTACTGTCTGCATGTAGGTGTTGTGCAATGCCACAGAGGTCAGAAGAGGATGTCGGATTCCCCTGGAACTGGAGTTAAAGACAGTTCTTAGCTGCCATGTGGGTGCTGGGGATCGAACCCGGGTCCTCTGCAAGAGCAGTCCATGCTCTTAATCATTGAGCCATCTCTCCAGCCCCATTAGGCTGATTTTTAAATTTTTTTTTATTTCTGTATGTGTATGAATGTACTGTCTGCATGCAAGTTTGTGCACCCGTGTCGTGCAATGCCACGGAGGTCAGAAGAGGGTGTCGGATTCCCCTGGAACTGGAGTTCTCCTGGAATTGGAGTTTCAGACGGTTCTCGGCCGCCATGTGGGTGCTGAGGATCGAACCCGGGTCCTCTGTAAGAGCGGTCGGCACTCTTAACTGCTAGGCCATCTCTCCAGCCCCTAGGCTGATTTTTTAAAGAACTGCCTTAGCCCTAGAGATTCGCCTCTGCTGGATGAGTCTGAGTCCAGTGATCAAAACCCGCCAGATTTTCTCCTGAGAGATTTGCCTATGTGGTATAGAGCAAGGCTAGTGCATGCTGAAGGGATCCAGCTACCCAGAAAGCGGCCTATGAGGGGCTCAGCAAAAGAGACTGACCATGGCTATTTACTGGAATTGATATTTGTCAAATATGGGTACCATAGGAAGTTGTTAGAAAAACTTATAAGAACTCGAGGGGCTGGAGATAGGGCTCAGCAGCCAAGGGCACTGGCTGTTCTTGCAGAGAACTCAGGTTCAGTTCTCCGCACCCATTCTGCCGCTCACAACCATCTTTAATTTCAGCTCCAGGGGGTCTGATCCTCTTTTTTTTTTTACCTCTACAGGCACCAGGCATACACATGGTGCACATACGTATGTATAGGCAAACACTCATACATATAAAATATGAATAAATGACTTGTCAAAAAACACCTTGAAAAGTGCAGAACTAAGGTGGCCTTGGGGCTTTAACAAATGGTGGCTTTGTGACTAAAAGCAGAAACAAGCTTGTGTAGGAACTGTAACCAGAAGTGAATCTCAGCTGTCTAAATTTCCGATCAAGACTCCAATTCCAGGGAGAAAATGTCATATGTGTCAGGTGACATGTCTTTCTCTTAGCTACAGGGTGTGGGGCCGCACTTATAATTCTGACAGCTTCTAGACAAAAGAAAACAATACTTTTTCAGGAGGAAATTCCTGTGATGCTATAAGGGTGGTTACTATTGGGCAGCCAGAAACAGCAACACCCAGGGTCGCCAAAAATGTCCTGCTGCAGCCTTTTCAAAAGACACGTTCCTCTGTCTTTCTAGGATTCCCTAGGAGGACCTGCCATCCTTCCAGCAAATTCTTGTTTCTATTCACACTGGCTTGAGTTGGTTTATGTTGTTTTCAGTCAAAAGATTCTTAACGAAGGCACCATTCATACATTTCTATAAGAAATTAGCTTCACCTTTGGCCCTCATTTGAAATGGGCCTATATCCCATAAGAAATTAGTGACCTGGAAGATTAGAATCCGTGTACACCAAATGAGCCGTACACACAGCTTGGCCACAGATCGGCACCCTCTATCTGTTCATTCCATTCACTGAGACTCTTGGTGCTCAGCCATGGCCTCTTCTTCAGCTCCCAATAGACAGTAGAACACTTCTTAAACACCGGAGATCTGAGGTCGGAAATGCTCTCACCAAATACCAAACAATCCAAAGGAGCCATGGTAACAGTGCAGACATGAGAGACATGAGCTCTGTTACCTTGAATCCTAGAGGAAAGAAATATGCATATCGGCACCCAGAGGATCAGAGGCAAACAGCATGGGCATGGCTAGTCTAGTGTGCATTTTTCTTGGATAAAGAGAAGAAATTTCTCTGTTTAAACAAGAGAAGGGCAAGACAGCTCTCTGTATCACATAAATCATGGAGAGTGTCTGTAGTAGCTTCAGACTCTTTCCATTGAATGTTCTTGCTTGCTGGGTTTGCCGGCACATGCAGTAAATTTCCAGCACACAGGAGGCTGAGGCTGGATGACTGTGGCCAGCCTGGGCAAAATAATGAGAGCCCATCTCAACAAAACATACAACCCCCCCTCCAAACCTTTCTTTTTTAAAAATATTTTATAGCTGGGCGTGGTGGTGCATGCCTTTAATTTGGGTGGCAGAGGCAGGTGGATCTTTGTGAGTTCAATGCCAGCCTGGTCTACATAGTGAGTTCCAGGGCAGCTGGGGCTACGGGGAGACCCTGTCTCAACAAGACCTCCCAAAATATTTTATGCGTATGTGTTTTGCCCGCATGTATGTAAATGCACCATACTTCTGCAATGCCCTGAGAGGAAAATAACATCAGATCCCCTGGAAATGGAGTTATGGATGGTCATTAGCTGTCATGTAAGTACTGGGAACCCAAGGGTCCTCTGCAAGAATAGCCAGTGCTCTGCTGAGCCATGTCCCTAGCCCTTAAAACCTTTCTTAAAGGGATAATATTTTTATACCACTATAAAAGCTATGCAGATAGCTTAGTACAATGCTTACACAAGCAATTTACAACAGGCACCTGAGTTTGCATTCTTGATACCTACATAAGGGCACAGCACTGTACACCTGTAATCCCAGCATTAGGGAGGCAGAGACAGTAGGCTCCTTGGAGCCCCCGATGGCTAGTCTAGCCACCACTCAGTAAACTCTAGGCTCAGTGAGAGGCCCTGTCTTGAAATTAAGATGAAAAAATGATTGAGGAAGACACTTGCCTCGCCTTTGACTCCTGACCTCCACATAGGTATACATCCACACAGACATACACACATGAATCTGTACACAGACACGTATAACACATATAACAGTAGCAGTAAGAGTGTGCTAACAATAGCTGGCTGCTTTGAGAAGTTGCTGAGTTTCCAGCACAGCGCTAAGCACCTGAGAGTTCCACCTTCCTTAATGGTATGTGCTATTAAAGATGATGCTTGTGTACCATGATAGTTTCTCAGACACACTTCTGAAGACCATTTTTGCACACAGCATTTTTTTTTTTTGGCTCTGTAATGTTCCAGTTCCGTGTGTATTTACTGGTCTTATATTATGTAGGTGTTAGAAATTGCAGTAAGAAATGGTCCCCAGGAGAGAATTAAGACCTATGCAGCTTACAGGATCTTGAGGATCCTCAAGAATTTCAGAGCTAAATGGAAAAGACAGAAAAGAAAAAGGGAAGTGGGCAACTCCACACACCGTGTGTTCCTACGAGTGCACTTTCCAGTGGGTATCAGGGGAAAATAGATGCAAAGGAGTGGGTGCTTGCTTCTGAGTGGCAACAGGAAGAGACTTCAGAAACTCAGGGTTTCATCCCCAGTGTCAAAACAGAGCCTACAAGGGGAGGAAGCCGCTTTTCACCCCGACTTCCTTTAATCTGGCTCCCTTTTGTTGCAAGTGTTCAGACACACAGTGCCATCCATGCAGTACATTGGGCAAAGCATCTGAATCTATGAACACGGATATGTTCTAGGAAGCCCTCTCCCATGCTTACCAACCTCACACCCCAGGATAAGACACTGCACTAGCCGGTGTTCGTGGAATGTGTTCAGAGCACATCAAGTCTCCAAGTTAGGCTCATCTTTTTGGTTGTTTTAAAAATAAACTCAACAATTGTGTTTGTCTGTAAAAGGTATAGACTGGCATGTTTAAGATGTAGTGTAAATCATTCTAAGTTTGGACTGTGTGAAAGACACTGAGAACCCAACCATTTTAGGGAAGAGGGAGAAGTGGATGCGTGTATATATAGGCAGATGCAATTAATGGTGAGATTTTTTTTTTAACAAGGTTAACTTAAAATAGCACTGCGGCCTCCCTCATTCCTCTCTGGCACTGAGGTGCCCAGAAGTGCCGTGCCCTTGTCAGGCCTTCTCACTTTTGACCTCAACTAGCCACTCTTCCGGCAGTCCACTCAGCCGTACAAACCTTCCTGAAGTTCCTCCTAGCAGATTAGCATTCCCCTCCCAGGCCTGACACCACACTGGCAGGGCTCTGAGGCGTCAAAGCCTGGTGTGGCACCACAAATCCCCCACCTCCATTCCTGACCGAGGGACCTTGGACCCTACCAACCTTGGACTGAGGCCCATTCTCTTTATCAGAAAGGCATGTGTATTGGGTCCTGTCCCACACCTTACAGAGCTGTCAAGGGAATTGATTGACAGATATTAGTGTGAGGGGGTCTGAGAATCAGTTCTGAGGGATGTGTATTTGTAATGGATTATTGTTCTACTATTTTTTTATTTTACTTATTTATTTATTATGTGTATGAATGTACTGTCTGCATGCAAGTTTGTGCACCCGTGTCCTGCAATGCCTCAGAGGTCAGAAGAGGGTGTCGGATTCACCTGGAACTGGAGTTCTCCTGGAATTGGAGTTACAGATGGTTCTCAGCCACCATGTGGGTGCTGGGGATCAAACCTGGGTCCTCTGCAAGAGCAGTCGGTGCTCTTAACCACTAGGCCATCTCTCCAGCCCCTGTTCTACTATTTTTGTGTAGATTGATTAAGCATTATATTGTTTTTTTAAATTTTTTATCATTTTTTTATTTTATGTGTATGAGTGTATCACCTGCTTGTATGTAAGTGTGCCCATGTCACGCAATGCTGAAAGAGAACAGAAGAAGGTGTAGAACCCCCTGAGAAAGGAGTTATGAATAGATGTTGTTCTAGTTTGTCTTCCATTGCTGTGACAAAACACTCTGACCAACACCAACTTGGGGAGGAAAGGGTTTATTCAGCTTACATCTCCTGGGTCACAGTTCATCACTTAGGGAGCCCAAGGCAGGAACTCAGGGCAGGAACCTGGAAGCAGGAGCCAAAGCACAGGCCATGGAGGAATGCTGTTCACTGGCTTGCTCCCTTGGCTCATGCCCAGCCTGGCCTCTTATACAGTACACAACAACCTGCCCAGGGTGGCACCACCCACAGTGGCTGGGCCCTCCCACGTTGCTCAACAATCAAGACAATACTCCACAGACGTGGCCACAGGCCAGTCCAATGGAGCCAATTCCCCAGTTGAGGCTCCCTCAACCCAGGTGTGTTAAGTTGACACTAAAGCTATCCAGCACAGATGTTAGCTACCACAAGGGGCTAGAGAGATGGCTCAGTGGTTAAGAGCACTGGCTATTCTTGCAGAACACCCAGGTTTGAATCCTAGCATCTACACGGTAGATAACAACCATCTGTAACTCCAATTCCAGGGAATCTGATGCCCTCTTCTGTCCAATGAGGGCAATGCACCACACAGGTGCACTTACACACATACAGGCATAACACTCATACACATAAAAAATAAACCAAAAAACAAAAAATAACATTAGCATGGGTAGTGGACTCAAATGATTGAGCATTTGCCTAGCATGCAAAATTTGCATGTATTAATTTTACAAAGTAAGGGAATGCCTAAATAAAATCCACACCTTGGGGCCTAGCCAACATACCCAGTGGCAATCAGCATCACATGTTATTCATGAGTCAGCTTCTGCTGCATAAGAAACAATCCCAGACCATAATTTATCTATCTTATGGGTCAGCCATTCAGACCTATAGTCTAAGCTAGATGATTCTTCTGGTCCTAGCTGGGCTTGCTGCTGGGGACTAGGATTTGATAATGGCCTCATGTAGGGCAGCTCAACTCTTCTGTGGAAGGTTTGTGGAGCTTGGAGCAGTCACTCTGCTGCACTATCACAAGCTATCTCACATTCAAGGGGAAAAGAAGTAGATTCAACTCCAAAGACAGAGCAATTGAAAGATAGTGCAAATAGCATGGGAGGGCAGAAGTCAGGGCTGTTTTCTCCCAACTCCACTCCCGACCTCACGCCTAATTCATGGTGCCTCCTGCTAATAGGAATGCTGGCTTCCTCCTGCGCCTTACGCCTGCACCTTCAGCAAAAGGCAAAACTGCTCAGATGCAGATTATGCATGGCATCAGGCCCACAGAGGACAGTGACTTTTCCAAGATCACAGAGCACAAATAGCAAAGCCCTCCCTTTGTCTTCTCTTTTATTCCCAGTCTCAGTCACAGATGATGCTAATTTTGAGGAAACTCTAAAAGCAGGAATCTACATCAGTGTTTCATTTGTGGTGAAGAACAAGATTTTGTTCTTGTTTTGTTGGTTTCATTTCTGATCCACCAAGGTCCACTTACAGCTCATACCAGGAGG
The DNA here is from genome assembly GCA_009823505.1 of Rhizomys pruinosus. Lineage (NCBI taxonomy): Eukaryota > Metazoa > Chordata > Mammalia > Rodentia > Spalacidae > Rhizomys > Rhizomys pruinosus. The sequence goes on along the minus strand of VZQC01011742.1, from coordinate 3,183,354 downwards.
GACTTCACATGTGGATTTGACAGTTCTGTGAACGGCGAGTAAACTGAGTCACCTGATTGCACAGTTCAATGCTACTGCAGTATCTAAACGCTGCACATTTTTGTGTGCTTGCCCTTCCTTCCTGTAATGTGCTCTTTGCTGGTGGGTAACCGTGATGTCACACTTTGAATAGCTTTTCTCTGCATGGGAATCTTGTCCTGTCTTCACTGCTGCCCCAGCAGGTGAGGAGCTGGGACTGGTGCCCTGTCTAGTCAGACAGACACCAAGGCCTGGAGAAATGAAGACCTTATCGAAGACCATGAAGGGCCAGCCCAGGGCCCGGATGCACTACTGAGCAAGCCTGGGACCCAGTGCTCTTGTCCTCTACCTCCCTCAGCTGCACTTCTAAAAAAGAAAGAAAAGAAGATAAAAGGGAAGGTGAACTTGCTTGAAGAAAGGAACTTTCTCTTCACATGGAGAACCCAGAGTTGAGCCTGAGGGACTGAGCCTGGTAGAAGTTTACCTGTGTGTTGGGGATTTCTACAGTATTGGCATAACCAGATCCCCATTCCCATCCCCACGGTACTATTTCAGGTTTGTGCACTTAATGGGCTCTTCACTGTCCCCCTCAGAGTCCTGGGAAGCAATGAGGAGGTATCTCCCTGGTACTTCGGAAAGCAAAGTTACCCGCACAGCACAGCTGCAACTCCTCCTTCCATGCAGCCTGCAGTCCTGTTCCCTTGGCAAGGAAGCAAGGGCAGGAGAGCAAATACCCATGAAGTGAAGAGGTCCTGCTCTCGTGACTATCATGGAGTCTCCAAGGGAAGGAACAGAGCATCATGAGAGGAGGGATCTTCCGTCACCACTCTATCCAGGGCTGGTGACCACTCATTGTTTCTACATATATGCCAGCAGATGAAACTTCCTTTACAGAAAAGATTCAGTAGCAAAACCACAGAGGAAACCCTCACACTATTCTAACTCCAGGTTTCCAGACAGGGAAACAGGGCTCTAGATGAAGAGACTGAGGTCCAAAAAGGAGTGGCTCGCTCATGGGGACCCAGCCAGCAAGGGGCAGACACAGCCAGAACCTGGGAGTGGCACACTCATGGGGACCCAGCCAGCAAGGGGCAGACACAGTACCAGAACCTGGGAGTGGCAGGCTCATGGGGACCCAGCCAGCAAAGGGCAGACACAGCCAGAACCTGGGAGTGGCAGGCTCATGGAGACCCAGCCAGCAAGGGGCAGACACAGTACCTGAACCTGGGAGTGGCAGGCTCATGGGGACCCAGCCAGCAAGGGGCAGACACAGCCAGAACTTGGGAGTGGCAGGCTCATGGGGACCCAGCCAGCAAGGGGCAGACACAGCCAGAACCTGGGAGTGGCAGGCTCATGGGGACCCAGCCAGCAAGGGGCAGACACAGCACCAGAACCTGGGAGTGGCAGGCTCATGGGGACCCAGCCAGCAAGGGGCAGACACAGTACCAGAACCTGGGAGCTCATCTCTGGCCCAGAGATAGTTCCAGAGTTCTTCTCTGTTCCCAGTCTCCCCTGGCCTTGGGTACAAGGTCGGTCTGCTTAACATGAAAGAGACCCCCCTTACACTTTGGGGAGTCCTAATTGCTGCCCTGAAGGGCTACAAATTTCCTCTGCTGGGACTCCATCTCCTTCAGATGCGGCTGGCTCTCCATCTTACGCCATCTTAGAGGGATCCGTCTGCTTGCCCCTGATTGGATGGTTATCCTTTCCAGCACATGGCAGGCACCTCCCTCCACACTTTGTTTCATAGCCCTTATTAGTAACTAAACTTGTCTTGTCAATTTGTTAGATTCATTAACTATGAAATCATGAGATCAGGGACTGTGTCTGTCTCGTCTACCATTTCCTTCTCAGGTCCTAGCACCCTGCCTGTCACAGAGCTGGTGCTTAATAACTCTGCAAATGAATGAGTGTTTACTTCATTTTGTGTACTAGACACAAGACCTTTAGAGAAATAGCAATGTGTTAATGTTCAGTGATGTTTGTCACCACAAATTGCCCCTGATGACATTTGTCACATCTGCAAAGAAATCTGTGTGAGTCCCTAATCTAGGGGACCCTCACTGTTGAGCTGCTCCGGCAATGTCTCTGCTGAACATGAGAGCTGGAGAAAAAGCACCAGGACCCACTTGGCCTTGGTTTCCTGGGTAACCAAGGTTGTGTGCTTAGATACACATGACCAAGTAAGACTCTCCCAAGGGACATGAGCATTGAAGACTCAGATACAACCTGCATATTTTTCACTGTCTGAAGTAGCCATGGTCTAAGACAATGGCAAACAGCTCAGTAGCTTCATCTCTGGGTCACACTCAAAGTCTCAGTAGAAAGGAGCCCAGCCCCCAGATTAGGTATTTACATCCAAGTTCAGGGACACTTGGTCTGAATTCTGTAGAAGGTGCCATTGTATATTAATCCATATTTCTTGTATGAATAGTCTTGAAATCAAACAAGAATTGAGCGGGCTATTATTCTATGCACAGTGTGAAGTCATAACTGATATGTTTATCAAAATATCTTCTTTATTGGGTCAATTTGTTAATAAAACAATAATGGTAAATATTTATGCACCCAATGTTGAAGCATTCAAATATAGAAAGCAAATACTAACAGTACTGAAAGGAAAAGCCATACAATAATAGGAAAGGATACTAAAGCCACACTCTCAGCAATGATCAATCACACACAGAAAGTCAATAAGAAAATAGCAGATGTGGACAGCACTATAGACCAATGGACCTAACAGGGTATACAGTGTATTCTACCCAAAGGCAGCAGAACACATGTTCTTCTCAAGTGCACACAGACTGTTCTCCAGGACGGACCCTGTGTGAGGCCACAAAACAGCTTTTTTTTCACATAAATTTATTTTTATTTTTTAACAAATCTAGACCCGTGTTCCCGCCCATTCCCCCACCCCACCAGAGTTCATGCATTCTGCCAACCATGCTTTTCATGTCTTTCACAGTCTTTCTCAATATTCTCCATGAGGAAGTTGACTGTTTTGAGCAGAAGTTCACTGTTTCAGTCAGTTCTTTGATGCAATCCTTTCTGTTGTTGTTGTTGTTGTTGTTGTTGTTGTTGTTGTTGTTGTTGTTTCCAATATGCATTACGCCCAACTGCTTTGGACAAAAGCTCAGGGGGGTCCTACACAAGAAATACTTACAACTAGGTAATTGGCACTAGCATCCACAGATGAGGGATGCCATTCATCGTTTGTTTTTCTGGGACTGTGTTACTTCACTCAGCATAATGTCCTCTAGCTCCAGCCATTTTTCTGCAAAGCTCATGATGTCGTCTTTCTTTACTACTGCATAGAACTCCATTGTGTGGATGTACCACATTTTCTCTATCCACTCGTCAGTTGAGGGGCATTTGGGTTGGTTCCAGCTCCTTGCTATTGTGAAGAGAGCTGCAATAAACATGGCCGTGCATGTATCTCTGCAGTGGGGTGAGTCTTGAGGGTACATGCCCAGGAGTGGTATGGCTGGGTCGGGTGGCAAGTTCATTCCAAGTCTTCCAAGGGTTCTCCACACTGCTTTCCATAGTGGCTGTGCGAGTTTACATTCCCAACAGCAGTGGATGAGTGTTCCCCTTTCCCCACAACCTCTCCAGCACTGGTATCATTTGTTTTCTTGACCTAGCCAGTCTTATTTGGAGTAAGATGATATCTTAAAGTGGTTTTGATTTGCATTTCATTAATGATTAGTGATGTTGAACACTTCTTAAGGTGTTTCTCAAACATAAAACAGCTCTTAACAATCTAAGAAGATTGAAATTATATCCAGTGTCATTTCTGACAATGGTGCTATGAAGCTAGCAATCAGTACCAGGACCATAGAAAAACTCACAAATATGTGGAAACCAAGCAACACACAGCAGAAGCCAATAGCAAAATGAAGAAGTAAAAAAAAAAGAAGTTTAAAGGATACATGGAAACAAAACATCCCAAGAGTTATGAAGGGTGAGGGGCTGAGAGTTGGCAGAGGTCCTAAGAAGAAAGTGGGCAGCTCTGAAGGCTAACTTAGGAAGGAAAGACCTTAAATAAACAGCCTAACTTCATGCTTCAAAGGAACTAGAAAAAGGACAATTAAGCCTAAAGGCAGCTAAAAAAAGAGTTGTTAAGATTAGAGAAAGAATAAATGAAATTAGGAACTAGAAACTCAATAAAACTGCTTAATAAAAGCAAGATTTCATTTTTGGAAAGATAAGTAAAATTGACAAAACTTTAGCTATGTAACAAAGAATGGAGAAATGTCTCAAATAAATAAAAATCCAAACAAAAGAAGAGACATTGCCATTCACTGGAATGCCCAGGGATGCAAATACCGTAAGTAATTATATAACAATATTTAAGAATGTACACTCCGGGCTGGAGAGATAGCCTAGTGGTTAAGAGTGCCAGCTGCTCTTGCAGAGGACCCGGGTTTGATCCCCAGCACCCACATGGTGGCTGGAACGTCTGTAACTCCAATTCCAGGAGAACTCCAGTTCCAGGGGAATCTGAGACCCTCTCTGACCTCCACAGGCCTTGCACAACACGGGTCACAAACAATACACGACATACAATAATACAAAAATAAAAAAAAAATTATAAAAGAATGTACACTCCACCCAGTGATGTGTAAGCTCAATGGCACACATATCAAAATTCCTATGGTATGCTTCACAAAAATGGGGAGGGGACCCGAACATTCACACCAAACCACAAAAGCTCCCAATTCCCAAAGCAATCTTGAGAATGAACAAAGCTAGAGGTATCACATTCTGTGTTCAAAATATGTTATGAAACGATAGTAATCAGAACAGCATAATAGTGGCCTAAAAAGAGACACTAGCCAGATGGAACAGAACTGTGGAACACAGGAGGGTTCCACTGCCTTCGTTTCCTCTGTGTGGCCAGGAAGGGTTTGCATACACAAAGGCCACAGAGACTTGCGTTCCCAGAGAGCCATTTGAATGGCATCTAGATCTAAAGTTAACCCAGAACCAACAAACCATGAGCAGTCTGTGCATGCTGAGCTGCTTGCAATATGCATGCCGATTCCTTCCTATAGAATAAAGTACAGATAACATACAGGTGAATATACAGTGCCTCTGTCACTGTGTCCCATTCACTATGCTACACACACTCACTCACACACACACACACACACCACACACACACACACACACACACACACACACACACACACACACATGCACACACACACGGGAATATTATTTGACCATAAAAACTGTGGTGGTTTGCATGAGTGTCCCCCATAGGCTGTAAGTATTGAGACATTTGTCTCCAGTTGGTGGCGCTGTTTTTGGAGGTCTTAGAAGGTGTGGCCATGCTGGGGGAAGTGTGTCACTGGGGGCAGGCTTGGTGAGTTTTAACAAACCTCGCGGTCTAGAGTTGCTTCCTCTCTGTTTCCTGTGCTCTTTGCGAGATGTGACCCTCGGTTTGCTGCTCCAGATCCAGCCGCCACACCTCCCGCCACAAATGGACTAATTCCCCGGAACCGCCAATCCTAAGCTCAAATAAACTCTTCCTTTTATAAGTTCCTTGGTCTGGTGTTTTATCACAGCAACAGAAAAGTGACTAATACAAAAACAAAAGAGAATGCTGTCGTTTTTGTTAAAATAGGTTGATCTAAGGTATAAAAAGACAAATGCTCTGTACCCCACCTAAAAAAGGATTTATTTTTAAATTTTGTGTATGTGTATGTGTGAGGGTACGTGCACACATAGACAAACACAGAGGCCAGAAGAGGGCATCAGATCCCATGGGGCTGGAGCTGCAGGTCATAAACTGGGTGATGTGGGTGCCAAGAACTGAACTCAGATCTCCTGGGGGGCTGGAGAGATGGCCTAGTGGTTAAGAGCGCCGACCGCTCTTACAGAGGACACGGGTTCGATCCCCAGCACCCACATGGCGGCTGAGAAACCGTCTAAAACTCAATTCCAGGAGAACTCCAGCTCCAGGGGAATCCAAGACCCTCTTCTGTGACCTCCGCGGCGTTGCACGACCGGGTGCACAGACCTAGCAGAGAGATAAGACACAAAAAAGAAATAAATAAAAAAAAATTAAAAAAAAAAAAAAGGAACACCCAGTGCTCTTAACCACTGAGCCATCTCTCCAGCCCCCACATCCTCACTTTGATGTAGAATCTTGCAAGAGTCAAACACTCCTAGAAGCAGAGGGTGGAGCAGTACTTCCCCAAAGCCAGAGGATAGGGATGGAGTAAGGAGATGGGGATCACCAGGCATGAACGTTCAGCTATCTAATGAATGGTCTGTCATCTTGTATACAGCTGTGGCTATGAGAAGCAGTAATAGACTGTGTACTTGGAACTTGTTAAGAGAATGTTCGTTGGTGTTCTCACCAGAGAATATGAATGTAGCTCTATGAGGTGATAGACAGCTTAGTTGTGAGGTAAACTTCACACGGTGCATACAAGAGCAAATACCTCACTGTCCACAGCAATAAATTTCTGTCAATAGAACTGTAAGTAACTGAAAATTTTCAATTGATAACTTTTGCTTGAATTTTGCTTCATTTTTGCTCCAATGAAAGGGAACTTCATGAACATAGTTACCTTCTCATCACCCTGTTAGCTTAATCAAAGCCCCAGGGTCTAGGGCTTGCAGAACTTCATATGGAGAAAAACTCACACACTGGTGGTTCGTGGGAGCAAGAATGAGGAACAGATTGCATCGCGACCCAGCCAGTGCCATGGTTCTATTAATTAATCAGCTGCTCCCATGTAAAAATCACGAGTGTTATAAATGCAGTTTCTAGGTTCTCTTAAAAATTGGGAAATTGCAGGCTGGGAGATGGCCCTAGCTGGTTAAGAGCACCCACTTGCTTTGCAGAGGACCTGGGTTTGATCCCCAGCACCCACTGGTGGCTGAGAACCGTCTTAACTCCAATTCCAGAGAACTCCAGTTTCCAGGGGAATCTGACACCCTCTTCTGACCTCCGCGGCATTGCACGACACGGGTGCACAAACCTACATGCAGACATACATTCATACACATAAATAAATAAATAAAATAAAATAAAATTGGGAATTCATGCGGTCATGGTGGTGCACACCTTTATCCTAGCACTCAGGGGCAGAGGCAGGCAGATCTTTGTGAGTTCAAGGCCAGCCTGGTCTACAGAGTGAGTTCCAGGACAGCTGGGCTACAGGGAGACTTGTCTCAAAAAAAAGACAAAAAAATTGGGAAATTCTTCTGTGGTGTAGTTCAATAGTAGCAGGCACAAGGCCCGGGCTCCATCCTAAATACTACACACACAAACGGAGGATCTGAAGCAGCAGGCTTCTATCTTTGTGTGACTTCCTCTGAAAGTTGATACTGAGACAAGGGCAGACCATCCACATAGAAGCCGATCCTAGGAAATGGAAATAAAGGAGGAGAGAGCTGATGCTCCAAGGAGGCCAAGCTGAAGTGGGGGAGCAGCAACAGAGGCCTGGCTGCCCCCAGGGTTTCTGGGATGCAGGTCATATGCCTTCTTGAACTGATGGCTTCATAGACTTGAGGCTGCACTTCTGCACCAGTGCCCACCCCTGTTGTAGACACCAGGCTCCGTGCACACTGCTTTGCCTTCATGAAGGATCCATTCCCTGGTGGATTCAAACCTGAATAGTGGATTGGGAGATGGCAGAACCATGGGAGGTGGGGCCCACAGGAAGGTAGTGGGTCCCTGGGGTGTGTCTTTGGGGGCTGTATCTTGCACCAGTTTCTGTCTGTCATGAAGTGAGTGGCCTCAACCACATGCTCCTGTTACCCTGGCATTCTACCTTGCATTGGGCCAGAAGCATCAGAACCAAGAACTAAGACCAAACCTCCTGAGCCAAAATAAATAATTCTTCCATTTAATTTGCTTATGTTGGGTTTTATATGGCAGTAACATAAACTCTGCCTAACATATCACCTTCCAAATACTCGGGGTTTCCACCTGGCTAATTTTCTCAGAAAATCTTACCATGCTTCTGCAGACATTAGACTATTAAATCCTCAGTCCGAAGAATTAGAGAACATAACCGGTGGGAGGAACAAGAGACAGCCTGAGGTAGAGTCTTTATTTCTGAGGAGGAAAACAGGCTGTGAAATCACAGCTGACTTGATGTTCAGATCCCTACGTTTTCGGGCTTCATTGCTTGCCTCACTCTGGACCAGCAAATTGTCTCATAGAGGGAAGAAATGACTCCCCAAAGGCCACAAACGTTTCTGGAGAGAAATATACACCCATCAGCGTTTGGCTTGCCTCCAGAGCAAGCGGTGCTCACAAAGCTATCAGAAGAAATCCTCTTTTCCAAAGATCTGTGTCCCCTCCCACGCTTNTCCTAAGAATGTTATATATTCCATATCTGTACCACAAATGGATAAATTGAAATATAAAGCCTAGAAGTAACTACTATTTATCAAATTAGGTATGGCAGAGTCACTAGCTGTAGCCAGTGGGTTATATCTACATCTGAAGCCTAATCAACTGACTCCAGAGTAAGTGGAAATAGTATGATTGGTGCTGAATACCAATGATTATGGTAAACTGTTGCCAATAGTGATTTGAGGGGAGGATAAAGAAGAATCTGTAGTTTTCATGAAGGTGATCAGACAGCAGTGTTACCATTGTGAGCTCACTGCTATTTTCTTCATTTATAAAATATTATGAGAAAGAAGAGTTCAGGGAAAAAATGTCTAGATTCAGATGGATATAAAAGCAAATAAAATGAAAAGGAAATATAATTTCCACCCCACCCCAAATCTGCAAAATATACCCATTCTCGTCTTGTAAAAGAAAATGCAAATATTTTAGTATGATAATATCCACTTCTGAGCAAGGATAAAATCAAGAATATAGTTTTCAAACACATTGCTAATAGTTCCAATTGGATTAAAAGAAAAAGAGCAGAGCACAACTAAAAGTTTAATGTCCTGGAGAGATGGCCTAGTGGTTAAGAGCGCCGACCGCTCTTACAGAGGACCCGGGTTCGATCCCCAGCACCCACATGGCGGCTGAGAACCGTCTGAAACTCCAATTCCAGGAGAACTCCAGCTCCAGGGGAATCCAAGACCCTCTTCTGACCTCCGCGGCGTTGCACGACACGGGTGCACAGACCTGCATGCAGAGAGTACATTGATACACATACAGAAATAAATAAAAAAAAAATTAAAAAAAAAAAAAGAACACCAAGTGCTCTTAACCACTGAGCCATCTCTCCAGCCCCCACATCCTCACTTTGATGTAGAATCTTGCAAGAGTCAAACACTCCTAGAAGCAGAGGGTGGAGCAGTACTTCCCCAAAGCCAGAGGATAGGGATGGAGTAAGGAGATGGGGATCACCAGGCATGAACGTTCAGCTATCTAATGAATGGTCTGTCATCTTGTATACAGCTGTGGCTATGAGAAGCAGTAATAGACTGTGTACTTGGAACTTGTTAAGAGAATGTTCGTTGGTGTTCTCACCAGAGAATATGAATGTAGCTCTATGAGGTGATAGACAGCTTAGTTGTGAGGTAAACTTCACACGGTGCATACAAGAGCAAATACCTCACTGTCCACAGCAATAAATTTCTGTCAATAGAACTGTAAGTAACTGAAAATTTTCAATTGATAACTTTTGCTTGAATTTTGCTTCATTTTTGCTCCAATGAAAGGGAACTTCATGAACATAGTTACCTTCTCATCACCCTGTTAGCTTAATCAAAGCCCCAGGGTCTAGGGCTTGCAGAACTTCATATGGAGAAAAACTCACACACTGGTGGTTCGTGGGAGCAAGAATGAGGAACAGATGCATCGCGACCAGCCAGTGCCATGGTTTCTATTAATTAATCAGCTGCTCCCATGTAAAAATCACGAGTTGTTATAAATGCAGTTTCTAGGTTCTCTTAAAAATTGGGAAATTCAGGCTGGAGAGATGGCCTAGCGGTTAAGAGCACCCACTGCTCTTGCAGAGGACCTGGGTTTGATCCCCAGCACCCACATGGTGGCTGAGAACCGTCTGTAACTCCAATTCCAGGAGAACTCCAGTTCCAGGGGAATCTGACACCCTCTTCTGACCTCCGCGGCATTGCACGACACGGGTGCACAAACCTACATGCAGACAGTACATTCATACACATAAATAAATAAATAAAATAAAATAAAAATTGGGAAATTCATGCCGGGCATGGTGGTGCACACCTTTAATCCTAGCACTCAGGAGGCAGAGGCAGGCAGATCTTTGTGAGTTCAAGGCCAGCCTGGTCTACAGAGTGAGTTCCAGGACAGCTGGGGCTACAGGGAGACCTTGTCTCAAAAAAAAGACAAAAAAATTGGGAAATTCTTCTGTGGTGTAGTTCAATAGTAGCAGGCACAAGGCCCGGGCTCCATCCTAAATACTACACACACAAACGGAGGATCTGAAGCAGCAGGCTTCTATCTTTGTGTGACTTCCTCTGAAAGTTGATACTGAGACAAGGGCAGACCATCCACATAGAAGCCGATCCTAGGAAATGGAAATAAAGGAGGAGAGAGCTGATGCTCCAAGGAGGCCAAGCTGAAGTGGGGGAGCAGCAACAGAGGCCTGGCTGCCCCCAGGGTTTCTGGGATGCAGGTCATATGCCTTCTTGAACTGATGGCTTCATAGACTTGAGGCTGCACTTCTGCACCAGTGCCCACCCCTGTTGTAGACACCAGGCTCCGTGCACACTGCTTTGCCTTCATGAAGGATCCATTCCCTGGTGGATTCAAACCTGAATAGTGGATTGGGAGATGGCAGAACCATGGGAGGTGGGGCCCACAGGAAGGTAGTGGGTCCCTGGGGTGTGTCTTTGGGGGCTGTATCTTGCACCAGTTTCTGTCTGTCATGAAGTGAGTGGCCTCAACCACATGCTCCTGTTACCCTGGCATTCTACCTTGCATTGGGCCCAGAAGCATCAGAACCAAGAACTATAGACCAAACCTCCTGAGCCAAAATAAATAATTCTTCCATTTAATTTGCTTATGTTGGGTTTTATATGGCAGTAACATAAACTCTGCCTAACATATCACCTTCCAAATACTCGGGGTTTCCACCTGGCTAATTTTCTCAGAAAATCTTACCATGCTTCTGCAGACATTAGACTATTAAATCCTCAGTCCGAAGAATTAGAGAACATAACCGGTGGGAGGAACAAGAGACAGCCTGAGGTAGAGTCTTTATTTTCTGAGTGAGAAAACAGGGCTGTGAAATCACAGCTGACTTGATGTTCAGATCCCTACGTTTTCGGTGCTTCATTGCTTGCCTCACTCTGGACCAGCAAATTGTCTCATAGAGGGAAGAAATGACTCCCCAAAGGCCACAAACGTTTCTGGAGAGAAATATACACCCATCAGCGTTTGGCTTGCCTCCAGAGCAAGCGGTGCTCACAAAGCTATCAGAAGAAATCCTCTTTTCCAAAGATCTGTGTCCCCTCCCACGCTTTTCTTCATTCTATGTCCTTCCTCTTCTCACAGTTTGTTGTTCAGACCTATTTGGGGCTTGGAATCTGTTTCTCTGGTCCTTCCTTCAGACACTGAAGTCATCGTTTCATTGGTCCTCGGACTTCTAGCTCCTTTCTCCCTAATCCAGCTCTGTGATGCTGCCAGATCAGATTTAGCACATGCAAAGTGGAAACTAAATTCACTTTCTAAAATCCAGGGGTTGCCGAATCTGAAGTGTTACCTACAAGCTCCTGTTTGGAATGATGATGGCCCCTGCTAGTAGAACTATTTTCAGAGGTTCTGGAAACTTTGGGAGGTGAAACCTGGGCTAGAAGCAGATCAGTAGGAGTCTGTTAGCCCCTCCCACTTCCTGTCTTGCTCTGTTTCCTGGTCCACAGAAATGTGAACAGCCTCCAGTACATCCCTCTACCACCAGGGTTGAGTTGCTTTCCCATGCCTTCCCCGTCATGATGGGCTGAAACCTTCTGAGACTGTGAGCCAAAAATAATTCCTTCCTCCTTTAAGTTGTTTCTGCCAGGTAGTAGGTCACAGTGACATGAGAGTAACTAACACACTTGCTATCATACAACATAAACTTATTTGGTCAACTCACAAATGAATACAATATACCTATTTTCTTACTAAGAGTGGTTGATAGTAATAAAACCACAAACATGTCTCTGCAGTCATGAGGCTTTAAATGTCATGGGCTTTTATGAAGCTTCAGCCTCCTAAGTGTAACCCATGTTGTTTCCTGATTGTGTCCCCCAAATTATTTTAAAATGCTTCCACCACTGCCCAAGGAACTCCACTCACCTTGACTCACAGTTCCCAGAAGGAATGAAGACCCTTGAGGGGCTGGGCTGTTTCATTAGTTTGCTACCATGTTTACCAAATGAAGAACTGAACACACACAGGGTAAAATAGGATGAAGCCAGCAAAACACCTTGGCACAGAACTCAAGGAGACACTCACTATCGGGAACACGCCTGAGGGTTTGTTCCCCTCGCCCTACTCTAAACTGCTCACAAGCATTATTTGCCAAGGATTACAAGAAGGGCTGCTGCGGACGCTGTCCGTGGTCCTGAAATGGGCAGCACTCCGCCGTCCAGGGATCTGTTTACAAAAAGGCTCTGGTTTCCTTTGCCTATCTGCAGCCTCAGCTTTCCACAATCTTTGTTTCAAAGTGTCAGAGGAATGCAGCACACCACAGGATCCAGGCTGTACACCATGGTGTGCCAAGAAAACCAGACAGAAAATGTCTCTGCCATTTGGTTTTGGAAAAGCAGGTGCTGTGCAGTATTAGGTGCCCAGGGAAGTCTAAAAATACCCACCTCCAACTCAGTGGACCCATTATAAAAATATGCTCTCCAAATTGTCTCTGTAAATAATATCCAAGATCTTCAAATGTCTCTGGTATGCTTTCAATCCAGAGAACTAGCAGTTCATGAGTTATTCTGGGTCTCCCCAAAACTAGGTAGACTCATTAACAAGTCAAAACATCACTAAATAATCTGAATGGTCTCCACTCGTGTTGCCAAAAATCTAGACTGGTTAAAACTCTTCCACTGAATTTTCCCAACACAATTCAACCTTTATCCAGAACACAAACCTGAGTTAACAAGAACAGCATGGGCCCTTCTGACAGCCTGCATTAAGCAGAAGTTTTCCATTTTGGTTTGAGTCTGAACTATGCCCCACAGGCTTGTGTTTTGAATGCTTCTCTCCCAGCTGGTGACACTATTTTGAGAGGCTGTGGGACCTTAAGGAGGTGAAGCCTCACTGGTGGAAGCAGATCACTAGGGGAGCACTTCCGAGAGCTGTGGCCTGGTCCTCGTTCCAGTCGTGCTCTCAGATGCCTGTTCTGCCGGGATGCGAACAGCCTGCACTATGCACTCCCACCATGATGAACTGAGCTGCCCCACTCACCATACCTCCCTGCCATGATGGGCACAAACCAAAGCTGGAGTAAATCTTTCCTCCCCGAAGGTGTTTGTTCCAGGAATTCAATCACAGCTTTTCAAAAGTAATGTGGCTTTTCATTCACTTGCCTCTGCGGCTCTTTAATGAGAAGTGGGTGTTAAATAACATGTTGTTTTTAAGTGGACTTTCAATTTGATTCCTGCTACATACCTACAGACTCATTTAATGCTATATAAGACAGGCATTGAATCCTGGAGATGAGACTTACCTGGATAATTTCTACACTTAGAAATAAAAAAAAAAAAAACAGGATTAAGTAAGAAACAGTTTTTGATCGGGGTCATACAGTGAGCTGGTGGCAGAGCTAGGGTCTGGTTAAGATTTTATGACTGCCAAGCAAACATTCTCTCCTCCTTCCCACAAGGTCTGATTACCTAAGATTGAAACTATTAAGAAGAATATACAAAGATAAATTGGTCATACTACTTATGTCACAGACACTGCTTTGAACAGTGACTGAGGTAGGGGCCACTTTCACTGCTCTTCTGCCAGTGGCCACAGATCCTCCTTCTCATTACCATCATTTCTCCCCACCTTTTGCAACAAGGAAATTAAAGATTAGAGAGGCTGGGTGTCTTACCCAAGGCCACACAGATAGCAAGTGGCTAAACAAGAATTTGGATTTAGACTTGGCTCCAAATCAGGAACTCCTTCCCCAACATATTCGCTTGCCTACCTACTTCCTTCTTTAGCTTGCTTCCTTTGAAAACATTTGGTGCATGCTCATCTACATGAAATGCATGTATGCTCATCTACATTAAAACATTTGGTGCACGCTCATCTACATGAAATTCACTAAGTCCCTGATGGTGATAATGTTTTACCTTTCTAGCAGATGCAGTGCGCAGATTGATGTCTGCGGTAAATCACAACTTGAGAGTGAATTAATGGCGAGCCCTTAGCTGTCCTATTATCTTAATTACAGCAGCTTAGTAGAATGCAGATGAATGTTACCCTCACTGTGATATTATTGTTATTATTATTATCCAAACTGATAAACACATGTCAAGTGTCTATTGTCTGCCAGCTAATTTATAGAACAGACTTCCATAATCCTCAAGACAGCCTCACAATGTAAATACTATTAATGGATGTTTTACAGACAAGAAACTGAGGTCCAGAGAATTTGAGCTCTTGTTCACCTTTAGAGTCATTTTGGCTGACTTTTAATGTTTCAGGGATCAGGACTTGGTTGGTATCAGAAGACAAATCCCTTCCCACTGGGGCTGGGTCCTGCATTTTGATGACCCTGCCACTTGCCTGCCTTACTTAGTTGTTGTTGTTTTTTCCCCTATTCCAAGGTGTTTTGGTGCAGACTGTGATAGCTGCTCAGTAGAGCTGGGCGGTTCACATATGGCCAAGCTCTCCTCCGTTATCCCACTGCAGGTCATGTACATACTGTTCTCTGTCCTAAGAAGCCCTTCTTCCCATCTCCAAATACTCAGACTAAACCGCCAAGGCTCAGGTGGCAAATCCTTCACATCATTCTTGACTTCAGCCTCCGAAAAAGAATCCATTTCCTCTCAACCCCCAAAAGCTATCATCTAGATGATTCATTACTTTCTTCTCTTGTGAATTCCTCATTGAGCCTGAAAACGTCTACTTCCTATTGACATTGTACTTAAATCTGAGTTGCCTATCAAGTCTAATCTGTGTTTCCCAAATGCTCTTGGGTATGAATCTGTCCATTGGAGTCTGGTCAACAGAGGGTGCAGCAGAGTGGGGGGGGGTGGAAATGTTTGCACAACATTTTGAATGTGATCAAAATAAATTGTCTCAAATTCTCAAAGAATCAACAAAATATTTAAAACAAAATAAGTTTAATTTTTAAAAAAGTTAGGTTCTCAGGTTTGGTGGCATATTGCTGTAATCTCAACCTTCAGGAACTGAAGCAAAGAGCTCTGAACTTGGAGGCCACCCTAGGTTACCTAGTGAGACCCTGCCTTAAAAAACTAACCATGGGGCCAGTGAGTGGTTCAGTGCATAAAGACACCTATAACCAAGCATGACAACCTGAGTTCAATCTCCAGGAACCGGAGACTCCAGCACATTGTCCTTTGACCTCCATATGCGCACCATGGCATATGCACAGCCCCTTCCACACAGATAAATAAATGTAATTTTAAAAATCAGGGGCTGGATAGATGGCTCAATGGTTAAGAGCACTGGCTGCTCTTGCAGAGGACCCAGGTTCAGTTCCCGGCACCCACATGGCAGCTAACAACTATCAATAGCTCCAGTTCCAGGGAATCCAACACTCTCTCTGACATGCATGGGTATTGCACAATATGGGTGTACTTACATACATGTAGGCAATCACACACATAAAATAAAAATAATAAATATTTAAAATAAGGCAAATATATTTTTAACCAACCAAACAAATAGTTGGGTTGATTACCTGGTGTTGCTTGTTGCGTTGCACTCAGTGTGTCTCTCCATCTTATTCTTTCCATCCTCATCTGTGCTAAATTCTGCAGGGAACAAAAACTACACCTCAGCCATCTTCAGATCAGGCCATATACTCAGTAGGCAAATATTAAAGAGATGAGACTGTGAGTTAATTTTGCAACGTCCCATCCTCCCCAAACATTACTATTAATAACAGTGAGTCAAGTTGCATACAAAGAAACTCAGAAATGATGTCAATGGGAGAAAACTAAAAGAACTGGAGACCAAAGGAATACTCTGCATTTCATATTATTTTGGGTTTCTTTTTGTAAAGCTTTATTTTGTGTTTATCCCTATGATCTGTTCCAAAACTCTAGGCAAAGTATATGTGAAGCAAATCAGCACTAGAGGTAAGTTACAAAACAGAAGTGAATTAGGAACAGTTCAAGGTGGGAGCCTGGTCCCAGGAGGAAGTCAACAGTTGAACCTCTTCTTCACTGGGCTACAGTTCTTAGAATCTGGGACACCAGACTTGGTGGGGCTCTTTGCTTTTGGGTGTGTAATTCTTTCAATATCATGGTGTTGGTCTCTGGTACTGGGCAGGTTCTCTCCTCGGTGGGTAACTCGGCTCTCTGTGCCTGTGAGCTCGCCACCTGCAACCAGAATCTATAAAACTCAGCAGGCTAAAGTGCTGGATTGTGTCATCTTTGCTAGTGCAATGTTTGCTCTCTTAAAAAATCCATTTCCAAGAGTCCTCAGCCATGTATAAAGTGAATATCCCTGAGAAAAACAGTTTCAAAGCTCCTGGTGCCATAGTGCTGTCTGAGGGAAACAGAGAACTGACCCTTGACAGACATTGGGTTTAGGACCCATTTCCTTCCCAAGGAAGCTAGAGTCTCAATGAAGGGAACTGTCCTGACCAGATTGAATGTCACACTGTGAAAAGCCAGTTCTCTCCTGCCCTTACACTGATGACCTCCAAACTTGCTTTACAGGAATCTGAGCATTTTCTCTTGCACATGCAACAGGAGAGGATTGTGACAATGCCAGCGCAGCTCTTCTTTGGGGCAGATGCTAAATCGGTTATGTACATCCAAAGTTAAAATCTCCAAGGAAAGAGATCAAAAGAAGGCAGAACATTCCTGGGACATGGAGGAAGTCTGGCAAGTAGCTCGATTTCAGTGAATGTGTTTTGTTTAGATGGTACATGTCTCTCTGTTTTTTGTTTGGTTTGGTTTATCGTTTTGGCAAAAGAGTTTAAGAATCACCTAATTAAAAAATAATTTCCAAAGATTGATCAGTTCAGTGAATTTATCTTTTATTAATAACCTAAGAGAATGTACCTGGGGCTGGAGAGATAGCCTAGCGGTTAAGAGTGCTGACTGCTCTTGCAGAGGACCCAGGTTGGATTCCCAGCACCCACATGGCTGCTGAGAACCATCTATAACTCCAATTCCAGGAGAACTCCAGTTCCAGGGGAATCCGACACCCTCTTCTGACCTCCGCAGCATTGCACGACACGGGTGCACAAACCTGCATGCAGACAGTACATTCATACAAATAAATAAATAAATAAATAAATAAATAAATAAATAAATAATAAAAAAGAAAATGCACCTGAAGGAAGCCTCCCCCTCCTCCTGACACTGAAGAATCTGCACATAAAGGAAGCATCTGTAGCTCTCTCTCCCTGATGCCTTGCCCCGCTGGAGCCACAAAGCTGCGTTGTTATGGAAATGCAGAAAGATGGGGGTCACAATGCACTCTCTGTCTTTATTATAATCTCCGCTATAGAAAGCTCTGGTGCAAGGCCACTATATTTGCTCTCATTTTATAAACTGTCATTATGGCACCGTCTTTCTTCCACCTGAAGGACTCAAAGCCATGATGAACAGCTCCCACCCAGGGGAGGACTAGCCTCCTTGAAAGGGAGGCTTGTGTAAATCCCAGATGTGATTACCTGGCCCATTCTGGAGAGCTGCCAGGGGCTGCTTTGTGCTTGAGCAAACAGCAGTCCTCCTTTATCCATGGCCTAGTGACCTCCACGTTCCTTCCTTTGTCTTGTGTGGGAAATTCAGAGTATTCAGGACAACAGCCCAGTGGTAATTTGGTGCCCTGGCTATAAACACTCAGGAAAACAAAAAGCAGGTGTGTTATAATCAACAAATCAAAAGGAGGGAATATGTTTGTAAAAAGATGGAAATGTGTATGGGTTGAGTTAGCAAGAAAAAGGGCAGGGAAATCCCCATTGTTATTAAATAATTCATTTGGGCATATTTTTCCCTTAAGAAAACACTTATTTGACAATAATTATTTATTGAGCCCTTTTTACAGAGCAAGCCATTTAAAATTCCCATGGAATCAGTAACAAGGAGCTTAATTTTTAATTCTGTGGCTTGGATCACAGTGCTGTGTCTGTGAGTCCTCTTTCTTGACTATAAGGAAGTAAAAGCAATGTCAGACTTGACACTGTGGTGAAGCATACTGCACTGATGCAGAGGTATCCGCAGACAGGAGTGAGAACCCTCTCCTATCTGTTTGTGGTTTGACCTTGAATAATTACTTGTTTGAGACTTATTTCTAAGACTGTAAAGTAGAAGTAAGGACACTCCCTCTGAAGTTTCTATAGGGAAGAAATCACATGTGTGCCAAGCTCACATACTGTACTGCAGAACATAGCTTAGAAAGGTAGAGATGGTAGAAAAAGTGACACTGACAAGAGGCAAAGGCAGAGCTCTGGTTCTAAGAGGAATGACATGTGGCCCACCTTTACTGTTCACTAGGTACAGCTGTGAACCCGGATGGAACTCTTGAAGACACGATCTAAGGACTAGAAAATCAACAGTAGCAGGTATATGGGAGGAAGAAAGGGGGCTTGCAGAATCAGCTACTGAAAAGATGCCCAAGGCTCATCAGCTTAGCGAACTTATTTCCCATCAGTTTTACCCAGTTCCCCAGGGCTGGCCCCTCATATAAGGTATGAGAGGGCACTTCAAGAATAACCATTAATTTCTAGTCCAAAGAAAGTAAGAAAAAGGGAAGCAACAGCAGAAGGAATGCCTTGGTCTTTGGAATTATGGTACTTTCTCTCCTGGCCCAGTCCCAAGGCATCCCCAGCTCTAAAGCTAATGCTAAACTAGCAGAAATCTCCATAAAAGAAAACTGGTCAAGAGAATAAGAATCTCTGAACTTGAAGAAGATCCACTTCTCCAATTTTGTCAGATCACCAGGATCTCCTTAAGTCATGCTAAAAGACATAGGCAGCAGACCCAGTGCATTAATGAGATAGTAAACTTTTCCTGTCCAGAATCTCTGGCCCCAGGACAGTCCTCCCTGGACCAGGTCATAGACATGAGCTTTCTGGAAGTCTGCCTCAGAAAACTGTTATCCCACATTTCTTCTAAGCACACTTTCCCTTAATGCTTTAGGTTGCTCCAACATTTTGGGCTTTCTTACTCTTGCTTTAAAACTCTCTGGCCTGTGGCTGCTAGTCTGCCACATGTCTGACCTCCATGCTGGCTCTAAACAGGCGTGGCTTTATGATTTTTTTTCTCTTTCTCTCCTCTATTCTCCTCCTAAGACCAGCTGCTGGGTTTTACAGCTTGCCTACCCTGAGGATTTCTCTTGGAATCCTAACAAAATTATCCAAAAGCTTCCATTTGAGTACATTATAAATTCTTTTCTAAATGAGAATAAGAACCCTGAAAGGAAACCCTGCCTTCCGCTGTATCACTGCAACCCCATGGTAGCCAGCTGACAGCCAGGCAAGGGTAGGGCAGAGTAGCAGTGGTTACTAGCAGACACCTACCACTCTGCGAGAGGAAATGACTTTCTGTAGCCAGAGTAGGTGTCATCCAGACAAGATGCAGGAACTTCTATTGCTTTTAGTCTCTTTCCAGCTTTTTGCCACTTGATCACAGGGAAATCCTCACAGGAACTGTGCAGCAGAATAGAGAACCTGATACCTTAGCTTTCTAGATAAAGGGAATAGAAAGGGAAGTTTGGGGAGCCAGGATATTTAAAAAGGGTAGAAAGAAGAGGCAGCTGGAGAAGCATGGGTTTGGGGACTGCGCCCAAACTGTGCTTGAATGTGTCTGACTTGTAACAGCACACAAGAGGGATTTGGAGCTGATCCCCGCAGCAGTACACAGGGCAAATGAATGGACTGCAAGGCAAAAGCAGCAAAAGCACTGGGAGTAAACTGACAGGGAAACCACAGCCCACTAAACGATGGCTATGGCCCAAATGTAGCTGAACTGCTTGCTTTGTTGTTGTTGTTCTTTAAATCTGTTGTATCAAACCAAGATCCAAAGTCTAATAGTATGGTATTCAAAATGCTTAGAATATCTTATTCCAAATTTCCTTTGCAACTTGCAAAGGAAAAGACAATCAGTGGACACTAACCAAAATAACAAAAATGTTAAAATTATCAGCCCAAACCTGTAAACCAGCTACTGCAATCATACTCTGAGGGGAAAAGCATGTGAAAGGAGAAAAGGCAGGAATTGTCAGCAAAGAAGCAGAAGCTTTGGGAAACAAGGAAAAATTAGAAGTAAAAACTACAATAACCAAAATAAAAATTTCATTTGATGGGCTCAGTGTAGTTTATAGAGTCCAAAGTCAGCAAACCTGAGACAAGTCGGTAAGCCACCAATCTAAACGATAAAGAAAGAAAAACAAAAACATAGCCAACGAAACTGTG
The DNA here is from genome assembly GCA_009823505.1 of Rhizomys pruinosus. NCBI lineage: Eukaryota > Metazoa > Chordata > Mammalia > Rodentia > Spalacidae > Rhizomys > Rhizomys pruinosus. Next base: position 3,162,823 of record VZQC01011742.1, on the reverse strand, counting down.
GAACAATGCCCAAGAGTTCAAAATCTGTGCTGTAGAACACCAGACAGAGAAAAGGGTGCATCCAAAAATATTTGAAGCAATAATGTCCGAGTTTTGTCTAAATTAGTAAAAGTCCTTACATATTAATAAAAAAAAAAACCTCAACAAACCTGATATAGTTGTTTCTTTATTGCTGTGATAAAATGTTGACCAAGAGTTTATTGCACCTTACAGCTTACAGTTCACTGTGGAAGGGAGCCAAGGCAGGAACTCAGGGCAGGAACCTGGAGGCAGGAGCTGAAGCAGAGACCATGGAAGAATACTGCTTGCCTGTGCCTAGCCTTCTTTCTTACACAACCCAGGACCACCTGCCCAGGGGTGACATCACTCACAGTGGGTTAGGCCCTCCCACATTACTCAACAATCAAGAAAATGCCTCATAGACATGCCCAAGGGACAATTGAATAGAGACAATTCCCCAATTAAGAGTCCCCTCTTCCAAAGGGTGTCTAATTGACAACTGGAGCTATCCAGCACAAAACCCAAAACAGAAAAGATATCAAATCACACTAAGACTCATAATCAAATTGATGAAAACCAAAGACAAAGGAGAAAACCTTGTAAACAGCCCAGAAAACTGGAGGGTCACATGCAGGGGACAGTAGAATATCTTCCGACCTCTCTTGGGAAATCCTGGGAGCTTAAAGAGGGGGCAGTTCCCAATGCTAGACAGCAAGGCAGAAGCCACAACAGGGCTATGCAGCAGCAACCCAAGGTTCCAGTTCTATATACACCAGACCACAGCAATAAGTCAGAAATGAAAACACCCTCAGGTAAAAGAAGACAGACTCCAAGCCAGCAGGAGTGAATTGCAAGAAATGCAAACTGAGAAGAAAATCATACTGAAAAAAATAGAATTTTAGGAACAAAGGAACAGCAACAGAAACAGTAGCTACCTCAGTAAATTTAAAATACCATTTCCCCACCTTAAGTTCCTTAAACTATACAAACTAGTATCATTTTCTTGTTTTGCTAGTGTGTGACATTAGGAAACTTGATCCATTTCACCTAAAATATCATATTTATGTCCATAAATATCCAGTTAATATCTGTGGGGCTCATGGCTCTTTTTTCTTTGAAGCTACTGATAAGTAGTATATTGGGGGGGGGGCATGTTTGTTTATTTCTCAATTTTATTTTTCAGTTGGAGGTCTTTCACTAAACAAAGAGAGAACAATCAGAATTTTCTAAGGCCTTTTGTCCATACCTCATGCCTTACACAAGATTAATTCATTTATTTAAATGCAAAACTATGAACTTTCTAGAGAAATAAGGGAAATTTTTATGCTATGGTTAGGAAAACATCTCTTAGATATGACAGCAAATACATGATTCACAGGAAAGTACAAAACAAAGACAGTTAAGAGAATAAATGCTCAAACAAAAGAGTGAGAGGAAGTATTTGCAAATCACATATGAGAAAACAAAACAGTGCAGGGCTGACTACCATGGGCAGGAGCTTTCCTACAGAGCTCAACACTGGCTTACCTTGACCTAGACATCCCACTACATTCTAAGAGAAATGCAGACACCTATCAACAAAGAGACGGCATACAAATGTGGATGGCAGGTCTATTTTTAACAGTAAAAAAATTAGACACAACCAAAGTCCATTCACAGAAGAGCAGATACACCCATCTCAGCACATTCACAGAATGGATTATTACTCAAAAACCCGCGACAATGTGGCTGAGCTCAAGGCCATTTGGTCAATGGAAAGCTGGTCTCAAAGGTTATATGCTGTGTGACTACATTCATGTAATATTCTGGAAAGGAATATTTTGAGGCCTTGGCTCAAAGGGACAGTATAAAGGTATTTGTTTAGTCATTAGTGCTGTTCTGTGTCATGATTATACCTGAAGGACTTTGCACATGTATTAAAATACCTGGAACTATGCACTAAAATAATTTTTACTGTTTATAAATGTTCAAAAATGTAAACACATTTGAAAATAAAATTTTAAAAAATAGAAAAGGCTCTCATGGAGGTTGGAGGAAGCTTCATCTGGCTTCATCTGGCTTCGTCTGACTTGGTCTGACTTCATCTCCAGGAATGATTTGCCCACACAGCAAAGAACAATGGCTAAACTGTGGTAGACAAAGTTTCTGGTTAGATGACTGGCATAAAAGGTGATAAGATTAAGTCTGTAAGCTGGCAGAATGGAAACTAAAATGTTTTGATTACTACAGTAGCTCCCCCAAGGGCCATATTCCAAGATCCTGAGCAGACTCCTGAAAGCGAAGGTGCCTGTGCACTGACACCGAGAGTGCCCATGCGTTGTAGCTGCATTGACTAGAATGAGATGCACAGAACTGAGTAGCTACAGAAAGAAATGAGATTGGTTTGTTTGCTTGCTTGTTTGTTTGTTTGTTTGTTTGTTTTGATAGTTAAATTGGTTTTTTCAAAGCCAATTTTTATTGAAGCTTTGTGCATTTCATACAAAATTTCAAATCAAATCTAGACCCGTGCCCCCCTCCCTGCCCCCACCCCACCAGAGCCCATGCATTCTGCCAAACATGTTTTTCATCTTTTTCTCAGACTCTCTCAAAATTCTCGATACGGAAGTTTACTGTTTTACCATTTCAGTCAGTTCTTTGACCCAATCTTCTTGTTGTTATTCCTTCTAATATGCATCACTCCAAAACATGCACATATGCATGCCACATATATCATGGGTTTTAGCATCTTCAGCTTATGATTTTTTTTTCCTTATTAGGCTGAAAGATGTCATGTTTTCCTTAAGGAAGTGTTTGAAAGCTTCTCCTTGGCAAGCCCAAACAACCATCAGTCCTGCCCTTATGCTCCACACTGGGGTCTTCCTTTCCCATGGTCACCAAATGAGGTCCAGTAAGCACCATGTCCTGTCTTGATCTTCCTGTACTGGTCTCTGTGATACAGCCTGGGTAGTCCAACAACGGAAGCCCTCATGGCTCTGGAAGCTGCAGGTTGAAGGCCTGCTCTTCCATGGCAGAGTCCCATGGAAGGTAAAGTGACATCAATGATAAGAGATGGAGCATCTCTTCTGGGTTCACTCTCTTTTCACAAAGTCACAGAGATTCAGCTACGAAGGCCTCTACTCTACTGGTCTTCTCTAATGTTCATCACTCCCCAAAAGACCCCCCCCCCGACCCAGATGCTGTAGTCACATTGTCTCCACTCACGCCTCATGGCTGGGATTGAATTTCAACACATGATTTCTTTCAGGACACTCTCAAACTGCATCCACATCCTGGCTGTACTCCTGTGTGGATACTGTGTTTCTTCCTAAACATCTGCACTATGACCAAGTTCCACCTTTTCACTTACAAGAAGTCCTCTGTGGTTTCTCTTTGGCATATATATATATATATATATATATATATATGTTTATATGAATATATATTCTTGTTTTATCTGTATGAGTGTTATGCCTGTATGTGTGGAAGTACACCCATGACATGGAATGTCCAAGGAGGACAGAAGAGGGTATCAGATGGGGGAAGATCCAGTTTGAATTAAGGGCTAGTTCTCAGATAGCACCCCTCAGGGTACCATGTGGGAGTCATGGGGCTCCTCTGACCCTGTCCCAAGAGGGAGCAAGCAACCTGGCCCAGGCACATGATGCTAGGCAAAGCAGCAGTATACAGTGGTGCAGAACTGGGGGTCTGTGATTGGCTCTAGGAGCTGATGTCATTTTGCTTACAAAAGCAAGTTGTAGCAGGCACTAAAGCAAATTCTCCATTACCATCATTACACAGAATTCCCGGGCCCCTGCCTTGAGGCCCTGAGGTGGATAATAAGTGTGTGCTGTCCTTCAGTGTACATAATTATGCTTCATGAAAACCCCTCCAGTCACTAAAATAATGCATCATTTCCACAGATACACAATGCCATTCAATAATGGATCCTTACTATGGTTTGGGAGTAATTTGGGAATCCAAGGGTTATTCAGGATAGTATGCCCACAGGAAGGGAAACATCTGGAGTTTCAGAGACAAGGACGCTTCATGGATAGCCTTGAAGTGAACCATGGGTTACAGAAAGAGAAGTAGTTTTGCAGCCTTTTGGCTAATTTGACTTTTTTGTTTAAGTCCCTTGGAGTCCTATGCTAGATAGTAAACCCAGGGCATGAAGCAGCTTGTCATTTTTAGGAATGGCACAGTGTCCTCCTCCATGCACTGCTACAGTCCACATTATTGGTATTAAGTGTGAAGAAAGCAGATGAGGAGCTCTGAGTTTAGTGAATTTGAAAATGAGGTATGTATGCTGTGAACAGGAAGACAAGACTGAAAGATGGGGGCACTGGGAGCAAAGAGGGGAGCCCATCCTGCCAAAAGCTAGTTTGTAAGATGAGGGAAGGGAGACCAACGGCAGCTCCCAGGGTGGCAGGTGATTCTGAGCAGATAAGGCCGAGTTGAGGGGAGGGGGACTCAGGGGCCCGTAAGAGCATTGGGAAGTTCTGGAGGTGGATCCTTCTTGGCTGCAGTTCTGCTCTGTCAGTACATCTCACTGGGCAGGTGACGTGCTTGCCCCACTTCGGCATGGTGCACAGCAGCGAAGGTGTTGTGACCTTCCAGCCCACAGGACTGGGAGCGCCTGGGGCCGTCAGGGTGCAGGTTCCACGGGCCTAGGGGCTTTGGGCCAGCTTGGGTGTTGTGTGGCTCCAGCCATTGGACAAACTATTTACTGGGTGTGTGAGGGGTGCTGGTCTGTCTAGTCCTAGGCTAGAGGTGAGATTTTGTTGCCTAAACTATCCACACCTGTACACCAATTAAGAACTCAACAAAAACACCTCAAGAATATAACCAAAATCAGTCTTAAACTCAACAAAGAAATACCTAAGCTTCACATTAGAACCACAACCAACAAAAGCAACCTAAATGCCTAAAGCTCAACAAAAAACAATAATAATATAAAAAACTCAGCTGGGCGTGGTGGTGCACACCTTTAATCCCAGAAATCCTTTAATCCTTCTGCACTCAGAAGGCAGAGGCTGGTGGATCTCTGTCAGTTCAAGGCCAGCCTGGTCTACAGAGCAAGCTCCAGGCCAGATGGTACCAAAAGGGAGACCCTGTCTCAAAAATACCAAAAAAAAAAAAAAACCCTCAAATGGACCTCTGCCAAATACTAATAGCCCTACTGAAGAAACTTATAGTGAAGACTCCTTAGATATAACTCAGGATACAGATCTTAAAAAAAAATTATAAACATGATTAGAGAAATTAAGGAATTGAAGGTGTTTAAAGAGCATATAAACAAATAAGTCAGGGACCTAAAAAAATAAAGGGGATAAATTAAAAGAGGACAATGATAAATTGCAGAAGGAAATTACAGAAGATATAGAAACATTGATGAAAATTCAAGCTGAATTCAAAAGAGAAATGAAACAATCCACAAACCACTTGGAAAGGATGGGAGAAAGTCTCAATAAAAGAATGGATGAAGTAGAAAATAGAATATTAAGACTAGAAGACAATATGGAAGAACTGGATTGATCAAGTAAAGATTATGAAAATTTTCAAAAAACACGGGCTGGAGAGATGGCATAGCAGTTAAGAATGCTGACTGCTCCTGCAGAGGACCCAGGTTCAATCCCCAACACCCACATGGTGGCTGAGAACCCTCTTTAACTCCAGTTCCAGGGGAATCCGACACCCTCTTCTGACCTCCAAGGCTTTGCACGACAGGGGTGCACAAACCAACATGCAGACAGTATATTCATACACATAAAAAATAAATATTTTTTAAAAAAAAAAAAACAGAAGAATGGAATAACCAGGAACTGTGGGACACTATGAAAAGACCAAACTTAGGATAGAAGAGGAATGGTATTGCTCAGATTTTCTTTTTTTATTTTTTAATATAATTTTATTTATTTTTTTCAAAGCCAATTTTTATTGAAGCTTTGTGCATTTCATACAAAATTTCCAATCAAATCTACACCCGTGCCCCCTTCCTTGCCCCCCGCCCCACCAGAGCTCATGCATTCTGCCAAACATGTTTTTTATCTTTTTCTCAGACTCTTTTAAAATTTTTAATGCAGAAGTTTACTGTTTCAAGCAGAAGTTCACCGTTTCAGTCAGTTCTTTGACCCAGTATTTTTGTTGTTGTTGTTATTCCTTCCAATTTGCATCATTCCAAAATATGCATATATGCATGCCACATATATCATAGGTTTTAACATCTTCAGCTTATGACTTTTTTCTTTATTAGGCTGAAGGATGTCATGTTTGAAGGCTCCTCCTTGGCAAGCCCAAACAACTATCATTTCTGCCCTTGTGCTCCACACTGGGGTTTTCCCTTCCCATGGTCACCAAATGAAGTCCAGTAAGCACCACATCCTGTCTTGATCTTCCTGTACTGGTCTCTGTGATACAGCCTGGGTAGATTTTCAACAGAATTGTAGAGGAAAATTTCCCCAAATTTAAAAAAGAGATACCTATATAAATACAAGAAGCATATAGAACACCAAGTACACAGAATCAGAAAAGAAATTGCACACATCATATCATAGTAAAAACACTTGATGTTCAAAGCAAAGAGAAGATACTGAGGGGAGCAAAAGAAAAACAAGTCACTTATAAGTTAGGAAAACCTATCAGAATTACAGGTGATTTTTCATTGCAAACAATGAAAGCCAGAAGAGCTTATTCTAAAGTATTCCCATTTCTAAATGACTAAAGATGTCAACCTAAGATATTTTAACCAGCAAAAATGTCTATTATAATTGAAGGAGAAAGGAAAATGTTCCATGACATAAATAAATTGAAAGAATTCTTCTCCAGAAAGCCATCCCTTCAGAAAATATTTGAAGCAATACCAAGAGCAGAAGGTAGGGATGACTATAACTAACCAACACCAGAAAATAAATGATACTACTACTAGGGAAATAAAAACCTACTAGGAAATAAAAAACTACTACTAGGGAAAAAAAAAACAACGATCTCTAGCACCCACATGGCGGCCGAGAACCATCTGAAACTCCAATTCCAGGAGAATTCCAGTTCCAGGGGAATCTGACACCCTCTTCTGACCTCCGCGGCATTGCACGACACAGGTGCACAGACTTGCATGCAGGCAGTACATTCATACACATACAGAAATAAATAAAATTAATTAAAAAAAAAACCTAGGGCAAGAATGCACCAGAAATCAAAATGATTGGAAATAATATAATTCTCTCAATAATGATTCTAAATATCTATGGATTGAATTTTCCAATTAAGAGACATAGACTGGTAGAATGGATTAAGAAACAAAACCCATCTTTTTGTTGTCTGCAAGGAACCCATCTCACCTTTAAAGATAGGCAATATCTCAAGGTGAAAGGATGGAAAAAATAATGCAAGCAAATGGCACTAAGGAACAAGCAGGAATTGCTATTCTAGTATCAGATGAAATAGACTTCAAACTTAATCAGAAGAGATGAAGAGGGTCATTTCATTCTTATCAAAGGCACAAATAACCAAGAAGGTATCACAATCATTAATTTATATGCACCAAATTCAGGCACACTGAACTTCATAAACACAATTTTACAGAACTTTAAGGCACAGATTGACTCTAGCACACTTGTAGCAGGGGACTTTAATACCTCACTCTTTCCATTAGACAGGTCAACTAGACAAAGAATAGACAGAAAGACATCTGAACTGAATAAGATGATAGACCAAATAATGGAATCACAAAGATATAATATGATTTCAGTGCTCTACTAACTACATATGGCCTCTTCCTACTTACTGGTTATACTCCTTTGAAACTTGAGGCAAGGTTTTTGGTAACCTACTCACTGATAAATAAATGGCCACGTATGCTAAGATTGATAAATCTCAATAGGGTTCTTGATCCTCAAGGATAGTAGTAGTTAAATGAAAGGAATGATTATTTCTGCCCAAGGAGCTATTCATTCCAGCATTTTGTTATGTTTTATATGTAAGACATTTGACCACTAAGCAAAACATATTTAAAGTGAATAGACTGGCTTTTTTCCAAACCCATGTAAAACATCTCTGAATATCTGGAGAGATTTGGTCATCTAGAACCTACCCCAAGAATTACAAGCACACTTCAAAGTCTTTATTTTATAGTAGTATATTCAAAATAACTGTACCATCTATATAAATGGGTATAAATATTGAATATATCATAAATTATAATAACTAGGGGAAAATCTCTCAGGACATGTTATTTACTTCCATGGCATTAACTAAAAGCCTTCTGTATAAGATTAGAATGGATGGCTATCTCCAGAATAGAAAATAGTAACATGTTTAAGCTAATCAGTGATACAGAATTGTTCTTAAGTTTCAACCCACACCTGACTTGTACTGAAGTCCCAGTTATAGCTATTAGATTAAATGGACACAAATGTTCCCCATGTTGCCCTGTATAAGTGATAATTATGACATTTCTTTCCATATAACAAGATAATTTGGCCCAGGAAAAGCTGGGTTCTACTTCCTTGAACCAGCAGTATGCAATCCAGAGGGAGATAGTCTGGAGGGGCGAGGCAAACCCCATCAGCTAGGTTCCTGTTTACAGGTATGTGATACAACCCCTGCCTTCTAGAAAACTATAAATCAGGATTTACTGGTCTGGGAAACAAGAGAGGCTGCTCTGATTGTAGTGACAATTACAGAAATAGAGAGGGAAGGAATATGCCTCCTCCCTCTAGGATGTAATTTTGCCTTACAGTTCAATCAAAAGCATTGGCAGATAAAGCCTTCAGTGATGCCAGCTACCAGGAGTTGTTGGCCAGGGAGGTTTAAAAAAGCCCCCCAAACAAAGGCCAATAGCCTATAACTTTGGATGCACATAAGAAATGGACAATAGTCAGGTGTGGTGGCACATGACTTTAATCCCAGTACTAGGGAGGCAGAGGCAGGTGGATCTCTGTGATTTCAAGGCCAGCCTGGTCGACATTGTGAACTCCAGGCCAGGGACTAAAGGGAGACTCTGTCTCAAAAAGACCAAAAAAAATGGACAATAAGACCCTACTGCTGAAGATACGGTGTGATAAGAGCATGAAAAAAAAAATAATGCTGAGATCCTGTACTGCAAATCAACAGCTGATCTTCATGGTGTCAGAGAGTACTGTACAAACTGCTGGGAAGAAATGGTCTCTGAAGCTTTACTACACCCTTCTTGTGCTGCACTTTTACATGCCAAGAAAGATATAGTGCAATAGTGGCAGCCTGATAAATGCACACCCAGAAAGAAAAACAAATCCCAATTTGATCTATGGTCTGCTCCCTGGCAGGGTATGACACATGGCTGATACTGTATACTTGCTGCCTCCTAATGTCAGGAGACTCTATTGATTACATTAGAAAGCTATTGGCATCCCTTTGTCAAAGAGTTATAATGCCCCAACCAAAATATTATCCAAGCATACATGTCTGTGCCCATAGAGTTAACTTGTTAAAATCTTTAATGTTTGTTACTATTTGTGTTTTATTACCAGAATTAAAAAGAGATTCCTAAATGACCCACCAGCCCATGGCAAACAGAAATTAGACAGTCCCAAGAGTTTGATGTGTCACCTCAGAGAAAAAAATATGGATCTTCTATCTCTCTTTGTCACCCTCCCCTCCAAAGCCCAGGGTCTCTCAAGGAAGAGGTTCATGTGCCAGATTCTAGGGGCCAAGGGGGAGGAATGAATTGTGAGAGATCACAGCAAAAACCGACTGGATTTTTCTTTCTTTGGTCTTTTTGAGACAGGGTCTCCCTTTAGTCCCAGCTGGCCTGGAACTCACTATGTAGACCAGACTGGCCTTGAACTCACAGAGATCTGCGTGCCTCTGCCTCCTGAGTGCTGGGGGCACCCAGCTTTTTTCTACTTGATCAATGAGTTTGTGTAAGCAAATCTTTTTCACTGGACTTGGGGACCCTGGGTTGTACAAAAACTGAACTCAGATGTTAACTAGTTGGGTTTATATGGACACTCCTTATGTTTATTGCCTATGTGTACTTACTGGTCAAATAAAAATAAATTAAAAGGATCAGGAAAACAGTCAAGAGGCTTTGTGCTTGTAATGTTCAGAAAGGGCACTCCTCTGAGTTTGTGCACAGAGGGCTCTCATTGGATACCAATGTAAGCCCAGGTCTGGAAGAGGAGCATCAGCAACCTAGCTCCACCCTACACTTTTCCTCCTTCTGTGTGGTGTATCTCAAACTGCCTCTTCCTAGATGGGTACATGAGAGCCAATGGCAGCCAAGTGCTCCTCCTTCCAGCCTAGAATCCTAGAAAATAAGGTGTCTTTTCAAGTCCTCCAGAAACCATAAGGCTGCTCCTTATAATCTCAGATTGGCCCAGAAACCATGTAACCATCTCTGGCTCAGTTGCAGAAGGGAGATTACAATAGCTTGAATGCTCAAATTCAGCACATGCACAGCCAGTAACAGAGCTAGAGGTCTTCAAATTCCAGCTGAGAGTAGGAGGGTGAAGATTATTGTGTTTTGCTGAAGAGGGGATGGATGATGGTAGACAAAGTGATAGAAATACAGGTCTCCTGGGAATCAGCTGATGTGGGAAGGAAGTTAGACCAGCCAATTCTAGATCCACTAAGGAGATCCCTGAGAGAATCTAGCTAGAAAGAGTTCTCTTCCACAAGCCTACCCTCTATAGACACATGCATTAATTCGTTTCCCAACCCTGTAACAAAGTGCCTATGATAAGTTACTTATAAAGAAAACAGGTCTATTTTGGCTCATTGTTTGGGAGGCTCCAATCCAAGATCAAATGACATCATTGATTTGGAACTCTGATGAGGGTAGCACATTATGATGTAAGCCAAGAAAGACACAGGGGTCTCACAGTCCCTTAGAGAGCTCTCTTAGGTGGCCTTAAGGCTCTCCTAATATCCCCCTCTTTAAAATCCCACCACCTCCTGGAAGCATCACCCTGTGGACCAAGCCTGTGACACAGGGACCTCTGGAGACACTTCTCCCAACAGCTCATGACTCATATTTGGAAGCATTTTGTTCTCACATTAATCTCAGGCTCTAACTCACCTGGGAGTTCAAGTTTTCACTGTCAGGTCTCAGAACGTCAGGGTTTCCAGGAGAGATCTGAGCTTGGATACAGCTGATTCACATGAATCAAAACTGCTTGATTTCTCCTCTGGCCCATAATTAGACAAGTGCAGTTGGCGTGAGACTCGAGCAAGGCCTGTGTTTCTTCCAAGGTTATCATGGAAGGCATTAATGCTGTGGGCTTATAAGATGAATTTGTATAATCCATGCTGTGGCGCTCTTTGTGTGGGGAGAGAATGACTGTCCACCTTGTTTGGTATCCCAAAAGGCCCAGCCAAGCTTGGGAAAACAGTAGGTTCTTCATTTCTTCTTCAGTGTGTGAGCAGAGGGAAGGAGAAATCACTTTCGGCTGCTTTCCAATGCCGAGTCTTCGGGATGAGTCATTTTAGCATGATCAAATTTTTAACATCAATGGACAAAGATAAAAGGCTGATTCTCTGATCTCTGGAAATATTGTGTGTAGTTCTGGGCATGCCTTTAAAAGACATAAAGAAGATGGAGAAGTGAGGAGGAGGAGGACGTGAAGAACGATCAAGGAGGTGGGGGACAGACATGCCATTCAAGGGGAGATCAAAATGGGCCACTTTGTTCTGGAATATAAAAGCTAAGAGAGAAATTATCAAAGTCCCTGAAATCCTGTAGGGGATGGACAGGGTGGGGAAGGCTCTCCTGCCCACAGTGCCCCTTAGTGCCCACATCGAAGACAAAATCGGGGACCATTCCAATGCACAATTTCTCATTCTTTTCTCCTTTGAGAGCCATTTTTGAAAGAACTGTTTTCACACTTGCCTAAGGGGCAGGCCACATGAGGTACTGGGGAATCAGAATTCACTCAAAACAAGCAGAAAAGGAGCTTTTTCATGAAGAAATTCACCTTAAACGTTGAGGGCTCTACAGACAATTTTGTCGAGAAGACTAAACTCTGAAGACAAACTGATAGTGTCTTAAAACCAGAGGCTCTAAATAAGAAGGGTATTCAATGGGAAAATGGGAGAAAGGCCTTCACACACACCTCCTTGCTAACCTAGAGCCCTAAACTCGCTGGCCAGGAACCTGCTTGCATCTAGCTGGGAGCCTTGTCTCTGAATCATACTCAGTGGTATGAACAGAACTTTTGACATCAGATTAGAGTTTAAATGCTGGTTTCATATTAGTTATGTGACATTGGTTGTGAGCGATAGGTTGTCTAAATCAAACTGGCTCAAGCATAAAAAGAAATTTTGACTGAAGTCCTTGAAGTTGCAAACACTGGACAGGGCTCAAACACACCATCAAACAGAAATAACCAACCTCCCCTGCCCCAGCCACGTCCAGCTTTCCTGTGTTTAGTGCGTACATTCTTATGGATTACTGCTATGTAGCTTATAAACTCCAGCAAGATTAGATATCCTTCCAGTAATTCCAGTAAAAGTCCTGGAACTGTGTCAGAGAAGCCGTTAGGTAATATGTCCATCCATCCCTCTGACCTACCTCTGAAGCTGACAGGCTGGAGCTGAGTCACAACTTCATTCTTAAGGCTGAGGCAGTAATCCATCATACTTTAACCACATGACTAACTGAGCTGTTAGCAGAAGAGAAAATGAAATTAATCTGTTAAAAGCAGCAGAGTAACATTTTAGCTGATGACCATACCCACATGTCCTTTGAAATGCACTTTACCGTGTCCCTGCACAAACTGTACATCTTAGTGAGCCTTACTCAAGAGACACTCCTCCAAGAGCTCCCTCCACACCCCTTCAACACGCCCTCCTGTCTCTACATTCCAGTGGCACATCTTCTTGGCACTGAGTCTTCTCTGTCCCAAGTTGTCAGGGATAAGACTGTACTGCATGCTCTTGTGTAAGATCAAAATCAATGTGTGCCAGAGGAATCGAAGCACAGGATGTGCACCTAGCAAATGAGCCTCTTTTCAGCGAGAGTTAATTTTGACTTAGACTAGGGGTAGGCTTTCCAACATGCAAGTTCTTGGCAAGGTAAGACAGTAGAGGGGCTTAGATGCCAGGAGAGGAACTGAGTCACATGAACTGTATAGATTGTGTCTTAACTTGGTCTTGTTGAAACAGAGTAAGATGGGGGACGTGAACAGAAGGCATATTGGAGTGTCATCTTGGGAAACATGCCTGCAAGAAAGTAAGGTTGGATGGAACAGAAGAAAAAGCTGACCCACAGTGAGTCAGCTGAAGACCCAGTCAGTTCTAAAGAGAACTCTAGAATTGGGGTCATTTCAAAGCTGTTCTAAACCAAGGTAATATATTTTGTGCCAGTCATACACAGCTATGAGCTACCCCTGGGAAAGCCCCCTGCCCCCAAGGATAGCTGTGGGATGTGACTGTGAGCCAGCGCAGAGGACATTCCCAGCAATCAAGGCTTGAACGCATTGGCTTTAAAGAGGGGCGTGGCTGGAGCATCCAGCTCCAGAACATGCTCCATCTAGCTAGAGACACGGCCAGACATCCACCTGCTTCTAAGCCTTAATGAGGATTGTGTGACATTCTTTATCTCTACCTTCTTCATGTCAAATCTTTGTGCCAGATGCAGGGAAGGCTGGCTGTGGGGCTCATTGCTCAGATCACAGCAAGGAAAATTCAGAAAATAAATGGGAAAACTGGACTTAATGACTTTTCTTAGAAGAGTCATTCTTTTAATAAATAACTTCTTCCCATATGACTTAAATCCCTATTAACATCTCTCCCAGTCTTTCTAACATTCTGTTACCCCTTGAGCTGGCAAACTATGACCATCAGAACAGCTTTGCAAATACTGAAAGGCTCTGATGCCAACAACAGCATGAGATCACTGTTAAAGCTACTGCCTAGCCAAAGATCTCAGGAGGCCCTCTGAGGCCCACTTGTATGGGGTCCTGCTAAATGGGCAACAGCAGACTGGTGGGCAGGGCTTATTGGTAACATTCACCTGTCTCTCTGATTTAAATAACAACGGCATGACCAATTTCAGGCTAAAACATCACATCCCTGAACACAAACCTAGGAAAGCTTGCACACAGCTGTCTCTAGCAAGTCCTGGCAAATCCACGCTGGGATTAACTCTGAGACAGGTTTCACAGAGAAATAGGCCAAAACACTGTGGCATGAGCTTGAAGGCCTCCCAGATCTACAGTTGAGTAAGGCACCAGAAAAATAGAAATGATGTGCACTGAGTAAAGAGTGAGTGGTATTTTGAGAGTTCCCTGAACAAGCCGCATCTGTAAGCATTATAAGCATGGGTATATGAACAGATAAACTTCCTCAAAACACACGTTTATGCTAATTTATTGTCCCAGGGTGTCAGCCTCAACCTGAGAGCCAATAGGAAGCACTCGTCGTTCCTATTCTCCTCTCTGAACCTCAGTTCTCCCTGATGCCAACCTATTACCTCACAGGCTTTCAGCATTTTTGCATTGATGCTCAAACTTGACTCTATTTGATTCTGTCACATCATTTCCCCTGGGTCTTTTAGATCTTTTGTGGCTCCACATCCTGCCTGCTATTCTTAGGACTAGACAGTGACTTGGGTCTTCATTTATTCATTTAAAAGACCATTAAAGAACATCAGGAGACATCAGCCTGAGGCATGTTTGAAAAGCAAATGTTCTGTGTGATGTCATTTTGAGAAGGGTTAGATTTTTCATGAAGACATCCCTTCCAGTCCTTTCAAATTCCTAAGAAACTCCAACAATCCAGTCCAGAATAGTGTCCCTTCTACAAGCCCCTGGGCATAGACTACACAAGCCCCTGGGTACGTCTCTGCTCACTTGCCTCTTCTGGTGCATCCTTCCTCACCCCCCAGCATGGAAAACATTCCCTAGATGTTAACTACAGGGGATAATGTCATCAAGGAAGCTCTCATAATGGAGCAGCCATGTCCAGTATCTAATTAGCCACTGTGTTGGTTAATTTTTGTTAACTTCACACCAACTGGAGCCGCCTGGGAATGAGGAGCCTCAACTGAGGAATTTCCTCCATCAGACTGGCCTGGGGTGTGTCTGTGGGATATTTTCTTGATTGCTGGTTGATGTAGAAGGGCCCAGGGCACTGTGGGTGGTGCTATCCCTGGGCAGGTGGGCCTGGGCTATATAAGAAAGGTAGGTGAGCAAGCAGGAGAAGCAACTCAGTAAGTAGTGTTCTGCCATGGTCTCTGCTTCAATTCCTGCCTCCAGGATCCTGCCTTGAGTTCCTGCCTCTGCTTCGCTTGATAATGGACTGTGAACTATAATCCTTCTCTTCCCCAAGTTGCTTTTGGTCAGTGTTTTCATTCAGCAACAGAAACCCAAATAAAATAAGGACAGCCACCCAGGGAGGCTCCATATAGAAGGCACACCTGTCCAGAACATGTCCAGAGACATGACTCTTCCTTCTGGATGCAGAGTCTCTGTAGAAGTTAACACAGGCTCCAGGACCACCCTCCCTAGGTCTGGCTTAGTCAGGAGCAGCTCCACAGTGACCAGGCTCCCTGTCTCAAATGTTTTGGAATTTCTCATTGCAATTTTTCTGTCTAGCCTAACCAGAAATCTCCACCTCTGGGCATTGTCAGAGGCATTTTGGAGAGCCAGGGGAATGGCCAGGGTCCCTAGTGGATGTTTTTCTCTTTTCTTCTCTCATTGTCTTGGGACAGAGCCAGTATTTCCTTTTGTCACTGGAGGTTTTCAGTGGTTGAGTGTTTGTTTCTTCTTGTCTTTGTTTATTGTGATTTGAATGAAGAACAGGCCAGCCACTTGTGTGTCAGCCCTGGCTTCCTAGGCACACACACAGCTGAGTTGGCACACTGGAGGAGAGGCTTGGGATCACACTGGGAGGACCTCAAGAGAGCAATTCAGGAGGGAATGGAGAGAGACCAGCTAGAAGGTTATGAATTTATGGAGCTTCTAAGGTGAGTGACTATGGCGTGGTGCATGCTGGGTTCTGTGGCAGTTTGACTGAGAAATCTCCCCATAGGTTCAGGTATTTGAGCACTTAGTCTTCAGCTGGTGGCACTGTTTGGAGGTGCAATAGTCTTCAGCTGGTGGCACTGTTTGGAGGTGCAACCTTGCTACAGGAAGTATGCCACTGGAGGCAGGCTTTGAGAGTTTCTAGCTCTTTCTCTCAGCTTGCTGTTGGATGTCAGCTCTCAGTTTCCTGCCCTAGCCACCGTGCCTGCTTGCTGCTGTGCCTACCCACCACCCTGGACTCTCTAGAACTGTAACTCAAAATAAACTCTTTCTTCCATGAGTCACTTTTGATCTTGGCGTTTTAACATGGCAACAGAAAAGAAACTAACACAGACATTTGTGGTGTTTCTCTTATAATTGAATTTCTTGACAATATTTAAATATCGAAAGACTGCTCAGAGATATCCAGTATGCTGTTTCTCTTCAGAGTCCTCTCTGGTGATACTATGCAAATCCTCAGGGGGGTGGTAGTTAAAACGAGGGCTGCCTGTTTGAGACAAGCCTCACCTCTTCCCTCCCCATGCCACGCCTGCCCTCTCTACTCATCCACGGCTCTGTGTTCTCTAAGTTTGCAATGATTACCTGTGTCTCACAGGGTTTTCCCTCCCAAGATCCTGTTTCCTTCCCCTCACAGACACTCTTTCCTGCTTTGTGCTTTCAGAAATCTCTTCCTTCCTCCCTGCCCTGCTGTCCAAGGTCTAAATAGTGGTCTGGACAGTCATCTAGACTTCTGTCCTGGGGACCTGTTCTCCTTCCAGACAGCAGAAGGAGCGAC
The DNA here is from genome assembly GCA_009823505.1 of Rhizomys pruinosus. Taxonomy (NCBI): domain Eukaryota; kingdom Metazoa; phylum Chordata; class Mammalia; order Rodentia; family Spalacidae; genus Rhizomys; species Rhizomys pruinosus. The sequence continues at coordinate 3,146,068 of VZQC01011742.1, read as the reverse complement.
TCAGCATCTTCCCTAACCAGATCTGGACCTTTCCATCGTTTTGGCACCAGATCAGTATCTCTTACTTTCATTCTTTTTCCACCCATAATGCCTTCAAACTCCCCAAAGCCCCTACGCTCAGGCACCTCATTAGCACTGATCCAGATCTGAGCCTGGCCTCGTGACCATTCTAATAAACATGGCTGCTCCCTTTGCCCTAGCTGCCCTTTGCATCGTCACTGACACACTTGTTCTATACTCTTGGCTTCTTTGATCAAACCATTTTTCTATTCCTAGCTTGAGATGAGAGTGATGTGGGGCTCCTTAGCGCCCAGCCTTTGCCATCTGGTCATTTCTGAAGGCTACAAGGACCTGTCAGAAAGAGCAGGATCCAGAAGCTTCATTAGACTCCGATTAAAAACCCAGCTCATTTACAGAAAAGGAGTAGAACTGTAGAGCCTCGTGCCAGATTCACAAGGACAAGTATTGCATGCTTTATCAGTAAAATGATAGAACAGGAAGGGAACGGGGGGGGGGATAAGTATGGGTAAAAAGGACAGAAGAAAGGTCGGAATATCTCACACCAATGTACAAAATATTAATAAGAATGTTTTTAAGTATTTAACCCCCACATTAGAAAAGTCCCTGCTCAAGCTGTCAGCACTCATCTGCAAGCCTGAAAGTCTAAGCCCTGTCCTTGTATCTAATAGAATCCTGCCCAACTCTAAGACCTACATCAAACACCATGCTTAGGACTAAAACTTGTAGACTTCATTCTTGATGCCACTTCCATCACAGGAAAAAGTGTTCATGTCTGAAAAATGTTCAGAAAACTCTTCCTGAAATTGTTTCAGCTTTGGTGAGCTTCTCCCTCCAGCTGCCCAGTCCTGCTGTTGAACACAAGCACAGCCATTGACACCTTGAAACAGGTGAGCAGGCTCTGGGTCAGCACAACTTTGTTTATAAACTGAAATTTGAATCACTTGTCCTTTCCACCTGGTACAAAATGGTTTTCTTCTTTACATTTTTTGTCAACAATTTAAAAATATGAACCACCTTTAGTTTGTGGAACTCAACAAAATGAGCAGTCAGTGCACCCAGTTTGATTCATGGGCCTTAGTTTGTCAATCTTTATTCTAGAAGTAGCTATAATTTTCATTCTCTGTGTCCTCCCTCCCTCCCTCCCACCCTTCCTCTTTCACCACTTCCTGCCCTTCCTCTGCTTTAGGGTACTACCCCAACTTGAATCAGTGCTCAAGTCTTGCCATTGTTTTCATAGTGTAAGCAAATCCACTGGAAATGAGAATGCCAATGGAAAGACATTGTCTTCAGCAAATTTCACTTTCTCTATTAGCACTAGACGCAAGAGTCAACACTGCCAAGCATGTTGAGTGCTGGGAGGAAGGTTGTCTAGTAAAGGAACTACAAACCCCGGAAGTTCCAATGTCACAGCTCCGAAAGGTGCCTGGCCACACCCAGGAAGGTCTTTCTTACAAATCCTGCTGGAGGGCTCTACCTGCAGCTTGGCATGGGCACAGACTGTCATCCCATTTTCACAGCTGGGAATCATTGCTGAGAGAGGTTAAATAACTTTCTCTGAGGCTCAGCATGCCAAGGAGAGAAAGCAGGTTCTCTCTGCAATTTTTCCTCTCCTAGGGCTAAAGACTTAGAAGTTTGTCCAAGACTGCAAGCAATTAAATTGGGTTTCATTTGCTGAGTGCAGGGCAGACAGCCTGTTCTGCCGGGTGCTACGTCTATCCTAACTTCTCCTCCCTGAGGTTGTGTTTGGCATTTCTTTTTTTTTTTAAACATCATTTTATTTATTTATATATCATATGTATGAGTGTACTGTCTGCATGCAGGTCTGTGCACCCGTGTCGTGCAATGCCACAGAGGTTGGAAGAGGGCGTTGGATACCCCTGGAACTGGAGTCAAAGATGGTTGTCAGCCGCCATGTGGGTGCTGGGAATCAAACCCAAGTCCTCTGCAAGAGCAGTCAGCACTCTTAACCGCTAGGCCATCTCTCCAGCCCCGTGTTTGGCATTTCTCTTGGCCTTCAGAACACAACTGCACATCCTCCCCATGCCAGGTAAGGGTTTTAAACAGAAGTGTTGTGACACTGGCTGCCACGATAGAGGCAGTGATGGCTTTTGCCTTCCCATCTCTGATCTTCCCTTTGCTGATGATGAAACCTACCAGGTTTCTTGCTTAGCCTATTGATTCAGGAGACCCATGGCTCAGTCCTAGCCAATCAGAATACTTCACCCTCTTTGAGACTAAGGATGTGCTCCAGAAGAAATGACTTAAAGCAGGTGAATGAGAGTAGTTAATGCCTTCTGTCCCCCAGCGTTGCCCTCTCCCCATGTCTTGCTCATATGACTTTTGTGCCCAGAAGTCCCCCAAGAAAACCTCCCTCAAGGGAACAGTTCCTTTGAAGCTTTTCCAAGCTCCTCATGACACAGATCCCACAAATATTTCCCTCCCTCTATGTCATCCAGCCACCCCACCCTGTCACTAGGGTGATCACATGGAGATAAACAGGAGTCAGGGATTCAGGCTGTCTTAGAAATTGAGCTAGTGGGCCTAATTGATGGTTTTGATGATTCTGCAAATGTGGCACTGGGTTTGGGCTTATCATAATCCATTGTACCTTCTCCCTCCATGGCTTTCCTCTACAGAAACCTTACAGTCAGGTTTGGGGTACACAGTCAGGTTTGGGGTACACATTCTTTCATAGCAATACCTCGGCTCCTTTCTCATCCGGCTCTGACAATGTCTTGCATCGCATTTTCTAATTTACATATTAATGCCTCCCTTTCACCTTCTGTCATAACAACAGAAAAACTAAATCATTCCCGAAAAAGTTAACATTGAAAGACTTAAGTTGCATTATGTGTTTGGAAGAGAGACTAGTGCATTCTGAGCATCTGATGCACACTCCCTGTCCCTTCCCCTAGTATTCCTGTCCTCCATCCTCGTGTGATTATAAGCACAAAGGCAAACACAGATGAGAAATCACACGACAGGGTGCGCCTGACATCTCCAGCCCTGCCCCATGATCCTGAATAGCATCACATTACATCTTCAAAAGAGCAGAGTTAAAAGAGGGCAAGACCCTGAGATGTGGGAGCAAAAGCCAGATTCACCAAGCACTGTGTGCTGGGGACATGTTGACTCGGGGGAGCTGTGCAGAGGGAGTACTTAGACAACTCTGGAGGGAACAGGAGGTCTGGAGTGTTAGGAGAGTAGGACATGGCAAATCGTGCCTTTCCTTGACTTCAGCCTGACCTGATCACCGACTGAGGCTCTAGAAATGTTATGAGAGCAGCAGCACCAGCGGAGCGCCGATGCATTTTTAATATCTTCTAAATGCGTAATTTGGTTTTGCTAGGGATGTGTTTCATCATTCCCTCCTGCCCCTTAATTAAGCTAATGACTTTATTTCTTTTCTCCTTTCTGATCAGCTCATAACACATTTCCCAGGCTGGCCTCCCTCCTCAAGCCTGTTGTCTCGGATCTGGTTATTAGCTGTGAAGCTCACACGGTTTTCCATGTGTTGGGATATTACTGGATGAGCCTGATCCACTCAGGAGGCCGTGGGGCTCGGGACCCCAGCTGGCACCATCCTCCCACTTTTACAAAGAACAAAATCCCTTACATGTGCATACCACCTAACAATTTACTAAGCACATGCATGCATATTATCTCAATTGAAGCTCATGAGAAATTACAGAAGCAGACATTATTAACCCTACCTTCTCATAAACTAGGAGTCTGAAAGCAGAGACACTGGTAACTAACCCAGGCCAAACAGCAGGATATTATTAAAGCGAGCTTTGTTACCCCTTTGCCTATTTTCTGTTCCTCTTTCTACACCCGTCAGCTCACTCCAAATCAAAAGATGGGTTGAGCCCACAGCACTCCTGGGCACTGCCTGTATATGCACAGTGTATTCATAGGAGCAAGTGTGGTATGCACCAAACATCTCACAAGGATCAGAGAAGAACCATACTCTGGGCAGGGCACCATCACTTCCTCGTTCTTGGTGGGGAGAGGTGCTACCGAGGGCTCCACAGCTGCCAGCTCCATCCTCACTGGGTCCACCAAAGAAAGCCCTATGGTGCCTTATCCTTGAGAATGGCTTCATGGAGTTGTGTGCCAGCCTGCTCAGGAACCCCATTTAGGAGAGATGAGTTGGGAGGGGGTTAATGCCCCTATGAAAGTCAGCAACTCCCTATTAAGGACCCCTGGAAGCAAGAGTTTAATTGCTTCCCGATCATTGGGGAAATTGCCCCATGACTTGCAGGGTAGGAACGGCCAACCTCTGCAATCCCTTGCAAAGGCGAAGTAAGTCAACTTTCATTGCAGATGAGGACACTACAGTTCTGACAAGTGGCTTGTCCAAGATCACTCACCAAGGTATATAGTTACCTGGCAAGGGAATGTGTTGGTCATGAGTAAGCTATTCCACATGCTGGGGAGAGAATGTGTACAATCAAACCTTCTCAGTGATGTATATGATCAGAAATGCCCCTTGTTTTCATGGGTGCTAATCAGACAATATCAGCTTATGGGAGGGACAGAACTACTCTGCTTGGGGTACTTGTTGCTCAGTCAAAATGGGATAATTTAGCAAAGCAAGGCTTTGGGTACCAAAGAAATTTATCTATAGCTTTGCCAGGATGCACTAGCCATAGAAAGTCTCAGGAACAACCCTACACCTGGCAGCCTAGTCGGCCCCATTAGACATTACTATAGTCTTTCCCTACATATCCCAGAGCCTTCTGCTCAGGGGATTAGCAATGAACTGACATTGTCTCATTAGCATGGTGAGAAGAATTAGAGAAAGATGCACCCTGGCTGTGTGGTCAAGTACCACCACAAACCAGTCATGGTCTCCCATACTTTCCAACAAACTAGAATCAAGCAGGGCTTCTTGTATGAAGCCTTCCCTGATTGCTGACTTGACTCCAGAGGAAGCTGACCTCATGAGCTCTGCCCCTCCTCCTGGAACAATGGAGAGGAAATTGAAACAGACTTGATAGCAGGCAGCTCATGAGACAGAAGGAAAACAGACTCTGCTTCTGTGCAGAAAGCCAGGAGGCCAAACCAAAGAAAAGCAGTTTCCTAAGACTGTCAGTAGTTCAGCCTTCTGTGAACTTGCTGAACGACCACGACAGGGGTGAAGAGCCTTGGCTAGGAATTTTGCCATGGAACCACCCTGGAAGGTCAGTGTTTCTGGGCTGCACAGGAAGCTGAATGGCTTCTTTCACCAATAGACCAGTCACTATCCCCGAGCTAATTACAGCCTTCATAATCTACCTCCTGAAGGTTCCAATCAGGACACACAAGAGGCAAGAGGTTGGCCCCAAACTGCATTCTGAGTCAGGGCCAGGGTGGGAATAAGGCTGAATAACTAACTGGTGGCCCTTATTTTTGTTGCCCTAGCCAAGAAGCCGAGCTTGCCTGAGCAGCTGCTGATTCCCCCGGGTGCTGAGATGGGCAGAGCTGAACACAGTTGGGCCCTGCACTGCCCTGCACTGCCCTGCACTACCCAGAAGTCCTGGTGAGCTGTGGCCTGCAGATCTGCTGTGCTCAGGAGAACCCGCTTGAGCAGGATAATATTAGCTCACTTTTATTGCCATGTGCTGGGCGCCCTCTGGCAGCTTGGCCATAAACCTTTGATCTGCTGGGCTGTGGGAGCTGCAGAGTCCAACCTCTGTCCAGCTTAGCTTGCCCACACTCCATGGGGCCAGCAAAAAGAAGGCCTTGGCCCAAGGCAGACATTTGATTCTTCTCTGCAGGCAGCATGGGCTCCTGCAGCATTAGGAGAAGGTTAGAAGAAAGGACCACTATTTCACCATCAAGTTCTCCAAGGCCCTGTGTGCTTCCCAGACCCCAGGAGCCTTGCTGCCACATTCCCAACTGCTACATTGTGTCTGTACTCATGCCTACCTAGATCTTTTTCTCCAAATTAATTCCATGTTTTCAATCTGAATTTTATTTTGCAAGAAAACATTAAAAATACATTCTTTAAAAATCAACATAAGGGGGCTGGAGAGATGGCCTAGCAGTTAAGAGCGCCGACTGCTCTTACAGAGGACCGGGTTTGATCCCCAGCACCCACATGGCGGCCGAGAACCGTCTGAAACTCCAATTCCAGAACTCTAGTTCCAGGGAAATCCGACACTCTCTTCTGACCTCCACGGCATTGCATGACACGGGTACACAAACCTGCATGCAGACAGTACATTCATACATGTAAAGAAAAAAATCAACATAAGATTTAAAAAGAACCAGAGAGAAGCCAGACGTGGTGGCTCACGCCTTTAATCCTAGCACTTGGGAGGCAGAAGCAGGTGGATCTTTGTGAGTTCAAGGCCAGCCTGGTCTACAGAGTGAGTTCCAGGACAGCTGGGGCTACAGGGAGACCCTGTCTGAAAAAAAAAAGAATCAGAGAGAGATACAGGGCAGGGATGGCAGGGTGCATGAATCTGGATGGGGTGGGGGCCATGGAAGACAAGATGAGTCTAGATTGGATTGAGAAACAATGTATAAAACACACATAACTTCAATAAAAATGTTAAAAAATCAATATAAAAAAATACTTGTCAAATCTTAGGTAGATTTCTTTTGCTGCTAGCTCTGAGCTTGAAGTCTAGTTTGTTTTACATGGCAAAAGGTTAAGATAGACCAGAGCCATGACAATTTATCTTACCATGACACTTTGGTACAATGAGAAGGACGCCAAAGAACTATCCAGACCATGAGACCACACCGCTCTCAAAGCCAGAACTTTCTCCCCTGAGCTGCCATGAACTGAAATCAAAGAGTATATTAGCGTGCAGCCTTCCTGCACTGCTCCCAGGAAAGCCCATCTCTTGTGGCTCGCCCCAGCCCCAGCCCTTGGAAATATCAGTACTTTCTATCTACCATCACATGTGTTTATGGACATGCACTCCACTCTTGATATTGAAAACTTTTAGTCAACTTCCAGTCAGAGTATCTCAGGAAGTAGGCAAAAAATAAGCACTGAGCCTGGTTTGGTTCATTAAGAATCTCCCCTGGAAACAAAAGCACAGAGTCTTAGGATAATTGCAAGTCTGCGGCTGGTGGTCTCAGAGTCAAGGATGGAACTGTGACCATGGAGAAGAATGAGCTCCCAGGCATTGAAGGCATTCAAGTAGAAGCTCGGAGACCTCTTGCATAGGGGCTTGGATGTATTTATTCACAAGTGCGGTCTAGCCCTCAAAGACCTCAAGTTTGAAACTCTGGGCTTGAGGCCAATTAGTTCTTCCATCTAATGTTATGTAGGAGCCATGTATGGCCAGGTTTGGCATGTGGTGGTCACACATGTACACATATATGGTATGAAAGCAGTCACTAGCATCTTTAGCTCTGCTATCTCTGCCCCTCATCCTGCAAACTTAACCCTTAGGTGCCCAGCAATGGGATCCCACACTGTTCTCTTTTCTGACAAGCTTCTTTGCAAAGACCCCAAGGGGTTAATTAAGTTTTATTGAACCAGAGTTTATTGCAGCTGGCTCTTGTCTCTCTCCTTAAACACCTCTGCTTCCTAGGAAGCCAGAGTCCTCTGGGACAATATTTTCAACGCTGTTTAGTTTGCCTGTAACCTATATTTTATTTTATTTGTTTTTCAAGATACTCTAAGGGGGAGAGTACATGAGGTTGCTCCCTCCCTGCCCTGCTCAGTATCTCTTTGTGACCCCATTAAATCAGGGTGGTTAAATGGTACACAGATGTTGCCAATTTTCATATAAAGGAATGCATATTCATTTACATAAATTTCAGTGAATTATGGCAGCTTGGGTTTACAACTGCATGTGTGTTGGTGTGTGTGGCAAAGCCTCATGACTCCCTAAGTGGAGGGTTATCAGGATGGGTCGATGGGAAATCCTTCAGGTTCATGCATGATGTCTTTATTTTCTTGTTCTATTTTATTTTTGAGGCTACCATCCTTTCCCAGTTATCTCTAATAGCTTAATACAATTAGAGACTTCCTCTAATCACTGTTCAATGTATTTCTGCTCTATTAAAGATTTATATGAAAGCTTTATGGAACATACCTTTTTAGAATTCAGAAGGATTTTTCAGGTTATTATTCATAACATCTGCCACTTACTGCAAAGAGCCTTAAAACACCCCTCTAATGTGTATTTAATGCTTCTGATACAATATAATATCAAATAAGACATGCTTTATTATGGCAGCCGTGTTTGTGTAACCGCACTAAAGATCTGCCACTGTTGTAAGCCTGAGGTGCAGGGTTTATAACAGTCATAAAAACATGCACAAAGCTAAACTTGGCACTTAAGGACACACACAGTTTTTTTTTCTTTTACTTGACTTGGTACAATGTGGGGGGAAAAGGCAGTTTGGCAATTTAAAGTGCCACTGAACATAATCTAGAAATAAAACAGTGGTCCTTGGAGAAGAGTTAAGGTCAACCATGTTTGAAAGGAGCCCCACACAGGTAGAGATGAACTGTCACTGCTCTTGGCCAATAGAAGCTGCTGAGGAAGCCATTGTGTCCCATAGCCTCTCTGCCGGGGAAGCATGCGCCTTGTACACATGCCTTGGTTTAATTCTCCCAAGATTTTTACCAAAGAGCTTTTGTGAACCATTCATTTTTACATTTTAGCTGGTGGAAGATGACCACAGCCTAAATGTCTGACCACAGAGGTGTGATGTCCTTGCTAGGGTGCTGAGAGTGGCCGTTGTGAGGTCGCTTTGGCTTGGGTTTGTGGCACCCGCAGCAAAGTCGCAAAGGAGAAGCTCCTAGGCCTGTCCTCGGTTCCTTAGCTGCTTGTGGCCTTGGCACAGAACCAGCCCCTGTGAAATGAGATATTAGTGAGATTAAATGATGCGTTGTTCCAAGGGTTCAACAAAAAGACTAGCACACTTCGGGTGTTCCACAGGAAGTGTCCCATTTTGTAAGGTGTTGGTGAGAACGTGGGCTCTGTGGATGCAGATCAACCTTAGCACCCGAAGCAGACCGGATCCACACACAGCAATGCCGACTTGTGAACAAGTACTGCCCAAGGTACCTCCATGCGTGCTGAATCTCATGTGAGGGAAATCTGCAGGGCTACTGCACAGGACTTCTGCTGAGAAATGACTGGAGGAACCTAACAACTCCATTCTGCAGGGTCATGAGTCCAGAGAAGGGAAGGGATCTACCCTAAAGCCACAGGCTGAAAGGTTTGGCCCACGGTTCCCTGTCCCCCTCAGAACTGTCCCACAACCCTGGTTCCAGCAGGCGGGGACTGCGCTCACTGCTTCTTGGTGCAAACACCCAGCAGCTCTCAGTGCCAGTGCGGCAGGGTCTGCTTTCCCCTTCATTTTATCAGTGCTCAGCCTCGGTCCTGCGTATTTAGTGCCCGGAAGAGAGGCTCTGGAGGAGGAGGCCTTCTCCACAGGCTGGGTGCTCCTGAGACCATTGCTGATGCTGAACCGGCTCTTCCGGTGCAGGAGTGCCCGCACCCGCAATTCTGAGGGTGGAACTCCCTAAGTGCCCACTGGCCAGATTTGCTGAACACTTGACTTTCAAACAGCCCTCATTACAGACCTGCGGTCGTCTATTTTCTGACGGGTAGGAGTAAATATGTAATCGGGGAGTTTTTAAGCCGTGTTCTGTAAAGTGCCGCCTGCGTGTGCTGTTTGGTGATTTTATGTGGTCATCAAAGCTGTTCAGAGAGCGCGGGGGTGGAGGAGAGGCTGGCGCTGCTGTAAGCTGTTGATGCCTGCAGTGCAGAGCCCTCTGACCAGCACCCAGGAACTCACACACACGCGTACACGAACACAGACTCCACTGCCTTTAGGTCCCTCAGGGCCCATATGTGAACAGGAAATCTAGAACTTTTATCCTCTCCAAAAGAATCTTTTATTAGAGTTCTTTTATTACTAATATTTTATTATGAACATATTCAAACATTTAGTTAAAGGAACTTTACGGTGAACTTGAAGGTATGAGATTCTACCATCAGCATTTAACTGTGTTTTACCAGGTATCTATTTATCTTTTTTTATTCATTTTATTCATTTATTAATCCATATTATTTACTTGGGGAATAAGTCAAATTAAGTTTGCCCTTAAATAGTTCTGCATGGATTTAATCAGCAGGAGTTCAATACTTGTCCACATTTTCTTTGTTTTGATGTATATATACACATAATGGAATGGATCCAGCACTGAAAGTGCTACAGTGTGTAATCAACCTAGGTTTCCATCAGTAGGTGAAAGGAGAAAGGGCATGTGCCATATACAGACAAGGAGTAGTATTCTTGTGTGATTTGCAACAAAAGGGAAGGAGCTGGATGTGCAGACCAATACTGCATTTCACACGAAGAAACTAGAAGGTCATCCTGAATTGAACAAGTGTTTGCTAGAGGCTGGAATGGGTCAAAAAGAGTTAAAGGAAAGCTGGATGTGAATGGAGTCATGCAAGATCACACTCGAGCCGCTTCTTCTGTGCAATTAATATACATGAAACACAGCTAAAATACAGTGAAATGTAAAATCTCAAGTGCATTCTTCATTTTAACAAATGTGTTACCTAAATCCCAGGGCTGGAGAGATGGTTCAGTGGTTAAGAGCACTGACTGCTCTTGCAGAGGACCTGGGTTCAAATCCCAGCACCTATATGATGGCTTACAACCATTCATAACTCCAGTTCCAGGGTGGGGGCATCCAATGCCTTCTTCTGACCTCCTTGGGCATTGCATGACACAAGTGCACTTGCACACATGCAGGCAATATACTCATACACATAAAAATAAAATATTTTAAAACCAAATCCCCATGATACAGAGGACTCTGCCCATCACCTGTAGAAACCCCCTCTGCCAGTCAGTTCTTCCCCCATTCCCCAAGGTAACTGCTATTCTGGTTCTCACCAGCTGTAGCTTGGTTTCATCCTCCAGAACATCATGGAAATGACTCTGGCATCCACCCTTGTGTAAGGTTCGTGACATTCAAAATGATGGCTGCAGCTCTGTGCTGCTGCGCTGATCTTCTTTTCATTGCTAAGTGGCTGAGCACTGAATCCAGCTTGCTTAGCCAGGCCCAACCGCCTTGCCTATTGTGCTCCAAGCTGTTGGGTCACTTTTTTTTTTTTTTTTTTTTGGTCTTTTCGAGACAGGGTGTCCCTGTAGCCCCAGATGTCCTGGAACTCACTCTGTAGATCAGGCTGGCCTTGAACTCACAAAGATCAGCCTGCCTCTGCCTCCCAAGTGCTAGGATTAAAAGCGTGCGCCACCACGCCCAGCAGGTCACTCTTATACAAGACCAATGGACTTGTGCTTTCGTTTCCTTGAGAAAACACTTCAAAGTGAAATTACAGGATTATAGTCATTTTGGTAATTTGAGAAATCACCAGATCTTCTTCCTAAATGGTTGGGTTATTTTGCATTCCCATCAACGGTGCATGAGGTTGCTCCACACCCTTGCCATGTTTGATGTCTGTTTTTTCAGTTTCAACTGTTCAGACTGAAGTTGTAACTTATTATGGTTTTGGTTTGCATTTCCCTAATGACTAATGACGCTGTCCATTTTTCATGTGTTTATTGGCCATTCATATATCTTCTTTTGTGAAATATCTATTCAATTGTTTTGTGCATTTTTAATTGGGTTGTTTGTCTTTTTATTGTTGAGAAATAGGAATGATTTACATATCCTGAAAACCAGCCCTTTTCTGAACATACGTTTAGACAACATTCTCTTCCGATCTTGCATATTCATTGTAAGCAGAAGCTTTCATTGTGATGAATTCTAATGACCTTTTATTCTTTTGTGGCTGTTCCATTCTATGGCCTGTTTATCTAATCTGTGCTTGCATCTCTAAAATCCGTGGCTTTAGTTGTTGCGTTTACACCTAAATGTGTCTTGAATTTATTTTTTGTATGTGGTATGAAACAAATTTTCATAACTTTTTGAATGAATAATGTAGAGTTCTTTTAGTTTAGTTGATGAGAAAGACTTTCATTTGCCCGTTTCTGTGTCTCTTGTTGGATCAATCTATTGCATACATGTGAGGTCTCCCTTCCGTTTCATGGATCTGTTTGTCCACACTCACCCCAGCACCACACCATCTTCCGTACAGTAGCTTTACAGTATGTCTTGAAATCATTTGTTCTTTTTCAAGATAATGTTAGATATTTTAAAGTCTTTGCATTTCCATGTAAGTTTTCTGATCAACTTACAGAGCTCATTATTTCTCCAGAAGTTCTTTAATTTCAGCATTTTCTAGTTTCTAGTTTAGAGTTCTTGCATTTATTCATGAAATGTACTTCTAAATATTTTATGGTTTTGACACTATCTTAAGAGGAATTTCAAGTTTTTCATTTTGTAATTGGTTGTAACTAGGGACTCCCAGCATTCACAGCATTGATTCCAGTCATCTCCCCACCCCCACCCCCTACTCCTGCAGAACCCAAAGTCTCAGGCACTTAAACCTCTTAGAATATGCAGTGTTTGCATGTAACCTGCACACACCTTCCTGTGTGCTTTAGCTTATCTCTAGACCACTTGTAGTACCTAATGGAATGTGTGTAAATGACTTTATGCTGTGTTATCTGAGAATGATGGGAAGGGAACCAGTGAAGAACCCTGTTCAGTACAGACAAGACTGTTAAAATATTTTTGATCAGTAGCTGCCCAAGTCTGCAGATGCATTTTGTGGAGGCAGAATACATTCAGTATTGCATCTTTATGTATGGTCTTAGCTGAGGAGTTTATTTTGTTTTTAATATAAGCCAGAATACCACTTTATTTGCTTAAAATGAGACTTAAACATGTGACCCACACTGAATAGTTTTTTCTTGATTTTACCCCTGACAAAGAATTCTACATGTAAAGCCATATTTTAATCAGAACATTTTTTGTTGAGCATAGATACAGATGAGAAATGTAATATTGCTATTTGAGAGAACATGTCGCCTGTGAAAAGTTAAGATGATAGACCCTCAAGATGAAATGTACATGTATACATTTATTACTGAGTGCCGTGTTGGAATTTCTGGCATCTACAAAGGTTGTTTGGATTTTCCCCAGCCTTCTTGAGGTCTAGCCAAAAAAATTAAACTAAACATTGTGAGATGATCGCCACAATCCATCACTTACATTGCCAGCATTTTATCACGCAGGAAGGACACAAGACCCCTTCTCTTTGCAGATTCCAAGTACACTGCACCTTTCTGTTATGATAGCCACTGTGCTGCCAGGACTTCTCCATCTTACTGCTGAAGGTGTAGGCCCATTCAGGTATGTTCTCCTTCCCCAGCCACCAGTCCTTAGACAATCACTGCATGACCACCCTTATGTGTATAATCTTTATAAATGTAAACCTCACAGCTGGAGGGTCTTTGGAGATATTCTTTACAAGAGGTTCTATTTGTAGTGTGGTAAAAATTTTTATCAGAAATTAATTTGAGATTTCCAAATGCTAATTTCATTTCCTCTTCAAAGATTATATAATTTGGGATTGATTGTTTGTTTGATTCATTGGTTGATTGATTGGTTGGTTGGTTGATTCTGTTCAACCAGCTTTGCATTCCTGTGTATGAAGCTTTTGTAGCCTTGAAAAAACAGTGTCCAGGTTGGAGAGATGGCCTAGTGGTTAAGAGTGCCAACTGCTCTTGAAGAGGACCTGGGTTCGATCCCCAGCACCCACATGGTGGCTGAGAACCATCTTGTGGGTGCTGGGGGGAAAAAAACCAGTTTCCTTACCACCTAGAAATATTGTTTTATAATCACTAAAAGGACCATTTTATGAATATTTTGATATGAAAATAAAATGTCATTCTTGGACAAATAATAAACTATACAAGAAGATTCAAGTATGCACAAACTTTCAAGAGGTTTAGAATTCTAATCTTGCTCATAATGTCCCATTGCTATCTTCAGGATTTTCTTCCAGGCTACAGTCTTTGGTGCCATGCATAAACACTCACAGTTCCATAAGGACCACTGTCTGTCAGTAGCAATTGTGAGATACATGGCTTAGTGGATGTTAAATGTAAATACCATGTATCTCAAAGGACTGCTGAATATAGTAAAAGTCTTCATTCCCCACTATGTTGCGAAAGGTATTTATAATGGAGATAATGGAGATTTTATTTGCTTCATGGTACATTCTGGTGAGATTTGAAGTTTACAGGATAAATAGTGCCCAGAAAAAACTCATAGAAATTTTAAAGAAAATTAGTTAAAAGCCTTCAGGAATAATTTATCAATTTTAATCCCTGCACTTAGCTTTAGAAAGATTATGAATAAAGGGACTCTGAAAGATCATCTAGTTAGTTCACCAAGCTCATTGAGAGACTGAAAATATGAGTGTGCTTCTGCTGGGTCACTAGACCCAGGATGACAGAGCCAAGGCTGTCATGACTGCCTGAACATGTTCTGCATGTTCTAATATCCAGGTGGTCCTTAGCCTATGCTTCCTGAGACAGCCAGGGACGGATGTGGGAGGGGAGGCATAAGCTGTCAATGGAAGAGATGTACTAACTGAAAAGAGTTAGAGTTAGGGAATCCTGACTCCCTCTTGTTTTCAGTCATTTGCTACATCCAGCTAGGAGTTGAAATGTGTGTGTGTGTGTGTGTGTGTGTGTGTGTGTATCTGTGTCTGTGTCTGTGTCTGTGTGTATCATAATTTTGTATGACAATTTTAGAATATATACACCATGGATCTTCCCAAAGCTGCCATCAAGTCCTAAAATCTAGACCTTGCTGTCATAGCATAGGGAGACAGAAACTGTCCCCTCCTTTTCAGTTCCATTGGAGAAGGAGTCACAGCTGCAGTGTGCAGCTATTAATCACTCCTGTTAGCCAGACTGCATCTCCATGGCATGTTGTGCTTTATTAAATCATACCATCACTCACTCTTGGGCTGCTGTGTTTAACTGCACGGAAAGAATTACTGATCAAATCTCCCCCAGCAGTTTTGTCCCTTGCACAGATCAAGCCCTGCTTGTCTGAGCAGAGTTCACACGGCCTGACCCTACAGATAGCAAGAACCATTTCAGGCTGTGGCCCAGTCATCTCCAAGGACACAGCAACAGGAGTTTCCTCTCCGCTCCCTCTCCTCTGCGCGGGCGTCGCCACTTTTCCCCATCCTACTTTTTGCTCCTCAAGCCCAGTGCCAAATCTTCCAGCTGTAATCATTCTTGTCCTGGCTTTCTACCAGTCTTCCCCCATCTCAGGAAGTGGATTTGTATCTACCAAAATGCTGGACCCAGAACTGAGGAACACCCTCGCTTCAGCTCTTTTCCTCAACCCCTAGACGGTAAGTAAATTGTGTTTCTTCTATTTCAAAGAGATGGTGACCGTGTGCCCTCCTCCTCATGCCTAATGCCCATTGTGGAGCACCATCACCTTCCAGTTGCCAGTTTCCTGCCTGACCTCCCACCACCTGCTCTTCTCTCTATGTCTGTTATTTCTGCACCATCACCAGCGTGATGTAAAAGCACAAATTGCAATACACCATTTATGTCATCTAACTCCTATAAGCACCTTCCCAAGGTTCATGGCCTGAAAGCCAAAGCATTTCATGATTAACAAGGTGGTGTGCCACCCAGCCTCTGCCTAACAGTACCACGACCTGTGGGACTCTCCCTGTCACTAACCAAGTACAATCCCCACAGCAGAGCTCGTGCATGCTCCAGGATTCTCCCCGTCAGTCTCTCTTAAGCAGGCTCCTCACAGGGCTGAGTCTGTCATAATTTGCATATGGATTTAAATGCCACGCCTTCAAACAGGTTTTTTGGCGCTCTTTATACATGATAAGACCTTGTCATGGTTCTTTTTTCCTCTTCTAGTACTTATTACAGTCTGGAAATTATTTTTTTATTTCTTTTTATTTCTTTTTATTTCTTTCACGTGTATGAATGTACTGCCTGCATGCAGGTCTGTGCGCCCGTGTGGTGCAATGCCACAGAGGTCAGAAGAGGACGTCAGAGTCCCCTGGAACTGGAGTCAAAGACGGTTCTCAGCCGCCATGTGGGTGCTGGGAATTGAACCCAGGTCCTCTGCAAGAGCAGTCAGCGCTCCTAACTGCTAGGCCATCTCTCCAGCCCCCGGAAATTATTTTATTTATCTGGTTATTAATAACTGAACTGTTTCTGCCTGTTGAACAATTACTTGTTTGAAGGCAAAACTTCATGTTGTTCAGTGCTAGCATATGACTTGATACATGTTATGCTCAAGATATGAATATTTACATATGCACATATGTACATTACATACATACACACATAGGCAGGTGTGCATAAAAATATGTAAATATATAAATGAATAAAATTCCACTTTGTAAACTTCTCTCAGCCTGCTCCACCCACACCACTGCTCCCTCCCTCTCAGTCGCCCCCCCATCTCACCCCCCCGGATACAGCACAAGCTCCCGGGACTATCTGGGTCACCATCTCTGCTCCTATGGAGGCGACTGTCTGAGTCACCATCTCTGCTCCTATGGAGGCGACTGTCTGGGTCACCATCTCTGCTCCTATGGAGGTGACTGTCTGGGTCACCATCTCTGCTCCTATGGAGACGACTGTCTGGGTCACCATCTCTGCTCCTATGGAGGCGACTGTCTGGGTCACCATCTCTGCTCCTATGGAGGCGACTGTCTGGGTCACCATCTCTGCTCCTATGGAGGCGACTGTCTGGGTCACCATCTCTGCTCCTATGGAGGCGACTGTCTGGGTCACCATCTCTGCTCCTATGGAGGCGACTGTCTGGGTCACCATCTCTGCTCCTATGGAGGCGACTGTCTGGGTCACCATCTCTGCTCCTATGGAGGCGACTGTCTGGGTCACCATCTCTGCTCCTATGGAGGCGACTGTCTGGGTCACCATCTCTGCTCCTATGGAGGCGACTGTCTGGGTCACCATCTCTGCTCCTATGGAGGCGACTGTCTGGGTCACCATCTCTGCTCCTATGGAGGCGACTGTCTGGGTCACCATCTCTGCTCCTATGGAGGCGACTGTCTGGGTCACCATCTCTGCTCCTATGGAGGCGACTGTCTGGGTCACCATCTCTGCTCCTATGGAGGCGACTGTCTGGGTCACCATCTCTGCTCCTATGGAGGCGACTGTCTGGGTCACCATCTCTGCTCCTATGGAGGCGACTGTCTGGGTCACCATCTCTGCTCCTATGGAGGCGACTGTCTGGGTCACCATCTCTGCTCCTATGGAGGCGACTGTCTGGGTCACCATCTCTGCTCCTATGGAGGCGACTGTCTGGGTCACCATCTCTGCTCCTATGGAGGCGACTGTCTGGGTCACCATCTCTGCTCCTATGGAGGCGACTGTCTGGGTCACCATCTCTGCTCCTATGGAGGCGACTGTCTGGGTCACCATCTCTGCTCCTATGGAGGCGACTGTCTGGGTCACCATCTCTGCTCCTATGGAGGCGACTGTCTGGGTCACCATCTCTGCTCCTATGGAGGCGACTGTCTGGGTCACCATCTCTGCTCCTATGGAGGCGACTGTCTGGGTCACCATCTCTGCTCCTATGGAGGCGACTGTCTGGGTCACCATCTCTGCTCCTATGGAGGCGACTGTCTGGGTCACCATCTCTGCTCCTATGGAGGCGACTGTCTGGGTCACCATCTCTGCTCCTATGGAGGCGACTGTCTGGGTCACCATCTCTGCTCCTATGGAGGCGACTGTCTGGGTCACCATCTCTGCTCCTATGGAGGCGACTGTCTGGGTCACCATCTCTGCTCCTATGGAGGCGACTGTCTGGGTCACCATCTCTGCTCCTATGGAGGCGACTGTCTGGGTCACCATCTCTGCTCCTATGGAGGCGACTGTCTGGGTCACCATCTCTGCTCCTATGGAGGCGACTGTCTGGGTCACCATCTCTGCTCCTATGGAGGCGACTGTCTGGGTCACCATCTCTGCTCCTATGGAGGCGACTGTCTGGGTCACCATCTCTGCTCCTATGGAGGCGACTGTCTGGGTCACCATCTCTGCTCCTATGGAGGCGACTGTCTGGGTCACCATCTCTGCTCCTATGGAGGCGACTGTCTGGGTCACCATCTCTGCTCCTATGGAGGCGACTGTCTGGGTCACCATCTCTGCTCCTATGGAGGCGACTGTCTGGGTCACCATCTCTGCTCCTATGGAGGCGACTGTCTGGGTCACCATCTCTGCTCCTATGGAGGCGACTGTCTGGGTCACCATCTCTGCTCCTATGGAGGCGACTGTCTGGGTCACCATCTCTGCTCCTATGGAGGCGACTGTCTGGGTCACCATCTCTGCTCCTATGGAGGCGACTGTCTGGGTCACCATCTCTGCTCCTATGGAGGCGACTGTCTGGGTCACCATCTCTGCTCCTATGGAGGCGACTGTCTGGGTCACCATCTCTGCTCCTATGGAGGCGACTGTCTGGGTCACCATCTCTGCTCCTATGGAGGCGACTGTCTGGTCACCATCTCTGCTCCTATGGAGGCATCTGTCTGGGTCACCATCTCTGCTCCTATGGAGGCAACTGTCTGGTCACCATCTCTGCTCCTATGGAGGCATCTGTCTGGGCCACCATCTCTGCTCCCATGGAGGTGACTGTCTGGGTCACCATCTCTGCTCCTATGGAGGCGTCTGTCTGGTCACCATCTCTGCTCCTATGGAGGCGTCTGTCTGTGTCACCATCTCTGCTCCTATGGAGGCGTCTTTCTGGGTCACCATCTCTGCTGCTATGGAGGCGACTGTCTGGGTCACCATCTCTGCTCCCATGGAGGTGACTGTCTGGGTCACCATCTCTGATCCTATGGAGACGACTGTCTGGGTCACCATCTCTGATCCTATGGAGGCGTCTGTCTGGGTCACCATCTCTGCTCCTATGGAGGCGACTGTCTGGGTCACCATCTCTGCTCCCATGGAGGTGACTGTCTGGGTCACCATCTCTGCTCCTATGGAGACGACTGTCTGGTCACCATCTCTGCTCCTATGGAGTCGTCTGTCTGGTCACCATCTTTCCTCCTATGGAGGCGACTGTCTGGGTCACCATCTCTGCTCCTATGGAGGCGACTGTCTGGGTCACCATCTCTGCTCCTATGGAGGCGTCTGACTTACTCCCATGATTATAATTTTCCCTGTGATGGGATTCTTAATCCTCTGCATACAAATGCTTTTCACACATAACTAACCACACACTCTTCTTTGTATGTTAGAGATTTCCATATGTTTTATGTTCCTTATTCGTCAGAGTTTGAGTAGAAAAGGATATTTATTTTCCCTGATTAATATAACTGAAAGACTGAGTGTCGTCTTTAGGAGAGTTAGATTCCGGTGCTCCAGTGCTGACTCCAGGTCTTCTCTCCTACTTTCTGGATGGGTATCAACCTCATGCTTTGCCTGGTAGCAGGACTGTGTCAGGCTTTTCTAGAAGCTCTGACATTTACTCCAGTTGAATGGATCAATCACGCACTGTCCTTTAAGCCTGCACCAAGGCTGGGGGAAGATAACTTCCCTGACGCCCTTGACCTACCTGGCTTCTAACTTCATGATATGGGAGGAGGGCAGATCCACAAAGCCAAACCAGGGCCTGAGCGGGGGAGGAGAACAGATTCTCACAAGACAATTGGTTCACTCAATGAACACTTAAGGGGACCCTCTTGTGACCAGCTCCTAGACATGAAAAAGTAATGAAGCTTTGCTCTCAACCCTGGAGGAACAGGAAAAGAACAGACAAGCGATGACCATGCGATAGGCTGACAAATGCTGGGATAGAAGTACAAGTCAGGGAGTCGAGCTTATGGGAAAAGGGAGGAAGTATGGGGAGACGCAGCACTTGAACTAAGTCTTAAGGGAGAAAAGCACTGCCAGATGAAGAGGAGGAAATGGACTCTCAAGGAAGGGATGCAAGTCCTTAGACATGTCACAATTCAAATCATGTGTTTACATCTGGTTCCCAATTGGTGGTGCTGTTTTAACCAGTTGTAGAAACTTTGGAAGGTAGGGCTTAACCTGTGGAGGTGAGTTACTAGGGGCGGGCCTTAGGGTTACACACCTCTGACTCCAGTGCTCACACTTTGGAGGGCTGCGTGGATGGATCCATTCCAGTTACTGTGCCTTCCTTGCCATGTGGACTGCGTGGATGGAGCCATTCCAGTTACTGTGCCTTCCTTGCCGTGTGCACTGCGTGGATGGAGCCACTCCAGTTACTGTGCCTTCCTTGCCATGTGCACTGCATGGATGGAGCCACTCCTGTTACCATGCCTTCCTTGCCGTGTGCACTGCGTGGATGGAGCCACTCCAGTTACTGTGCCTTCCTTGCCATGTGCACTGCATGGATGGAGCCACTCCTGTTACCATGCCTTCCTTGCCGTGTGGACTGCGTGGATGGAGCCACTCCAGTTACTGTGCCTTCCTTGCCATGTGGACTGCGTGAATGGAGCCACTCCAGTTACTGTGCCTTCCTTGCCATGTGCACTGCGTGGATGGAGCCACTCCAGTTACTGTGCCTTCCTTGCCGTGTGGACTGCGTGGATGGAGCCACTCCTGTTACTGTGCCTTCCTTGCCGTGTGCACTGCATGGATGGAGCCACTCCTGTTACTGTGCCTTCCTTGCCATGTTCACTGCGTGGATGGAGCCACTCCTGTTACCATGCCTTCCTTGCCGTGTGGACTACAATTCACTTTAGACTATGACCCAAGATAAATCCTGCCTTAAGTTTCTTCTGTCAGGCCTTTTTGTCTCCACAATAAAAAAAAATACATGTGAGAGAAAAAGGACCTCACATCTGTGCTGAGCCTGGAAGGACCATGCATGCAGAGACGTAGAGGCTAAGAGTTGCAAGGAGGATATTGGAATGAAAGTCCAGTTCACAGTTTGCAAACCGCAATCTGTACCCAATCTAATCAGTGCCTGTATTTTTTTCCACCGAAACGTGTTTGACTTTTAAAATGGTTCTCAACTTTAGAAATCTAGAAATTTTTATATCGAACTCAGATATCCAGCTTTTCTCTGAAAATGTAGAATTATGGGCCCATAAACCTCGTGGTAGTCATCAACTGGAACCCACCTACACATTATAGGCAGGAAAGTACGTTTCCTCTCTGTCTGCCCCCCACCTCGCTCTCTGCTTCCATTCATGATACCTCCTTGATCCTGGAAGCCATGTGATGCCAGATCTGTTGCCTGGTGAAACAGCTTGACTCTGGGTGGGTGAGTGGTTTTCCTACCAAGTCAATGTCTAAAGATTCTGTCCGACAGCCAGTGAGTATCTACTGATAAAATAGTTTCAAAGTAGTGACTGCTGTGTCTAGTGCTCGCCCATCTCAGGTGTTAGGTCATTATTGGGTGAATTAGTTAAGAACTATATTAGTCAGGGTTCTCTAAATCTTTAAAAATGAATAATGGGAACTTTAGAAAACATTTTGTCAGTAGGCACCAAAGCTGAATATACATGAATCCATGACCCTGTAATTCCACTCCTGGGAGTATATCCAGCAGAAATACACATGGTCACTGAAAGATGTGGACTAGAATGTTCATAGCAGCCAAAAACTGGAGTGGCGGGATATGACCCACATATCGAGAATAGCTTGGGTATGCAGGGTAACAGTAGCCCATAGCTTGAAAATCAAAGATCTATAGCTACAACACACAAGCACATACATACATCTTATAAATACAGTTCTGAATGAAAGAAAAGCAAGCAAGCAGACTGGGATTCCTCTGATGTGAACCCAGGGGGAAAACCACTCCCTGACATTGACGAGGGTCATGCAGTGGTTACTGAGGGAGGCTATAGTGACCACAAAGGTGGCTCAGGGGCTCTGGAGTGTCATGCTGCTGTGCTTTTAACAAATACATGGGTGCCTTTCTGGAATTTTTTAACACCCAGTGAGTGGTGTTCCACAGATTCTAAGTAATAGAGTCCTGCCGTATCTGGTCTCTTTTCATAAGCAATTCCAATTACCTGGCAGACATACTTTATATTAAATAAAGTCATTGGGAAGATGGAAGACGTTCTAGCTACGTGGGGCCCTGTGAAACTGCCAGTCTGGAAGAGAGCAGCCACATTAGAGGGAAAAATGAGTGGGAGATCTTAAGGCGCCTATGGGTGGCAAGCCCTGGACAGGACCCCCAGACCTAATTAAGGCACTCGGTGAGAATTAATGCTCTTCCAGAACATTAGCAAAGTCTGGGAACTCAATTAAAAATTGTACACTGTGTGAGGAAGATGAAATTAGTCTGGTACCAAGCTAATCCACCCTGCAGAACTCTATCATGCACATCAAGAGCAGAGCTATCAGACCCTACAGGGGTGGATGCAGGGAAGAGAGAGACACCCTCTGAATGCTCATGGTGTGCTAGGCCAAGGGAGGCCTGGGGATAATCAACATGCTAGGAAGAGGGGCCAGCAGGACTTCGGAGGGCCACGCTGATTAAAGAGCCAGAGTAAGAGGCAAGAGATGAGAGACAACCGAGTCAGCATACAGCCAGAAATGACAAAGGACAACTCTTCGCAGGATAAAGAGACTGCAGCGAAGCCCTGAGTAGGGAGGGGCCCTGGTATGCCTTTATGTTGGACAGTTCAGGGTGAATAAAGATCAAAGTTCATGGGCACTGTCCGAGATGAGGGTCGGCACATTGGGTGTTGGATGGTCCCCCGACCTTGATTCTACAGATGTGTGGGCATGGCATGACATATGGGGAAGGAGGGTTCTAAGGACTTCAAGGAAATGAAGAATGCAGAGCAAACCACATTTCAAGACAACAAGAACTCCATCTTGTTGTCTTACAGAAAATGGTAACCCTGAACAGAGAAAGCAACCTCCATTGCCCCCAGAGCTAGGCACTGAATACAAGAGGCCTAGGGATACTGTACTTTCTGTAGCAAATGGGAACACTTCTCTAGCATACTGTGGGGGGATGACAGAGAGTGTGGGGTGGGGGCTATGGCACATCTATGAGGACAGCTGACCCTCAGCTTAACGCACCATCAGATGGAGTTTTGTGCCCCATGTTATGCTACACCTGGTTTTTCTGGAGAAGCTAATGGCTAGGATGCTCAGAGCCAGAGCACACTGCCTAGCTATCCTGATTTACTGGTTTTGCAGAAGCATTATGCAATGTAAACAAATAGCATCTGAAGGTGGATTAGACCAGTAGCTTGTGGCCTCTGACAAATAAAAATCCACATAACTCAGATATTCTGTTCTCCACGTGTCCCAGGGATCTTGGTAAGCACTGAAGAGAAGGAGGAGAGTATGGCAGGTCTTCCAAATGCTTTTTTGCAGCAGCTGCTAACTTGTTTTGGAGCTGTCTGGGGTACAGTCGGGACAACATTGATCATCCCCACAGTGCTTTGTGTTTCTAAGTCTTATTCATTTGTTATCTGCACGGCTGGGTTTTTGGCCGTCAATATTTTGGGTGAAGAGAGACATCTTCCTCTAATGACGCCTAATCGTTCCTAATTTCCTCTGCATGGATCGTGCGCCATCAGGTATAATGAGCACATTTGCTTTAATGCTCCTGCTGCACAGAGTTCCTGGGAAATGGTTCGAAGGCACGTGTGCAAGTCCACTGCAGGGAGCTAGGGAACAGCACTGACATGGGAGTGACTACAGGGGTCAGCAGGTGTTGGGAGGACCCTCCAGTCAGGGGTGGTACATAAGCCAGCTGAGCTTGAGCCCTCCCCTCACGCCCAAAGGTTCCACTCACATTAATAATCTCAACTCCCTGATTTGCAATTAACCCAAAAGCTCCGTAATGATAATGGGATACGTGTGTAATTTGGTGCCAGAAGATGATAGATCGGCAGGGCTGGGATCTTTATTAATCTCTCTGCTTTGTTGCTCTGAGTGAGGTGAGAGCCATCTCATCCAGGCTTGCTGCAGAGGATCAGGAGGGAGGCCTCTAGGTATACAGCCTGGGATGACTCAATGCCAGCTGGGCTCCATTCCCCATGGCGGTGTGTCACAGCCTGCCTCTCTCCAGTGAATGCTGCTGTGGTCATCCTTTGTGTGGCCTATGTGACATTCTTGGGGAAATATGAAAACTTCCTTAATACTCACAAAGCAGATTTTTTTATAAACATCTGTATTTCTGGCACAGTTAGAAAACATGGAAATATCCGGCTGTCCTGAGCTCATATTCCCAGAGGACAAAGAAGGCTGGGGCAGGTGCTTCCTTTGTGCTCTGCCAACACCTGACCTACTCCACCTCCATCCCTGCCTGGACTTAACGGCAGATGTGGGGAGTCAGAAGGCCCGTTTCAACCTCCCTTGTCCCTCTCAGATCTAACTTTCTTTCTACTGATATGCTGGTTTGACTCTTGCTTGGAAAGTGTAGGGAGATGCTTTATCCTCCAGGAGTCCCAGATCCTGTGCATACTTCTCTGGCAAACTTGTACTGGTACCTGTTTTGGAGCCTGGGTACATGGGCTCATCAAGGATAAGTCAGATATACACAAAACCAACTGGAGAACACTGGGAAGGCAGGCACAAATGTTCCATGGAACTCCCAGAATCATAATGGCATTGTCTACTTCCAGGATGGCCAGTGGATCTGAGAGTCCTTAGACCACAACCAGGCTATATAGGAAAGGATTCCATGATTGATTAACACAGCCTGCCCTGGTGCCGGAAGAAGGGAGTGGAAGCAATATAGACCCTGTGTGTGTAGTGTGTGTGTGTGTGTGTGTGTGTGTGTGTGTGTGTGTGTGTGTTGCCTTTGGTCCTAAGGGAATAACAGCAGAGTAAGATGTAGGATAGCTGTGTCCTAGTCTATCTCTAAAACCTCCTTGTCATGTGACCTAGAAGTAAGGTTTTGAGAGAGAACACAGATTCTAAGTTACAGGTAAACAAGTACACCTCATGCCCCTTTCAGGATATAATAAAATGATTTGTTTACCAGGCATTCAAATTCACTGGGCATCCTGTATGCATATAGCTAAACCTGGCATTCCTGCCTGGGGAACATAAGTCCCTTTTCCTCTCTACACATCCTGTTCCTCATCTATAAAAGAGTCAAGCCAAAATAATAGTTGTCAAAGAACTTCAGCTGAAGAAGCTTCCTTCAGAATTAAGGTGCCAGCATAAAACAAAAGTATAAACAGATAAAACTGAAGCTGAAGTGAGTCTGGCAGAAGACAGGGCAAGGGCACTTCTGGTTCTCCCAAAAGTCTCAGCTGAGCGCTCCAGGAGGATTAGAACAGTATCACACAGACCGTCACTGGGTGCCTTCTGTGCCCGGCACCTTGCAATTGTCTCATTGAGCATTTACAAGTTCCACAGTGAACCCCACTTAACAAATGCAGAAACAAAAGCCCTTAGAAGTTTAAAAAAGATTCAAGCCAATGACAGAATCATAATTTGGATCCAGAGCCTGAGCCTACAGCTATACCATTCCTCCTAGAGATAATAGTAAGTCTACAGTTACAGGCATGAGGCTCCAGGTACTTGGGTGGGCAGCAGGCCGAGGCAACTGACTGTCTTTATGTCTTGTTTGGGATGGTTTCTGGATCTACTTTGGGGCAGGGTTTGTACTGGACTAATCTAAACAATCCTTTTCTACTTCACGGTCCCATAGATTTGTGGCTTTCTGGGACTTATCCATCCAACTGGACATGGTGGTATAATCCTTTAATCTCTGTACTTGTGAGGCAAGCAGATCTCTGTGAGATCAAGGCCATCCTGGTCTACACAGTGACTTCCAGGCCAGCTGGGGCTACAGGGAGACCCTGCCTAAAACAAAACAAAACAAATTTTTGTGAAGAGTAAAATTGGTCCCTCATGACCACCCAAGTTCATTCCCATAATGATTCTCTGGTCATTACTGTTAACCTGCCAGGCATTTTCATACTGCTCCTTTGCCTCCTTCAACTGTTACTCTAACTTGTTATTGTGCACATAGAAACCACTGATTGGCCAGCAAGGTGGATCAGTGGGTAAAGATGCTTGCTGCTCCACCTAATGACCTGAATTTGATTTCCAGAATCCACATGGTAGAAGGAAAGAACAAACTCTTGCAACTAGTCCTCTGACCTCCACATGTCCACTGTGGCAACTGTGCATACACACACACACACACACACACACACACACACACACACACACACAGAGTAAAGAAATGAATGAGAAAAAGAGAAAGAAACCATTACTTGAAGTTCAACCACCTTGTCTTTGACAGCTATGGTTGCAAAAGCTACTTTTCTCAGACCATCTTCCACCTAGGTTTGGACTGCATGATCTTGAAACTTACCAGGACTTGCAAACAGCAATTAAGCTAACATCAAAGGCCATTCCTGTGGCAAGAAATGGGTGGTCATACTCAAGTCTGAGGGATGAGGGACAGATGATGGAGGAATAGACCAGAATGAAGACTCACCAAAGTGTACAGTTCATGGAGTCCCTAAGACAGCTGGGATAACCTGCCATCAAGAGAGAATGGGAGCAGGGCATGGAGACAGAGCCACGTGGGTCTCTGTGAGCTCTCTCTGGAACTCGGTCAGGACCATATGGTGAGAAATTGTCTAAAGGAGAAGGAGGAAGAGGAGGAGGAGGAGGAGGAGGAGGAGGAGGAGGAGGAGGAGGAGGAGGAGAAGAGGGAGGAGGAAGAAGAGAAGGATGAGGAGGACGAGAAACAATGATGGCATCCTGGTTCTGTTAACTTGATATGACTCTAGATCATCTTTAAAAATGGAAGTCCTGGGGCTGGAGAGATAGCCTA
Organism: Rhizomys pruinosus; assembly: GCA_009823505.1. Taxonomy (NCBI): domain Eukaryota; kingdom Metazoa; phylum Chordata; class Mammalia; order Rodentia; family Spalacidae; genus Rhizomys; species Rhizomys pruinosus. Next base: position 3,119,388 of record VZQC01011742.1, on the reverse strand, counting down.
GCGGTTAAGAGCACCGACTGCTCTTGCAGAGGACCCGGGTTCGATCCCCAGCACCCACACGGCGGCTAAGAACCATCTGTAACTCCAATTCCAGGAGAACTCCAGTTCCAGGGGAAACCGAGACCCTCTTCTGACCTCCGCAGCATTGCACGACAGGGGTGCACAAACCTACATGCAGATAGTACATTCATACACATATAAAAATAAATTAAAAATAAAAAAAATAGGGCTGGAGAGATGGCCTAGCGGTTAAGAGCGCCGACCGCTCTTGCAGAGGACCCGGGTTCGATCCCCAGCACCCACATGGCGGCTGAGAACCATCTGAAACTCCAACTCCAGGAGAACTCCAGCTCCAGGGGAATCCGACGCCCACTTCTGACCTCCGCGGCATTGCACGACACGGGTGCACAGACTTGCATGCAGACAATACATTCGTACACATACAGAAATAAATAAAATTAATAAAAAAAATAAAAAAATAAAAAAAAATTTTTTTAAATAAAAAAATAATAAATCTTAAAAAAATGGAAGTCCTTGATTATTCAAAACTGGCAGCTTGGTTTTAGTTTTTAAGCATTCTTCAGCCAGATGAGAAATGACGACAGCACATTTGGCATGTGGACCATTCTTTAAATGGAAGGATCCTGGGAATTCTGCCTTCTTGCAAGGACAACATCAGTGACTGTCCTATTGGTGTGTATGAGGTTGCCTCGGGGCCGAATTACTTGCAATCTCAAGGTTCTTGTTAGAAATCACTCTGCTGTTCCCAAGCCCACAGGACAGATCTAGGCCTGAACCCATGACTCAGCCCTGGCACAAAAACAAGAAGAGTAAAAAAGCCAAGACCAGAAGCATGGGAATCCCCTTGTGATTCAGGCCTTACCACGCGCACAGCTCCGTACACAAGCCCAGTGCCTTCCAGTGAGGCATCCCCGTGTGAGCGCCAGTGTCCTCTGCCTTATTCTTCTCACATGCATGCCCAGTTATATACTCACAGCTCCTGCCCAGAGAGCCCAGAAGAGAATATGGAAGAGACAGAATGAAATGACTATTTTTTGGAGAGATATACCTACAATCAGCTACCAACTCAAAGAAGCTTAAACAGTAAGGGAAACAATTTCATTCTAGAATTGCCCAGAAGTGCTGGAAATTTGGCTCAGTCTGACAATCTTACCAATTATTTGTCTCTCTGCATCTCTCAGCTCTGCTTTCTTCTAGGCTGACTTGCTTCTTGCCTTGCGGTCATCTCCAAGCTCATGTGTTATCAGCTTAGAATCCCCAGCAGGAAAACAGTGCTTCTTTTCTGATGATTCAACAAAAGTTCTATTTGGCTACACAGGGCTATCAGCCCATGAAGACCTTTGGACAAGAGTAGGAATTCGGACAGGAAAAGTGAAATATGAGGATTGTGCTGAACAAACAGAAGCAACTGATGTCCCCACAGCACTCCACCCAAAATGGCAGCATTTTTCTCAATCTAGTGGGAAGTGAGGGGAAGTGTGGACAAGCTGTCCACTGCTGGGTGACCCTCTTTTGTACTGTCCCTTGACAGGATTTCCCTGCCCATACCCTGATGTCTCTAGGTTATCCTCTCCTGTTCACCCCACTAACATGCCAACTAAAGACAGCAGAAGGCTGTGGCTAAGCAGGTGAGCCCTGCAGCCTGACTGCCGAGTTCTGCGACCAGCTTGCATACTTACCAGTGATGACCCTGGGCTCTGTTTCCATGTCTGTAAAATGGAGAAGAAACACAAGTACCTTACAAGATTGCTGAGGGAACTGAGTGAGATATGTAAAATGCTTAGTGTCAGCTTGACACACCTGGGTTGAGGGAGCCTCAGTTGGGGAATTTCCTTCATTGGACTGGCCTGTTACCATGTCTGTGGAGTACTTTCTTAATGAGTGATGTGGAAGGGCCCAACCCATTGTGGGCAGTGCCACCCCTGGGCAGGTGGCTCTGTACTGTATAAGAAAGCAGGTTGAGTATGAGCCAGGGAAGCAAGCCAGGAATCAGCATTCCTCCATGGCCTGTGCTCCAGCAACTGCCTCCGGGTTCCTGTCCTGTGTTTCTATCTTCGGCTCCCTTAGTGATGAGCTATGACTGGGAAATATAAGCCAAGTAAACCCTTTCCTCCCCAAGCTGGTATTGGTCAGAGTGGTTCATCACAGTGATTGAAAGCTTGGTTCCTATCACCGAGTAGTCACATGAGCTGCAGTGGTGACATCGCTGATGTGAGCAACATGTCCTGCCACCTCGGCTCCTCCATACCCAGGGCTTCCTAAGTAGGCTGAAGGCTGCAATGCAGGAGAGCAGGCAGCAGGCATCGCTCTACCTCCTGCTGCTCAACTCAGTTTCTCTTCATATCTCACAGCTGTGAAATGACTAAGACAATGTCAAGACATTGAAGGGCATTGCAGACTGGTTCTCAGTGGGGTCCAGGAAACCAAACCAGCCATACGGGCTGTGGTGTTCTCCGAAAATTGCCTTCCTCTACATGAAGGATGCCTGTCCTCTGTCACCACTGAGAAAGTATCTGGAGGTGTACCGCTGACCTCCAGGTGATCTAGATATGCCTAACAAGAGCTTCACTAGAGGTTCTTTCCTGCCATGCCCAGGCCGCCCCTGCCCCAGCACCACCCACAAATCCTGCAGAGCACTGACCACATCTCTGGCTAGCACCAGTGCAGGACCCCTAGAAAGCAGCTCCTGTGCGGGCAGCTCAGTGCACCTTTGCCCTCGCAGTCACTCTGGGACTGCAGCACTGCCTTCTCCCAGCCCTGCCCTTGCCACCCGGCTTCTACTCTTATCTCCCTACAATCCATTTGTCTCAACCTGGCAGCCCACAGGATCTGCTAAAAGCTCCTAGTGGAGTCTCTCTTGGTTTTCTGTGTCCCTCAACGTGCCTCCCCAGCCTCCTCTTCTACCACTGCCTTACTCCAGGCTTGTCCTAACTTAGAGGATGTGGCCCATACCCAGCCTGGAATATTCTCATACCATTCTCTAGTAGCTGACTGAAACATCTCGAGTACACCACTTCCTCCTGCCTTGATCCCTTTCAAACTCTTTCTCACCACCTGTCTTCACTCATTTACTTCCTGTCTTCCATACTAGAATGTAAGCCTCAGGTGGGGAGACCCCATGTTTGCCTTAGAAACTGCAGCATCCCCTAGGCAAGTAACCAATACCCAGTGAATAGCTAATGTGTGAGTAGTACCGTTTACGCCCCTCCTCCCCTGCTGACAACCCTCCATCCCACCTCTCATGCTGCCTTCACTTTGTTTTGGAAGTTCTTCAGGATATGCCTCTGGTTCTGGGGTGATGTTTCTCAGATCCTGTGAAGACCCCTGCTACCTTCCCACCAAGCGTCTTCCCACTCCCCTTCCTGGATTGTGCCTCTAGGTCCCCTCAGCCTAAGAGTCAGGTCAGGCAGCAGAAAGTACAGTACGGGGAGAGCTGATACCCACTGAGATGAGGCAGGCCTGCCCTGGACCTGGAAGCCCTGCAAAGGACGTGAATCCTTTGTAGTCTATGGAGCAAGGGAAAGCTTGCTCTTAAACATAAGCTGCTGGTTCCCAGCGAGCCCCGTCTTCACCCAAGCAAGGGACTGTGCATCATTTACAGCAAGGGGTCTCAGTGTGTCACAGCTCAGCAGATGAGATTAGTTGTGCTGACTCTGAAGCAGCAGGAGACAACAGCATGTCATCAGGCTCATTCTTAACCTCAGTGAAGACAGCAGCTTGCCATAGAGCAGAGGCAGACATGATAGGGTCAAACCCCAGCCCTACCAACTAACAGCTGGGTGTTCTTGGGCAAGCCCTTTAACCTCTCTGTACTTCAGGTTTATCATATATAAAATACAGAAAAGGAGAATAACCATCACTGGTTCATTAGGAGCTCTACAGGGAATAAGCGATTGCTGTATGCACATAGACACAGTGGCAGTTGGCACGTATTAATCCAAAGGAAGCTGCTTCCTTCATGGCAGCTGGGAGGCAAAGAGATAGAGAGAGAGGAAGGGGCAAAGATCCAGGGACCTGGGGCTGGAGGGATGGCTCACCAGTCAAGAGCACTGGCTGCTCCTGCAGAGGACCCAGGCTCGATTCCCAGCACCTACGTGGTGGCTAACAACTGTCCACAACTCCAGTTCCAGGGGATCCAACACCCTATTCCTACCTCCATGGGCATTACACATCACAGGTACACTTGCATACATGCAGGCAATATACTCATTTACAAGATAAAATAATAAATAAAACATTTTTTTAATTCAGGGACCTAACTCCCTCCCTGTCAGCTCCACTTCTTAAAGTTTCCACCGCTTCCAATAGCAGCAGGCTGGGAATAAGCCTGAGGCACTTGGTTCTGGGAAATATTGGAGACCCCAGCTATAGCCCTCCCCTCCCTACCTGACCAAATACTACTCACTCTCAACTCCTCCTCTTGCTTCTCATTCCTGAACTCCTCAACTTTGTTTCTAGTTTACAGTGCACTTGGGCTGGTCCTCCTTCATCTCAGGACAGGGAGAATAGGGCCTTAGGCTGTGCTTTATTACCATCATCACCATTACTACATTGGGTTATTATATAAGACCATTTTCATACACTGTAATGTATTTTGAGCACATTCCCCTCATACCTACTACCCTCCTATACTTGCCCCTCTCATTAATCCCCTTTGCCCCCAGACAGTTTCATTTCCACTTTCATGTCATCTGTACATTTCATATATCTATATAAAATATAGAACCTGGGGCTGGAGAGATGGCTCAGCAGTTAAGAGCACTGGCAGCTTTTGCAGAGGACCCAGGTTCAATTCCCAGCACCCACATAGCAGCTAACACCATCCCTAACTCCAGTTCCAGGGGAATTTGATGCCCTCTCCTGACCTCTATGGGCATTGTACAACATAGGTACACTTATACACATGCAGGCAATACACACATACACATAAAACTTTTAAAAATAATAAAACCAATTTGCAAGCAGTTGTGCCCCAGTCCACATAGCCCAAGGCTCCCACCATCCAGCTGTAGGGTCTTGAATGTTCAATCAAGTTGATCAAATAAGTGTCCAGACTATATTGTCGTAGTTTTACCGTTCACCCCAATCGCAGCCCCTACATTCTACCACTCCCCCTCTTCCGCAGATTGCTCCTTAGGCTTAGAGACGGGGCACAGGTGGACAAGAAGCACAACAGTCTACTTTGTCTGGAGATGTCATTTTGGACTCTGATCAGTTCTGGCTGTTTCCTTTCATGGGCTGACTGATTGCCCAGGGATAAGCTTTCAATCCTACTAATGAAGCACAAGTGATTAGATATATACGTATTTAAACATTGCTAGTTACTATGGTAAGTTACTTTGGTATAGACACAGATGTTTGGATGGTGTGTTAATCTCTGGATTACTTTTTTTTTCCTGAGAAAGATGACAAGGTCTTACCATGGCATATAAATCTCCTAATCACTAGAGGGTATAAGCTTGTGGCAATGTCCACGAGTTATTCCTCCAAGGAGAGAGCTAATAATCAAATAAATTTGGGATATACAGACATATGGCTGCCACTGCTGCACAGTATCTCCAAGCAGGTGAGGTGTAGCTGATGTTGGTGGAGGAGTCTTGTTTGACTCAAGGAGACCAACATTTGCTTTATTGGTTCAGTGGCCTTTGGTAACACTCTCTGGTTATCCAGAGACCACTGTAACTTGTAGGTCGATTCTCGATACAATCCTCCCATGGGTACATCAGGTCATTGACAGCAGGCGGGCGGCCTTACCACCTCTTTTCTTGCAGATATCCCAGTTTTACAGGCAATAAGACTTTACCTTTTTTGGGGGGGGGGCGGTCCCCTGGCCAACATCTCCTTGGCAGAATAATCCATGCTGCTATCAGTGCTCTCCTGTATTTTATATGAAGATGCTTGTGGAAAAAAAAAAAAGGAGCTAGATACTGACATTTGAACTAACTGGAAATATAAAATGCTAGTTGTTTATTTATAGTTTGTATTGGGTTGGATCTCTATATTTTTCTGAATTAACAACATCACATTATAACACTTTCTTTTACTTGTAGGACAATTTAAAGGAATTAAGCTTAAATTTTACTTCCCAAATAAGTAGAAGTCATAGTCCAGTCATATAGCTTAAAGAGCAAAGTGTTTATTGGGTAAAATTTATTTAGCAGGTACTCAACTCTGCCCAAGCTTTATCCACAAATATATAGGATATTTTAGGCTTAGTGAATTGTTTAGTAGAGATTAGTTAATTTTAGGTGTAGGTTTTGGTGAAAATGGTAATACAATTGAACTAATTGGGAATATAAAATGTTAATTGTTTTATTTATAATTTTATTGGGTTAAGGTACACAAATGTCTCTATATTTTTCTGAATTATACAATCATCACATATAACACTTTCTTTTAGAACAATTAAAGGAACTAAGCTTAAATTTCCTTCCCAAATAAGTAGCATACAGTCAGAGAAAACAGTTTGGTAAATTTAATGAAAGCTTATGCCTTGGCTCCTGTTTGGTATGTTAATACAACTTAGGCATCTATAGGTCAAAAAATAAAAACCTAAAAAAAAAAAAAAGAGGGAGGTGAGGGGTGGGGTAGTGTCCTTCTCTGGATACAAATGGAAAACTCTGTTTCCAAACCTTTTGATAAATTTTCAATTTTTTCTGATCTTGAAAATAACAATGGGAGGAGAATTTTATGTTCCCACAGGTGAAAATCCCAACTAAATGCCTGAAAACATACAACTTTTGGCTGTGCAGGGGACTGTGGAAATGCCAGCAGAGAGGTTGACCCATCTGAACATTAAAGGAAAAGGAACCCAGACTGCCTGAGTCACAGACACTGAGCATTCTCTGAAAGACTATTGGGGTTAGCTGTTTTTAATGGGCCCTAATGAAGTTTACCTTCCAGATACTATTGAGAAAACCTTCCTACCTCTCCCCTTTATAGAAAAAGAAAAACATGATGGAATGAAACCACTCCCTAACTGTAATAGAGCCAATGTTACAGTGGTAATTTCCTATAAAACAGGCATAACTACCCTTTTTAATTGACTGATGGCATAGGAACTGTGAAAGGATAAATCTCTATCTAGAGCCAAAATCAATAGTAAAGTGTTTATAAACTGTGTAATTAAGCAAAATATATTACTACAGGAATAGTAATAAAAAAAATAGACATCAGCAATGAATTATTCTGCCTAGGAGATGTTGGATAGGGGATTCAAACCTGCCCCCCAAAAACTATAAAGGCCTTTTGCCTATAAGTGGATATATGCAAGGAGAAAGGCAGTAGTCCCTGTTGTTGAAGACCTGGTGTGAGCATGAAAAAATGTTATGAAACGTCACCTGCTAGCGTAAACTGGCCTCTGAAATCCAGAGAGTGTACCAAAGGCCACTAAAGCAAATACAGCAAAAATATTGTGTCTCCCTGAGAGAAAGCAAGACTCCACTGTCAATATCAGCTACACCTCAACAGCCTGAGATACTGTGCAACAGTGCAGCCAAGTGTCATATATATATCCCAAATTATTGGCTATTATGCTCTTCCTTGAGAGGAATAACTCACAGTGGATGCCACACGCTTATGTCCTCTGTGTGTTAGGAGATGTTATAAACCACAATAAGAACATTGTCACCTTTAAAGAAGAAAACACAGTTTGCGGATTAGACATACCATCCAAGCATCTGTGTCTAAGCTCACAGCTTAGCTTGCCATAATAATTAGTACTGCTTAAATGCCTGTACATCCAATAGCTTGTGCTTTGTTAGTATGACTAAAAAGGTATCACTTGAAAGCTGTCAACCCATGAAGGGAAACAACCTGAACAGACAGAGTCCAAAATGACAACTCCAAAGTAATTAGACTGGTTTCTTCTCACCACTTGTGCCCCTTTCCCAAAGCCAGGAACAACTGCAGAAGAGGAGGCGTGGTAGATTAAGGCTGCAGAGAGATAGGGTGAATCATGAGACTACAGGAATATAGTCTGGACTCCTGATTGATCAACATGGCTTGCATACAAGCTTCTCCAACTGGACTATGGGAACCTTGGGTGTGTTCAAAATTTGGACGTACTATACTTGCAAAATGCACCATTACCTAATTGTATGACATAACTGAGTAACATCATTATTACTGCAACACTGTGTCTTATATTTTGAATCCCTAAAAAATAAACAAAGAAAATCCCAAAGTTCTTGCTCTACAGATTTTATGTAAAGCAATGTGGGAACAGCGAATTATATATCTCCATTTTTAATTTCAGATGCATTTACCATTTTTATCAGATTCTGTAAACCAATGTGTTTTAATATACACATGTTTACTTTTTCTTACTAAGTCCTAAAACACCAATGTGTCCTGTAGACAGTGTCTAGGCGAAACTGGGTATTGCTGAGCTCACGTCATTAAATATCCTTAATCGAATATATACCCGTGTCCCTCTCCCACCCAGCCCATGAAAGGAAACAGCCAGAATTGACCAGAGTCCAAGTCAACAGCTCCAGAGAGAGTGGACTGTTTTACCTCCATCCACCTGTGCCCCTTTTCTAAGCCTAGGGAAACAACCTGTGGAAGAGGGGGGCGTGGTAGAATGTAAGAGGCTGCGATTGGGGGAATGTGAAACTACAGCAATATTAGTGGACACTCATTTGATCAACTTGTTGAACAAACAACCTGTCACCCCCCCTGGATGGTGGGGCTGTAGGTGTTTGGGCACAACCAGCCTGCAGATAGGTTTTCGATGAAGGATGCTTGTACTCATGGATTATCACTTATAGCTAAAAATGAAAAAAAAAAACTGAGAGAAAGATGCAGGACAGTTATGGCAGAATGCATGATCTGGGATGGGGTGGGGGTGGGGGGGAGGGAAAGGGAAATAAGCCTGAACTGAATTGGAAAAAATGTATGAAATGCACAAAGCATCAATAAAAACTAATTTAAAAAAAAATAAAAAAATAAACAAAATAAACAAAAAAAATTAAAAATAAAAAAGAAAGTTTAGCAAGCTTCAAAAAAAAAGTATTACTGGAATTGAATGTACTAAAATATGGTTTGTTAACAAAATCAGAAAACTGTAATTCATTTTTCTTTTCCCCCCTGTATTATTAGATCCTGTGTGTATGATGTCAGTTTTGGATTGGCCCCTGAAAAATTAAAAGACATTTCTCAATGGAAAAAAAAAACACATCTGTATCAAAATCATGACCTTTGGGAATAAACTGTATGTTCATTCCAAAAAAAATAAATAAATAAAAAATAAAAATAATAAATAATTGTAACTTTGATTTATGTGTGGAGTGTATGTAATGCATATTTTGGAATAATATAAAATCAAATAGGAACAAAAAAAAGAGAGAGAAAAACCTATTCAAGGAACTGACCAAAACAGTAAACCTGTGCACCAAAAAGGTCATGGAAGTCTGAGAAAAAGATGCAAGACAGGACTTGTGTATGACAGAATCCATGAGCTCTGATGGAGAGAGGGGGGATATGAGGGGTGGGCATGGATGGGGGAACTAGTCTAAATTTGATTAAGAAATGTTGTAGGAAATGTGCTCAATAAAAATAAAAAAAAAATTAAAAAATAATAATAAAATATAGAACCCACAAATTACAAAAAACATGTTACTTTATCTGGGACTGATTTAATTCACTTAATATGATTGTCTCTGGTTGTGTCTGTCCTCCTGTAAAGGACATAACTTCATTCTCCAATTGTATGTAGAGATGACTGGTAGTGACACATGCCACTTCCAAAGGACAGCATCTAAGAGACAGTATGTGGTCCTGTGTGCTCTGCTCTCCTGCTGTGACTGTCTTGGACATGGTCCTCCTCTGTGGAGGTGCTACCATGTCCACATGATACCATGCCAACTTGTGAAGGCAACTGTCCCTCGCAATCTCTGGACCTGCTGTAAACTTTGAGTGAGCAAAAGTTAAGTTTTCGTCGTGACACATCACTGAGCTCTCTAGTTCGTTAGTAAAACATAAGCAGCCCATCTGCCTCATCCAATGTTCACTGCGTTTTCTTATTGTCTTTACAAAGAGAGCTCCTTTGGCCACTGAGGAGCACCTGTGTCTTATACACTAACAGGCCCACAGTAAATGCTTCCTGTTGGCAGAATCCACAGATCTGATTTCACCAGTTCCCAGGACGGGGTGTAACACCATACTTGCTACGGGTTTCTAATGCTAAATGGAGTGTGGTAAATTTGGGTCTTCTCCTCTAATAAGGCAGATTCCTCCCCGCCCAGGTCAGACCCCAGCTTTCTCTTCCCCACAGAGAAACAAATTGTCACCTTGCCTCACAACTGTCACTACTGCTCTCGGGCTTCACACTTCTCCATTTGTTATCTCAAGATTAACAGTCTGGCAGGTTTTGCTGAACCAGCGCTCAGCTTGCTGCTCTGTACTGGGTGAAGGAAGTGTCCCTAAAAACAAGGCAGACAGGCCTCTTCAGAATATGATCACATAAGTGAGAGGCTAGCTTTAGGCTCCTACTGAGGAAGTAGAGAAGAAATCTGAGAGCCTGAACGGTAGGCTCACATCTTTGCTGCCTTCCTAAGGAGCCCTCTTGTTCTGGACTGAATCCAGAGACGGCCTCCACATGAGCAAGAACAGACGATGGCAGGGGAGCTTGTCCCGGATGTTCCAGCCAGAGTGTGCTGCAGTGACCACATGCTTGGCCTAGCAACTAGAAGTCAGGGAGGGCTGAAAAGACTCACCCAACTCCCCTCACTAAAGTCAGCCTCAGCAAAGGTTCTGAGGCCAACCCAGTCGTGAGAATTCTATCATCCAAGACTGACATCTGTCATGATCATGGGGTAGTGGTAGAGGGAAGGAGATGCATTCTGTAGTTCCCACTGCAAATACTAAAGGTGGGCAGAAGTCCAGAAACCACAGCCACCAAATACCTCTAGACACTGAGCATCAGCTGTTCACAAAAGTAGACAAAGAACCTGTAAAATTTTTGATGCAGAAGTTTACTGTTTCAAGCAGAAGTTCACTGTTTCAGTCAGTTCTTTGACCCAGTCTTTCGTTGTTGTTGTTGTTGTTGTTCCTTCCAATTTGCATCATTCCAAAATATGGATATATGCATGCCACATATATCTTTTAGGATCTTCAGCTTATAATTTCTTTTTTTTTATTATTATGCTGAAAGATGTCATGTTTGAAGTCTCCTCCTTGGCAAGCCCAAACAACCATCAGTCCTGCCCTTGTGTTCCACACTGGGGTTTTCCCTTCCCATGGTCACCAAATGAGGTCCAGTAAGCACCATAAACTGTCTTGGTCCTCCTGTACTGATCTCCGTGATACAGCCTGGGTAGTCCAACAATGACAATCAATACTCTGAAGAGGCTGAAACACCAGTAGTTGCTCAGTCCACAAGCTGGATGTCTCAGCAATCCCCATCTGGCACCAAAGGTTTGGAGGATCCTTGGAGAGACATGAGTCCAGTCCATATTGGAAGGTTGAAAAGCTGTGTCTCATGTCTCTGAAGGATGGCAAAAGCAGAGGCAGCCACAGGGTAGCTGCACTTGCCAGTAAGACAGGCAAAACAACTGTGCTTTTGTTTTNCAAAGGGAAGAAGAGAGGAGCAACAATCCTCAAACACCTAGGAAAAGAAACTAATAAAAACATAACCGTAGGAGTAAAACCAGAGGCTAGAAGTCCAAATGGATAATAAAGTGAAAGGAAGCATCATCCATCTTTCAATTATAACCTTAAATATTAATGGGCTAAACTCCTCAATCAAAAGGCATAGACTGGGAGAATGGATTAGGAAACAAAACCCATCTATATGCTGTCTACAAGAAACGCATCTCAATTTCAAGGATAGGCACCAACTAACTTAAGGTGAAGGGATGGAAGAAAATATTCCAAGCAAATGGTACCAAAAATAAAGCAGGTGTTGCTATTCTAATATCAGACAAAATAGACTTCAAAGCAAAAGAAATCAAAATAGACAAAGAGGGCCATTACATCTTTATTAAAGGAACAATTGACAATGAAGATCTCACAATCATGAATATATACACACCAAATGCACGAGCACCAAACTTTATAAAGACAATTCTTCAGGATCTCAAGGCACAGATTAACCCCAGCACACTAATGGTAGGGGACTTCAATACCCCACTAAGTCCTTTTGGACAGATCGACAGGACAAAGGATAAACAAAGAGACATCTGAACTGAATGATACAATACACCAAATGGACCTCACAGAAATCTATCAAATGTTTCACCCAAACATCAGAGAATACACTTTCTACTCAGCACCTCACAGAACATTCTCCAAAATAGACCATATACTGGGACACAGGAAAAAACTCAACGATTACAAAAAGATTGAAATAGGGGCTGGAGAGATGGCCTAGCGGTTAAGAGCGCCGACCGCTCTTACAGAGGACCCGGGTTCGATCCCCAGCACCCGCATGGCGGCCGAGACCGTCTGAAACTCCAATTCCAGGAGAACTCCAGTTCCAGGGGAATCCAACACCCTCTTCTGACCTCCGCGGCATTGCACGACACGGGTGCACAAACTTCCATGCAGACAGTACATTCATACACATACGGAAATAAATAAAATTAATGGAAAAAAAATAAAAAAAAAAGAAATACTAAGAAGCACTCCCATAAAATAAATGCTGTGGTTAGACACAACATCATGACTAGTTTTTTTTCCTCATTCTTTTGATTTTGTCCATACAAACCCTCCATCAATATACCAAAACTGCCTGAAAATAAATGGTAGCTTAATTCTAGAACCTGTTAATGTATTCACAATATAAGAGCACAGTTGTTTTCAGATCACGAGGAATATAACATAACATTAACATTGCTTAGTTTACCTTACAACTAGGTACTTGGTGCTAGCATCCACAGATGAGGGATACCATTCATCGTTTGTTTTTCTGGTACTGCAATACTTCACTTAACATAATATCTTCTAGTTCCATCCATTTACCTGCAAAGTTCATGATGTCATCTTTACTGCTATATAGAACTCTATTGTGTAGATGTAGCACATTTTCTCTATCCACTCATTAGTTGAGGGGCACTTGGGTTGGTTCCAGCTCTTTGCTATTGTGAACAGAACTACTATGAACATGGCTGTGCATGTATCTCTGCAGTAGCATGAGTCTTGTGGGTATATGCCCAGGAGTGGTATGACTGGTTCAGGTAGTAAGCTCATTTAGAGTCTTTTAAGGGTTCTCCACACTGCTTTCCATAGCAGTAGTACAAGTTTACATTCCTACCAGCAGTGGATGAGTGTTCCCCTTTCCCCACAACTTCTCCAGCATTTGGTATCATTTTTTTTATAGCCAGTCTTATGGGAGTGAGATGATATCTTACAGTCATTTTAATTTGCATTTCCTTAATTATTAGCAATGTTGAACACTTTTTAAGTTTCTCAGCCATCTCTAATTTCTCACTTGTGAAGTCTCTGTTCATTTCTTTACTCCATCTTTTGAGTGAGTCATTTGTTTTCTTTCTTCTTTGTTTTTTGAGTAGTTTATATAGTCTGTAAATTAATGCTTTGTCAGATGTTAGCAGCAGTGAAGGTTTCCTCCCACTCTGTGGATTTTCTCTTCACTTCCTTGATTGTTTCTCTTGCTGTACAGAAGCTTTTGAGTTTAATGAGGTCCCATTTGTCAATTGTTGACCTTATTTCCTGGGCAGATGCTGTCTGATCTAGAAAGTCTTTCCTATGCCTATGTCTTGTAGGTTGCTGCCAACTTTTTCTTCTATCACCTTAAGAGTTTTGGGTTTCATATTGAAGTCTTTGATCCATTTGGAGTTGATTTTTGTACAGGGTGAGAGGTAGGGGTTTAATTTTTTTATTCTTCTACAAGTGGTGGTCCAGTTTTGCCAATACCATTTGCTCAATATGCTGTCTTTCCTCCATTGTGACTTCTTGGCCCCCTTGTCAAATATGAGGTGGCTGAAATTGTATTTGCTCAAGTTTGGATTTTCAGTTTTGTTCCATTGGTCTACAGGTCTCTTTTGTGACAGTACCAAGATGTTTTTATGACTATAGGCCTGTAGTATAGTTTGAAGTCTGGTATAGAGATCCCCCACACACACACCCATTGCTCTTTTGATGCAGGGTTGCTTTGGCTATTTGGGGTCTTTTGTTTTTCCATATGAATTTAAGTATTTTTTCCAAACCTGAGAAGAAACTCTTGGGGATTTTAATTGGGATTGTATTGAATTTGTATATTAATTTGGGTAGAATGGACATTTTACTATATTAATTATCCCAATCCATGAGCATGGGAGATTGTTCCATCTTCTGATGTCTTCTTCAATTTCCTTCTTCAGGGATTTAAAATTATTTTTGAAGAGATCTTTGGTGACTTTGATTAGATTTGTTCCTAGGTATTTTATTGTTTTTGAGGCTATTGTGAGTGGGAAGGTCTCCTTGTATTTCTTTTTCAGTTGGTTGTTGTTGGTGTAAAGAAAGGCTACTGATTTTTCTAGGTTAATTTTGTATCCTGTCACTTTACTGAAACTCTCAATCATTTCTAGGAGTTTTCTGGTGGAGTTTTTAGCATCCCTTAGGTAAACTATCATATTGTCTGCAAAGAGGGATAGCTTGACTTTCTCTTTTCCGATTAGTACTCCTTTAATTTCATTTTCTTGCCTTATTGCCCTAGCAAGTGTTTCAAGCACTATATTGAAGAGGAGTGGTGACAGGGGGCAGCCTTGCCAAGTTCCTACCTTTCAGAGGAATGCTTCTGACTTTTCTGCATTAAGGATGATGTTGGTTGTAGGTTTCTTGTATATGGCTTTGATTACATTGAGGAATGATCCCTCCAATAAAATTCCCTCTAGGACTTTAAGCATGAAGGGATGCTGGATTTTGTCAAAGGCTTTTTTGCATCAATTGAGATGATCATGTGTTTTTTGTCTTTCAGTCCATTTATATGTTCGATGATATTTATTGATTTTCATATGTTGAACCATCCCTGCATCTCTGGTATGAATCCAACTTGCTCGTGATGGATGATCTTCTTGATGTGGGTCTGTATGTGATTTGCCAGTATCCTGTTTAGAATTTTTGCATCTGTGTTCATTAATGAGATGGGTCTATAGTTCTCCTTTTTGGTTGTAGCTTTGCCTGGTTTTGGTATTAGAGTGATGCTAGCTTCATAGAAGGAATTTGGGAGATTTCCCTCTGCTTGTATCCTTCTGAAAAGTTTGAGTAATAATGGTTGTAAGTCTTTTTGAAATGTTTTATAGAATTCTGCCATGAAACCCTCTAGGCTTGGGCTTTTTTAAGTCGGGAGGTTTCTTATTACATTTTCAATTTCTTCATATATTATGGTTCTGTTTAAGCTGTCAATCTCTTCTCGGTTAAGCTTTGGTGATTCCCAGGATTTCATCCATTTCTCATAGGTTTTCAAACTTAGTAGAGTATAGGTTTTTTAAGTATTCCCATATGATTGTCTGGACCTTTTCATTGCCTGTTATATTTCTCCTTTCATCATGAATTCTATTGATTTGGAGTTGCTCTTTCTTTCTTTTGGTTAACTGGGCTAGAGGTCTAACTATCTTATTTATTCTCTCAAAGAACCAACTTTTGGATTCATTGGGTTTTTTTGTATCATTTTCTTTATTTCTATTTCATTGATTTCTGCTCTGATTTTTGTTATTTCTTCCTATCTGTTGCATTTAGTGTTCATTTGTTGTTGTCTCTCAAGTGCTGCAGTGTTAGATCATTTATTTGTGCTTTTTTCTCTTTTGTTTTGTTTTTTTAATATAGGCACCCAGGGCTATAAACTTCCCTCTTAGGGCTGCTTTTAAAGTATCCCATAGGTTTTGTTGTGTTGTACTGTCATTGTCATTTAGTTCTAGGAATGCTTTTATTTATTTCCTTATTTCTTCCTTGAACCCATTCATCATTCAGGAGTGTGTTATTTAGTCTCCATTTGTTCTTGTAGTAGTAGAGCTTATCCTGGTGTTGAAATTGAGTTTTATTGCACTGTGGTCTGATACAATACATGAAATTATTTCAATCTTTTTATATTTATTGGGGTTTTTTCTGTGTCCTAGTATGTGGTCGATTTTGGAGACTGTTCCATGGGGTGTTGAGTAGAAAGTGTATTCTCTGGTATTTGGGTGGAATATTAGGTAGATGTCTGTAAGGTCCATTTGGTGTATCATATTGTTCAATTCAGATGTCTATTTATTCTTTGTCCAGTTGGCCTGTCCAAAGGGCTCAGTGGAGTATTGAAATCCCCTACTATAAGTGTGCTGGGGTTAATCTGTTCCTTGAAGTCCTGAAGAATTGTCTTTATAAAGTTCAGTGCACCAGAGTTTGGTGCATATATATTTATGAGTGTGAATCTTCATGGTTAATTGTTTCTTTGATAAAGATGTAATGGCCCTCTTTGTCTCTTCTGATTACTTTTACTTTGAAGACTATTTTGTCTGATATTAAAATAGCAACTCCTGCTTTCTTTTTGGTACTGTTTGCTTGGAATATTTTTTCCATCCTTTCACCTTAATTTGGTGCCTATCCTTGAGAGTGAGATGGGTTTCTTGTAGATAGCATATAGATGGGTTCTGTTTCCTAATCCATTCTCCCAATCTATGTTTTTTGATAGGGGAGTTTAGTCCATTAATATTTAAGGTTATAATTGAAAGATGTGTATTGTTTCCTTTCACTTTATTTTCCATTTTCATTTTTGGTCTAGGTTTCTACTTTTTCAGTTATGCTTTTATTAATTTCTCTTTCTAGGTGCCTGAAGATAGTTGCTCCTCTCCTCTGTCCTTTGAATTGCTTCAAGTATTCTCTGAAGGGTTGGTTTTCCAGACATGTATTCTATCATCTTGTTTATGTCATTGAAGACTTTTCTCTCTCCTACAACTATAATCAACATTTTTGCTGGGTATAGTAACCTGGGTTGCCATCTGTATTCTCTTAGCAATGGAAATACTTTGCTCCACGTTCTTCTTGCTTTCTTTTTTTTTTAATTGATGCTTTGTGTATTTCATACATCATTTTCCAATTCAGTTCAGGCATATATCCCCTTCCCTTCCCCCCACCCCACCCCTACCCATCCCAGATCATGCATTCTGCCATAACTTTTCTGCATCTTTCTCTGTTTTTTTGTTTTGTTTTGTTTTCATTTTTTTAACAATAAGTGATAATTTGTGAGTACAAGCATCCTTCATGTAAAACCAATTTGCAAGCAGTTGTGCCCAAACCCACACAGCTCATGGGTCCCACCATCCAGCAGGGGGGGCTTGTATGTTCAATCAAGTTGATCAAATGAGTGTCCAGTCTATATTGTTGTAGTTTCACCATTCACCCCAATCGCAGCCCTTACATTCTACCACGCCTCCTCTTCTACAGATTGTTCCCTAGGCTTAGAAAAGGGGCACAGTGGATGAGAAGCAAAACAGTCTACTTTCTCTGGAGCTGTTGTCTTGGTCTCTAGTCAATTCTGGCTGTTTTCTTTCATGGGCTGACAGCTTGTCCAGGCATAACCTTTCGATCCTACTAATGAAGCACACACAATTAGATATATAGGTAGTTAAACAGTACTAATTGTTATGGTAGGTTACTTTGGTATAGACACAGATGTTTGGATGGTATGTTAATCCATGAATTACATTTTCTTCTGTTAAGTATGACAGGGTCTTCCTGTGGTTTATAACATCTCCTAACCATTAGAGGATGTAAGCTTGTGGCATCAGCCGTGGGTTATTCCTCCAAGGAGAGAGCTAATAGCCAATTAGATTTGGGATATACAGACATATGGCTGCCACTGCTGCATAGTATTTCCAGGCAAGTGAGGTGTAGCTGGTGCTGACGGAGGAGTCTTGCTTGACTCAAGGAGACCTATATTTGCCCACGCCCTGGTACTCTGTGCTTCAGGTGGTCCAGCAAAATCCCCTGCTCTAAGCTCTGAGTACTAGAGTCCTACAGTGGCAACAGGCAGGCCCACCTTTTATACTGGCTAGCAGGGCACATCCACCCCCATAGCCACACAGGACAATGATTCAATTGTCCAACAATCCACCTGGCTGAAGCACCTGGCCCCTACCTGTGCTTCAGGTGGTCCTGCAAAATCTGCCAATCTAAGCTCTGAGCATTCGAGTCCCCCCAACTACTCTTGCAGAAGACCTGGGTTCACTTAGCAGCACCAACGTGGTGGCTCACAATCCTCTGTAACTCCAGTTCCAGGGGACCTGACACTTTCTCCTGGGCTTCACAGGCATTGCATGGACATGGTGCACTTACTGACAGACAAAACACTCACACAAATAACATCAAAATAAGTATTTAACAGCCATTGGCGGTCTGTGGGGTGGAGTGGGGTGGGATAAGCAGGCAGCCTCACAAAAGAGCTGCAGAAGAGTTTCCCCCATGCAGCTGAGACCTGACACCCCCTTCCCAGAAGGTAATGCCTTCTGCCGTCTTCATACAGCAGATGGCATCAAGAGACGCAGCACCCCAACCCACGGCCCAGCGGAGACATGCTACCTGCATGGTATTGGTGGTGGGCCTGTGCCACTCTTTTTCTTATGTATTTAATTGTTTATGTAAGTCAAGTTTTGTATAAATGAATTTAAGGTCTTTTGACCTTAAATAAATTCATTTATACAAATAAATCTGGTGGAAGCCCCAGTGCTATCTCTCAACACCATGGTCATTTACTGAGGGCAGACTGTGTCTGTGAATGTTGTTCCTCCTAGTACTTACAATGTCCTTTAAGGGGTTATCTTGGATCTGAAATGTTCCCCACAAGCTCATGCATTGGAGTAGAGTTGCCAACTGATGTGCTTTTGGGATCAGTCCATTCATAAAGGTGTAATATGATGGCACTTGGGGGGAGTAGGAGGGCAGGGCTTAGTTAGAGAAGTTGGTCCCTTGGGGTGTATCTTCCTGGGCTATGTCTCATCCTGACCCCTTCCTGTATTTATTTTCTCTCTCTGTCTCTCTGTCTCTCTCTCTCTCTCTCTCTCTCTCTCTCTCTCTCTCTCTCTCTCTCTCGTGTGTGTGTGTGTGTGTGTGTGTGTGTGTATGTCCTAGCCACCACAAATGATCCATCATACTCTTCCCACCATGATGAATCAAACCCTCTGAAATCAGCAGCCAAAATAAAGCTTCCTTCCTTTGGGCAATTTTTTGTCCTAAAGGCATAAAAATAACTAATATCATATATCAGAGAATCTACTTATCAGAAGAAAAAACTGAGTTTCAAAGAGTTTAAGTAATTTCTCCAAAGTCCCAAGTTAAAAAGTGTCAGATATAGAATTTATACTCAGGCCTAGTGACTCCAGGCACTGGGTCACTCTGATGGCAACACTTTGACTTCTCCAACTTGTTGCCTCTCTGAGCTTTGGTGTAGCCAACTGTGAAACACAGGAGGAGATGGCACAGACCAGATGTCCTCTTGGACACTAGAGGCAAAAGAGGGGCCCACAGCCAGGAAGCATTTGAACTTCAGTCTCCAATGGGTCCAAACTCAATTAAGCACTTTGTTTAGAGACCACAGAAGGTCAGGGCAGATGAGGGCATTATTAAAATGCTTGGATTAATGCAGGGAACTGGCATAATTGATGATATGCCTGGAAGAAAGCAAAGTGAGACTTTACAAAAATCCCCAGGTCACCAACAACTTATATATATAAAAGGCAAAGCCCAGAGTACTAAGCTGCCTCTTTATCCATTGTCCACACTGTTTTAAACAGAGGGGACAAGCTGGATTTTACATGTGTATAGTGAAATCCCAATGTGGGGGCAGAGGACAATAGATATCACAGGGATACCTGTAACAGTCTACCTACTTCAAGGAAGTTCTGGAAATATTGACAGCAGACAGTTAGCATTGATTGTCTACCTTTGGATAAGAAGCAGATGATGGAGAAAGGAGAGGAAGGGATGTAAGACAAAAATACAGAAAGGCCCACTGCAAAATAGAAGAACAAATAGCATGAGAAGTAATTATATAGATAGATAAATATAGATATAGATATATGTATATATATATATATGCTTTAAAACACCAGCTATACTGTAACTGCAAATATTTACAAATTAGGTAACCGTGTACAGCAAACCAAGGTTATGATATAACAAATGCAAATGAAAACACTAATTTGATTAGATAAAACACCCGTGAGCGATTGTTATTCTAAATATCTGCTATTTAAAATTTTCTGTAATATTGCAACACAAAAATAACCTGCTGAAAAGCTTAAAGGTATTGAAACTGGTTTTTTTTCTGGATTTTCTGAGTATGTCCAGGAAAAAGAAAGATTATTTCAGCTACAATGCACAAACATGTTGCTGTGTGGAGCACAGTGAGCAGAGTGGGAGGAGTCTGGCTTACTGCGGCTCCCTGTCTAAAATTCCATGGACTCCTTCAAATTCACAGAAAGGCCCTGTGTGTCCTAGCATCACCTGGATAAGCACAGAGAACGATGACAAATATCCCTGGGCAGCAAAACCTACCTTGGCCAGTGAGAAACATCGTTGATTGACTTTCTGATATTTACTTCCCACAACACCCCAATGTCTGTGCTAATCAGATGAAGGCAATCACAGCCAGAGAGAAATGAAGGTTTTCATCTTTTATTAAACACTGGAAATGGCTAGAAGTGTTACCTCCAAGAGGCAAGATTTAAAGAAGCAAACTGATTTATTTTTGCTAATTAAACCATTAAAAACCTCATTTAGGTGTAAATAAGAAAGGCCCATTAAATCTTAATGTACAGCGTGGGGTATGAGCTTGGCTCCAGTGCTAAGCACCCAAGCTTTGACCCCAGGAAAGTGATTAAAAATAGAACATGCACCAAAGCATTTTCTAACTCTTACTGAAATAGGTGATGCTTCCCAAAAAACAGGCATTGTTTCCATAGATCTCTTCCAGTATGCAATTCAGTACACATACAGCATGCAAAGTGGCAACCTCACTATGCTTTTGGCCACTCCAAATCTGAGGGAAGGGTAGCTGGAAGAGCCACTTAGTCCCTGGACAATCTTAGGAACAGCTAAGGAAGTCTGAGTCTGGAATTGTCACAGCTGAGTGTAGCCAGCCACTTGCTCTCTTTTAGCTGTTATGCCTTAATGTCCCTGAGCTTCAGGTCACTGATAAACTAAGATTTGGAAAGAACCAAACTCCCTTCAGAGACACTATGTATGTTTAGATAAGACAATGTACATGAAACCACAGAGACAGGC
The DNA here is from genome assembly GCA_009823505.1 of Rhizomys pruinosus. Lineage (NCBI taxonomy): Eukaryota > Metazoa > Chordata > Mammalia > Rodentia > Spalacidae > Rhizomys > Rhizomys pruinosus. The sequence goes on along the minus strand of VZQC01011742.1, from coordinate 3,098,169 downwards.
CTTGGGATAGGATATGCACCTGCTCTAGTTTTCTGTCACTGTATAAGTCACTCTGATTAAAAGTAGCTTTTGGGGGCAGGGGCGGTGGAGAGATGGCTCAGTGGTTAAGAGCACTGGGGCTGGAGAGATGGCCTAGCGGTTAAGAGTGCCGACCGCTCTTACAGAGGACCCGGGTTCGATCCCCAGCACCCACGTGGCGGCCGAGAACCGTCTGAAACTCCAATTCCAAGGAGAACTCCAGTTCCAGGGGAATCCGACACCCCCTTCTGACCTCCGCGGCATTGCATGACACGGGTGCACAAACTTGCATGCAGACAGTACATTCATACACATACATAAATAAATAAAATTAATTTAAAAAAAAAAAAAGAGCACTGGCTCCTCTTGAAGAAGACCCGGGTTCAATTCCCAGCACCTACATGGCAGCTGACAACTGTCCCTAACTCTAGTTCCAGGGGATGCATGCTCTCCTATGATCTCTACAGGCACTAAACAACACAGCTGCACCTACCTACATCCAGGCAATATACTCATACAGACAACATTGAAATAATAAAAAAATATTTTTTAAAGCAACTTACAGAGAAAGGGGTTAATTTGGCTTATGGTTCCAGGTCACAATCCATCACTGAGGAAAGTCAGGGCAGGAACAGAAGCAGAAGCCATGGAGGAATTCTGCCTACTGGTTGGTTCCTCTGGCCTGTGCTCAGCCTGCTTTCTTATAGAGCCCAGGTCCACCTGCTTAGAGATGTCACTGCCCACAGTGGACTGAGCCCTCCCATGTCAATCATTAATGAAGACAACCTCTCACAGACATGGCCACAGCCCAATCTGATTGATATAATTCTTTAATTGAGGGTCCCTCCTCCCAAGTGACTCTAGATTCTGGCATGTTGACAACAAAAACTAATGGGGACATTCAGTCCCTTGTCAAATTGACACAAATATACCACTGTTAAACCATAACCTTTCCTTTCTTGTTTGTTTCTTGTTTGTCCCCAGGATCTCATGTTACTATCTTACTATAAAATACAGTACAGCTTTTAAAAGCCCTATATTCTTTAAAAATATTCAACACTTTAGAAGTTCAATGTATCTTTAAAAGTTCAAAGTCTTGGGCCTAGAAAGATAGCTCAGCAGTCAAGAGCACTGAATCCTTTTGCAGAGAACTTGGGTTTAGTTCCCACCACCCATTTGACAGCTAACAACCATCTGTGATTCCAGTTCCATGTGATCTAGTGCCCTCTTCTGGCCCCTGCAAGCATTGCATGTACTCAGTACACTTACATACATGCAGGCAAAATACACACATACATAAAATAAAAAGGGTTTCAAATTCAAAGTCTCTTAACTATGGGCTCCTGTAAAATCAAAAATGAGTTACACATTTCATATTCCAAGAAGAACCCAGACATAAGAACACTTAGAGCAAAGAAAAAACAAAGTCTAGCAATATAAAATCTAAATTCTGTAGCTCAGTGTCTGGTGTCTGGGACTCACTCATGATCTGGACTCCAAAGGGCTTGGGCAGCCCCATTTCTTCAGCCCTGCCTTCCACATCATGTATAGCTTGTCCCATAGGCTCAGGCCAGCTCCATACCATGCCTGCAGCTGTCCTTGGTGGATGTCCCATGCTCCTGATATCTTCAATAACCTGTAGTCTTCACTGCAACTGAACATGCACCTTTACCAGTGATCCTTCCTGACCTCTCTTCAAGAGCTCTAACCTTGCCACATCTTCTATGACCCCTTCAATTTCTTAAAAAGCAGAAGCACATGAAAGACTAACATATCGCCAAGTTTTACCAGCTTGAGATGCAGCCTTGGTTCCGATGGACCACACTGACCCTAGGAAATGCTCCTCAGAATATTTGGAAGCAATGTTACTGCTCTCTTATAAGTCACAGCTGATTCGTCAGCCCAGCTGACCAGCATCTATCATTCCAGTAAAGCACAGAAAGTTTCACCTCACTGGTGCCGGCCCAGCCTCTTGTTAATCAGTCCCAGCTGACCTCAATTTGTGGTCCTCTCACCTCTGCCTCTTCAGCATATCCTAACAGCTTGCACCACCACAACCAGCTAATCAGGACAGTGCCCAATAAATATTTTAAATTATTTACCAAATAAAATATTTTCTAAAACATAAAAACTGGGTTTGAAAACCTTTTTAAAATGTATATTGAGGGACTGGAGAGATGGCCTAGTGATTAAGAGCAGCGACTGCTCTTGCAGAGGACCAGGGTTCGATCCCCAGCACCCACATGGCAGCTAAGAACCACCGTCTTTAACTCCAGTTCCAGGGGAATCCGACACCCTCTTCTGACCTCCACAGCATTGCATGACACGGGTGCACAAACCTACATGAAGACAGTACATTCATACACACAAAAAATAAATAAAATTTTAAAAAATGCATATTGAGGGACTAGCGTGATGGCTCAGAAGTTCTCCAGCAGAGGACCAGGGTTTGATTCCCACCGCCCATATGGTGGCTAACAACCATCCATAACTCCAGTTCTAGGGGATCTGACAACCTCTTCTGACCTCCTCAGGCATTGCATGACACAGATGCACTTACACTCATGCAAGCAATACACTCATACATATAAAATAAAAATAATAAATAACACAGTAAAATGGTATATTAAAGGGCTGGAGAGATGGCTCAGTGGGAAAGAGCACTGGCTGCTCTTGCAAAGGACCAGAGTTCAGACCCAGCATACACATGGCAGCCAACAACTGTCCACAACTCCAGTTCCAGGGGATCTGACACCCCCTTCTGACCTCCACAGACACTGAACGACATGAGTGTTCTTAGATGCAGGCAACATGCACATGCACATAAAATTTAAAAAATAATAAAAATAAAATCACATTGAACCTTTTCAGTGCCATATTTTGTTTTTATTTTCTATTATCACTTATTTAATTTTTCTAATTTTCTATGGTAAGTTTACATTACAAAAGTTTCATGAATACCCAAAAGATCTTCATTTTCTGCCAGTTTACTTCTACTCATGCAAGGCTGCTACTGTCTACTCTGCAGCCTGGACCAACCTTCTGCTTTGTACACTTTTTTTTTTTTGTCTTTTTGAGACAGGGTCTCTCTGTAGCCCCAGATGTCCTGGAACTCACCATGTAGACCAGGCTGCCCTTGAACTCACAAAGATCTGCCTGCCTCTGCCTCCTGGGTGCTAGGATTAAAGGCATGCATCACCACACTTTTGTGTTCCTTTAAACCATAGCAAATGCTTTAGTTTTTGCCAAAACATGGAGGAATGAATGAATTGACTAATCAAAAATAACACTCGAAACAGAAAGACGGCTCAGTCAGTGCTTGTTACAAGCAGGACCTGAGTGTAAATGTCAGAACCCACATTTCTTAAACAGCTGGGCATGGAGGTGCCCACCTGTGATCCAGCGCTGGGCAAGGTAGAGACAGGCAGATCCCCTGGACTCATTAGCAAACTCCAGACCAATGAGAAACCCTTTCTGAAAAGCTGAGGTGGGGTTGGGCTTAGTGGCACATGCCTTTAATTTCAGCCCTCAGGAGGCAGAGACAGACAGATCTCTGCAGGCCAGCTGGGGGTACAAGAACTTGTCTCAAAAAAAAAAAAAACTGAGGTAGACAGTAACTGAAGAACAACCCTTGAGGTTGACCTTTAGCCTCCACATCCATATGCACCTACATGCATCCACACACATGAACGCATGTGCGCATACACGTGTATACTCACATAATTATATATACAGACATAATAATAACACTGTTATTTATAAATAGGGACAATGAGGACCTGGACGTGGGAATGGATTGCCAGATTGTTCTTTATTCTTCAGCACAGCTCCACTGCATGTGACATATTTTCTTTGAGAAATATTTATTAGAAAAAGAAGTTGTTTTGCCATTCGAGAGACATGGCTCTTACACAACAAGGAACAAATGATGAAGGAGAACAGCAAGCCAGTGTCTTGAGGTTTGGCTACGCCTACAAGGTGAGTGTGGGAAGAGATGAAGTTGGCTGCCTCTGTGCTCAGAGGATAGAAGAGAAATAACACCAGAGGCCAGCAGTGTAGGACACCCAGACACAGGACTCATCCAGTTATTGAATAATCCATTAGTTAATAATTCAACGAATCCATGCTGAGCATCTGGCATGTGCCAGGCACTGTGCTGAGACACAGAAGGGAACAGAACAGGCTTGTTAAGAGCTTATAGACTAAGTTGAGGAGAATGGAAACAATTAAATGAGTACATTTTACATATGGTATACAAGGCTGGAAAAGACAAGCCAGGCGAGCTGATTAGTGGAAGTCAGTGAAGGTTCTCTCTGAAGAAATTACATACAAACTAGAACCTAAAGGATGTATAAAGATCAGCCAGGTTACAAATGCAGAAAAGACCATTCTAGAAGGGACATGTGTATGCAAAGCTGAACAGGCAAGCATGGCCAAGGTGGCGAAAGGTGGGCTGGAGAGTTGGGGACAGAATTTGGAGACTATCCTAAGTGCCCCAGAAAGCTGTCAAAGTCTTCATCAAGGGAATGATGTGAAAGTTTAAGTAAGGAAGAAACAAATAGATTGAATAATGTCTGTCTTGTCTATCCAGCAGTATGCTCCATAGAAAACATAAAGTCTGTTTTTCCTCATCACCAGTGTCTACCACAGTGGCAGTCCTATACCAGCTCTTCAAATAATAAAAAAAGAGGAGGAAAATGAGGGAGGGAGGAATTAAATGAACGGACAGGAATGTTGATGAATGGGCGAAGCCTTTCATGGCAGCTGGTGTCTTGGGTATGCTTCCTGGTCTTAGCACTAGGGTCATGGCCCTGAAGCCCTCCCAGGGCACTCAGACAGGGCAGGCCTGGCTGCCCCGCAATATTGGAAATGCTGTTCCAGAGGCGCTGACCTTGCCTCTCTCGAGCTTGGCAGCGCCTTTTATTCTTCAGCTCATTGAGGACAGAAATGAGCAGCTGCTGGGCAGGATGACTGTTGTGGTCACTGCCCTCAGAATCTATGATATTGAACAATTCCATCATTTCTGGCTGCTAAATGATTCTAATCCAGTGGCTTGTGATGGGGATGTGAAGGAACCCCCTCCCAGCCCCTGCTCTAGCTCTCCTGTTCCTAACTTGCCATAAACCAAAGGCTATCAAGGCAGGTATGCTCCCAGCCCTATCTCCACACCCAGGACCAACGACTATCCAGAGGAGGGTGTTGCTTGACACTTGTTCATTCTAGTACAAATCCCATTAGCTTTGCCCGTTCATCTTCTGCCCTGTGCACAGGACCTGTTATTCTCTGCCAGTTTCCAGCACTGGAGAATGGCGAAGTCTGTGAGGCAAGTGATGAAGCCAATGGAGTTGGAAACAAGTGTGAGAATACAGAGCAACTAGAACTTCAGGGTCAAGGCCTTCATACAGACCAACCATCTTTCTGAGGTGGAATTTGTTTGCTGTCCCTGTTAGCACTGCTGTCGACTTGACACAGCCTAGAAGCACCTATAAAAAGAGTATCAAGCCTAGGTCAGGTTGGTCCTCGGGTAAGTCTGTGAGGAATGGTCTTGGTTACTAACACTGTGTGTACCACCCCTAGGGCAGCTGTTCCTGGGCTATATATCAAGCTGAACTTGAACCTGAGAGTCAGTGAGCAAGTCAGCAAGCAGCATTCATTCACAGCTCCTGCATCCAGCTTCCTAGCTTGAGTTCTTGCCCACTACTTCCCTCAGTGATGGATTATGACCTGGAAGTGTATGCCAAATAAATCCTTTCCTCCCTCAAGTTGCTTTTGGTTAGAGGGCTTTATCACAGCAACAGAATGAAACAAGAACAAATGGGCTGTTACTGGAGAGGTGGGAATCAGAAGGTAGAGGACGAAGGAAGGGGGAAAAGGAGCGTCCAGATTGTTCTGGTGCAAGAACTGATTCAAGGGGCTGGAGAGATGGCTCAGCAGTTAAGAGCGCCGAAAGCTCTAGCAGAGGACCGGGGGTTTGATTCCCAGCACCCACATGGAGGCTAAGAACAGTCCGTAACTCCAATTCCAAGAGAACTCCAGTTCCAGGGAAATCCGAGACCCTCTTCTGACCTCCACAGCATTGCATGACATGGGTACCCAAACCTACATGCAGACAGTACATTCATACACATACAAAAATAAAAAAAATTTTAAAGAACCATCTTTAAGCTGGGCGTGGTTGCACACACCTTTAATCCCAGCACTCAGGAGGCAGAGGCAGGCAGATCTCTTTGAGTTCAAGGCCAGCTTGGTCTACAGAGTGAGTTCCAGGTCAGCTGGGACTAAAGGGAGACCCTGTCTCAGATAGATAGATAGATAGATAGATAGATAGATAGATAGATAGATAGATAGATAGATAAAAAAATTAAAAAGAACTGATTCAAGCTTGCCTCAGTGACTACAAGATTACTGTCACCATCCTCTGCTTTTCTCTTAAAACCACATGGAAGCAAGCCAGCACCCCATGGAGAAAGGATGTTTTCAAACAGACCAGCAGGTCGTGCAGTGTATAGGCTACCTTCAGAGAATGTGGCGATGTCTGCTTTATAACCAAGAAAGAGTGGCTCTGGCTGCCCCCCTCTCAGGCTGTTTTGATGTCTGCCTAGCACTCAGGATGCTCCTTGAGCTCTGCATCTCCTCTCTCTCTCACCCAAGCTGAGTTGTAATCTTTCAAGAGCCAGGCGCTCATCACATAATAATCAAGCTGAGATGGATGGAGGAAGAATACAAAGAGTTTCCCACTGCTTTGGCTTGGAGTGGGGGGTCTTCCCTAGTGAGAGAGACAGATAAGAGGAAAGGCTTAAGCAATGACCACCTTTCCCAGGGTGAGAAACTAGTATTTGTATTTCAACTCAATGCATTCTGATAAAGAAGGCTCAGAGCTAAGGCGCTATAACCACACCGGCTCATTTCTAATCTTGCTGCACTCTGGTTCTGGAATCTCAAACAAATTGTTAACCTCTTTGGATTTTTCTTTCCCTGTTATCAAAATAAAATGAACAATGCCTAGTAATCCAGGAAGCCCTCTCTACAGAAACAGTGTTCAAATTCATACCTAATTTTGAGGAATAAAGAGAATTTCAGGAGAAAATACCTCCCAGGAAAAGGAAACAAGTGCAAGAAAGAGAAAGGCAGGAGACAGCCTAGTTTGTTTAAAAACAAATAATAACAAAAGCTGCTGGGGCTGGAGCAGACTGGTTTAGGAAAGCACATGGAGACACCAAAGAATAGAGGCCATGATTCACTAGACATGATGAGCAGACAGAGTACATTACACAGAAGTGTGGTGTGATGGGTGTTGCATTGTGAAAATATTTTTCAGGCTGCTAATGGATTGGAGTAGGTGGGAGGCAAGACAGGGACCATGGGTGGTGGCTTGAAGAAGTGATGGAATTTGGAAGTAGAGTGATGCAATGGAGAAGGGGAGGTAGACAACTGGGGACAGGTAAATGGCTCAGTGAAGCATGTTCATTCCTGATCTGTAGGTCGGAAGTCCAACAGCCTCATTCCATCCCCTCTCTCTCCTTCAGTCCAAGTTCTGCTGAAATGGCTGATGGCACATGTCTCACATCTAATCTCTTTGGCTGATAGTTGTCCAGTCACATACCCTTGGATGTCCTCTCCAAAACATACTTCTATAGTTTGGCAATATGGATAAGCTGAGGATTTCCTGTATCTTCATGTTCTAATTGTTTTTTTCTTAATAATTTATCCTGCAAAAGAAGAACCAGGCCACAACTTCAACACTTAACTTAAAAATCTCAGCTATCAGGACTGGAGAGATGGCTCAGTGGTTAAGAGCACCGACTGCTCTTGCAGAGGACCTGGGTTCAATCCCCAGCACCCACATGGCAGCTAAGAACCATCTTTAACTCCAGTTCCAGGGGAATCTGAAGCCCTCTTCTGACCTCCAAGGCATTGCATGACACAGGTGCACCAACCTACATGCAGACAGTACACTCATACACATAAAAAATAATAAATTTAAAAAAAAATTTTAAACTCGGCTATCTATACAAGATCATTGATCGACTCTCTACTTCTCCTAAAACAGTAAAACAATTCAATTGAGTTCTCTGCTACCTTATAATCAGCTTTACCTTTTCTCCAGTCCCCAAAACATGCTACTTATCAGAAATAATATTAATATTCACATTTCTAGTAATGAAGTCTTTTAAGCTTGAGGTTTTTTTTTTTTTTTTCTGTCACACACCTCAAAACTCTCTCCAGCCTTTGTTCATTACCAAATTCCAGAATAATTTCTGCCCTTAGGCACTAATGTGTTCTAACAAATTCCATGCTCACTTAGCTATAGTGTTGGGTGGAAAGAACTACTATGGACCAGTTACAATGAGCTAGTGTGGAAAAACTTGGAGAAGTTGAAGAAATGGGTGGCAGATATCTGTGGACATGCAGATTCATGGAAAATGTTAGGTTTGGGTTGGCAATTTCAGAAATCACAAGCACATGGTTGGAAACAAGAGTATCTAAGAAAAAGTTCTTGGGTACAGACTGACCCTTGTATACTTCAAACTGCCACAGGAAAGCACCATGTGTAGGGCGAGCAAGGAGGATCAGCCATTGAGGCTGGCAGGGAATCTGGAGCTGAAGGTATTAGAGGGATCTGTTGGAAAGGGGCCTGGCTTTGGAAACCTGAACCTACTGATGACCCTGGCAAGTGTAGTTTGAGTGGAGACATAGAGGAGGGATTTTGAACACACGTGGGCTGACAAGAGAATGGAAGGTAAGAATGTGCTGCTGGTACTTGTGGAAAATGGACATGAAAAACTTTTGCTCTGGTAGGAACAACACACTCACTAAGCCTAGAAAGTATGAAGAAAGGATTGTTAAAAATCAGTGTCAGAAACTAGGTCCTGGAGATTGGACCTAGAACAGGAAACAGGGAAGGATCCCGACACAGGCAGAGAGGCAGGAAATGGTCCCTAGAACTAATACTAAAGGTTTCCATGGATAGCCTGGGCTCACTGGTAAAGACAAGCAGCACCTGACTTAGAAGCCATTCCTGTCCTTATTCAGGAGCCTGACAGGAGAGAAGGCTAAGGCTAAGAGAATCAGAGATGAGAGAGAGAGAGAGAGAGAGAGAGAGAGAGAGAGAGAGAGAGAGAGAGAGAGATTGATTTAAGTGAGGCAGAAGAAAGCCACTCTTAGCATGAGAGTTCTGATTCCATCAGAATGAGGCCATCCTGTGAGGGGAATCTTATGTGATATGATTGCCTGACTTTTGATTGATTACCTGGTCAATAAGTTTAGATTTTGGAAATTTTCAGTTTATTAAAACAAAACATTAGGCAAATATTTAAGAGGACTATCTCTCTGTGTATCTCTCTGTAGCTCTCTTCTCTCTCTCTCTCTCTCTCTCTCTCTCTCACACACACACACACACACACACACACACACACATACACCACTCAATATATGTGGTACTATGATACAGGAGCGAGTGACCCTAAAATCTACTCCAGAGAGGCAAATGCCCGCTTGTAGTCAAATAACATAATCCCATTATTCTGGATAGAGTGATTGGTTGAGACAAAGCATGTGACCATCACTAGTTCAGTAAAATTCTATCCCATGATTTTTTTGCTTGAATTATTGGAAAAGAGGCCCGCCCCATTCCAAATAGGGGCCAGCCTAGAGGAACACACCCCCAAGGCTGCCACACATGGTGAGCCTGCTCCAGAGAGGAGGTCAAAAGAAAACAGACAGAGCTGAGACATGAAGAGGAAAAACACTGCTCTCAAACTCCTACAATTCATAACTAATGAACATTTCTCCTTTCTCCCCATGCAAGTCATTTTGAATCAGTTTTCTACCACTTAGTTAATGGAAGCATCCAGAGTGCATGGAAAGAGCAAGCCCTCAGCATTCCATAGTATGCCCTTTAACCTTGACATCCCTTCTCATTCAACCCCACAGTAGCCTGCAAGAAGTAACAAGTTCAGACTCTATATTAATCACCCCAGCAGAGCCCAGATCCCAGCCCAACTTTCCTGGCTCCAGACAGGTATTCTGAAGGCCTCTACCAGCTACTCACATGGCTCCTTGGTGCCAATGAGCAAAACACACTCTGGCCAGGCACTTATAGCTCCCCAGGGAGGGGTGGTGACTATGCTCTAACTCCCAAAGATGATGTCCCCTTCATAGCCTGTGCAGTGCCCTGAGGCTCTGGACTTTGGGCAGTATAGCACAATTCTGCTTTGTGAGCCTGTCCCCTTTCTTCTTCATTTACATTCTATAGATTCCCACAGAAGCTAGCTTTTCATTATTGCAACAAAACACCTGACTCTAGGTGACATAAAAAGGAGTTTTATTTCACTCAGCAATGTGGTTGTGATAGTTAGTTCTGAAACTAGGATGACATTCCCAGTCACAATTAGTGCTGCAATCTAAGCAATGGATTAATCCCTTGATGAATTCATAATATGACAGCATTATTGGATGTGGTGAAAGGTAGGTGGGGGCCTAGCTTGAGGAATTAGATCACTGCAGACATGCTTTGGGGGCCACATCTTGCCCCAGAACCTTCTTTTATGGCCCCTTCTCTCACTTCCTAGTCAGCTATGAAGTCAAATCTGTCCTCTAGCACTTGTTCCTGCTACTGTGATACTCTGACAAGTGACCATGGACTGAACCTTCTGAAACTGTGAGCCAAAATAGCATTTCCTTCTTTAAATTGTTTCTGATTCACATTTCATCACAGCAACAAGAAAAGTAATAAATAAAATGGTGATGTCATCACAATGACAGAAACATATGTGAGGAGTGACCACATGATAAACTAGTCCACCAGTGAGCAGGGAGAGGCCAGGCTTTCTCTTATAACTTCCTCCATCAGGGTCACTAGCTATGAGCTCTGAAGATCTACATTCATCTCTTCTGATGGGAGCACACACACACACACCCATACACCTGCCACTAGACCCCGCCCCCTCAAAGGTCCACACCAGCTCTCAACATTGCCATACTAAGGATCAAGTCTCCAACACAAGAACCCCTGTGGGGGACACATTCCAGCCATATCCAAACTCTTTCATGTCTCTGGGCATCAAAATGCAGTAGACAAACCTGGATTCCACAACCATCTTTCCTACCATGTTATTCTACTTCCGACCCTCAGCTGAGGTGGTAAGAAGGAGCTTCAGCAGAACTGATGCTACGTAGTGGCGTACAGCCTCTACTGTCAGTGGAGCCTCATCTTCCCTTTGAATGAAACTGTCCAAAACAATTACTACCATATAGAACAGGGCCTCTCAGTGAGTGGCTACTATATAGGAAACAGATCGTGTTTCATCTGGGACCCATGTTGTCATCTCTGTTTCAATGATGAAAGTGCCAAGGTCAAAGAGATTGCAACTATCCTGAGTTCATGCAGGAGGCAAATCTAGTTCTGTCTGATCTTAAGGCCACAATCTAAGCTTCTAATTGTTTTTTGCCTGTTTGCTTGTTTGTTTGTTTGTTTGATGGGGTCTCATTATGAAACCCAAGCTGGCCTTGAACTCAGATCCTTCTGTCTCAGTCTCCCAAGTGCTGAGATTGCAAGTATGAACCAAGTAGTGGCTGGACTCCTGCTGTTCCAGCCAACTAATCAGCTTCCATCTAGGCTACTAGAAAATCAGGGAGATTGAGCTTTGGTAAGAAAAAACTTGGAATCCTACTCCAAGCAAAGCAACCATTTCCAGGCAGTGTGGAATAGATGGGTAGATAGATGCTTTGACAGGTGATCTTGGCTTTGAGTCAGAGGCCCCCACCAAACCACCCCCTCCCCACAACATGCTAGATAACTACAAGCCAGTCCTCTGCCACCCACCCCCCCCCTGCCTGGACTCTTGTTTCCACAATTGCTGGAAGGGAATCTCAGTTTTTCCTCTTCCCAGTCATACTGTCTGTCACAAGAGCATGAAGAGATATTTTGTAGCCCAAAGCCACGCAGGCTGAATACCCTCTGCTATGTTCAGATTGTGGGCTACAGTGAACCCGTCTGTTATCACCATGGCTTTGAGTCTACCCTTTGTACCATTAGCCTCCATCACAAAGTTACAGAATTCAACCAAGCGCTACAATCATCCTTTACAACAATTCTCCTTCTACGAACTCCCCACAAGAATGAAGCCATGTTTGCCCTTGTCCTTTGTCAGGAGCTGAAGTCACATGCTCAATTATGCTGGCCTCCCTGCTCCCTTTGCAGATGCCGAGTGAGGTTATACCGGGGTTATTGATGCACTGTTCCTATTTTAAATGCAAAACAAAAGAGACATCATTTGTCTTGAATGCAAAATAAACCCCAGTGCATTTTTCAAGCTGCTAAGGCGCAGTTGGGCTAATATTCTTTTCAGTAGCAAACACAGAGCAAGCAGAATCTCACAGGTTTGAGATGTCAGTTTCCCTGTGAATATCATCAGACAACTCTGGGGAGACATTTTCTAATTTGCTTTCACCTAGAATTCTTAAATTTATATAAATCTTGCTGGAAATGAAATGCTTGTGTCTTTATAATATTCAGTCTGATTTCTGAAAACTAAACTTCTCCAGCCTCCGAAAAGATTACCAGTAACCTCACGTCAAATGTGTAACATCTAAAGGGTTGCCATCGACAGGATGGTCACCGGTACAGCTGTGATGTTCAGAGCAGACTGCCTACAGGCTTGTGCTCCAAATCTGAACTGTCTGTTGGAAAGCTAAGACTTGAAGCACATTTCTGCCTTGCAGGTTCTGTAGCTTGTTTCTTTTCCATAATAAGGTAGTCTTCTTTCATTTGAGAAACAGAGAATAACATTACTGAATCCTTAAAATGACTGATGCCCAGAAAGACTTTCTTTAGATGATTAAATTAATCCTATAGGAAAAGATCCTTCATTCAGTGAGCTTTATTGTCTTATTTCTTACTCAAAGAAATCATCACCTTTTGTCATCGCATCCCCTTTATCACACATACACATGACTATGATTTAAAGGGAAGCTGTTCCATCTCTGGGTTTGGGAGCTACTTCGTGATTCTCATGACTTCTTTTTACTGGGTACCAGCACACAACTCAGTGATGATGTTGGTGGGAGAAAGAAGGTACATTCGCCTCCATACAATTCTGGTATCCTTCCCCCGACCTTCACAGCCAGGTGCCCAACTGGGTGGGAACAATTCACCCCCCCCCCACAATTATTTACTGTGCAAGGAACTGGATAGTCAATGCTCAACCCAGAATTGTGGGACAGACAAAGGTGAATGCTGAGTCACATGTGCCAAACTGTTTTGGGTCAGAGTTAATACAAACTGGAGGTGTCACATGTTCCTGAACCTAACTAAAGGGTAGCAGCAGAAGAAATAGGCCCAAACCCATAGAGACCTAGGTTTCAATCACAACTTCACCTCCTAATTGCTCTGGGACCTTAACAAATGGACTAATATCTCTAAGCTTCCCTTCTAAAAGATGTGGCTAGATCCCAATGCTTTCATCAGAGACATGGCAATGTTAGAAAGATGACTATTCAGCACACAGAGCTTGACATCCATGAGCCTTTAGTAAAGAGTCTGAGGTACAGCTGGGTCAGAAAGAAACACTATATGGTCCTTTGAGATGAACCACAAGTGTGGAGCATGCAGGTTTATATGACAAGGAATAGTTAGTTTCTGACCCTTTTATTGTAGTGTAGTGGATCAAAAGCTTTAACTGGATGCTGGGCATGGTTCACAGAGAAGGCACTGAGAAATATGACTGGAGGCTCGTCTTTAATCTTCCTATCACCAACCATCCAGTCTCATCCATCTGGGCGGCTTGAGGAATACTTGCTGGTTCCTACCATCTATCTGCAGAACTTAATGAGGAGGGTAAGACATGAACACACAAAATTGCCAGAACATTCCAATTTGGGGTTACAAGCAGACTTGAGTTAACGTGGAGCTCGTTAAATAACAGGTGCTCAGCAAAGCCTTGTTTGTAGATGACCCAGCTTTCTCCTTTGCCATAGATAGCCCTGAATAGATGAGTTACAAACTAGAGCACCCCTTGACTGCGATTACCCAAGATTTTTGCTCCTTACATCCACTTTTGACAGAAGGATGGATTTGATTCTTAAAGGAGCTCAGAGTTGGCATTTAATCTTTTGAGAACCAGCCACTTCCAGTTCCAGCAAAAGCTCAACTCTCCTCACCTTAGTCCTTAACAAACAGTAAGGAAGTACGATTCAGGATGAGGACCAAAGTACCCTGTAACCCTTTAACAGGAAATAGATCCACTGTGGCCACTAGACTATCGAGGCACAAGGAGGAAAGTGAATTCATATTTTCCTAAAATGTTGGAGCTATAAGTGATTTTACAGGTAGATTTTTCTCAACTTGACACAAACCTAAAATTCCTGGAATGAGGGAATCTCTTTTGAGGAATTTCCTCCATCAGATTGGCCTGTGGGAACCTCTGTAGGGCGTTGTTTTGATTGCTCATTAATGTGGGAGGGCTCATCCCCTTGTGGGAAAGATCATCCCTGGGGCCAGGGCTGTGTAAGAAGGTAGCTGAGCAATCCGGACCTCAAGTCTGTAAGCTGCATTCCTCTGTGGTCTCCACTCTAGTTCCAGCTTGAGCTCTTGCCTTGGCTTCCCTCAATGATGGGCTGTGATATAGAAGTGTAAACGAAATACACCTGCTCCTCCCTCAAGTTGGTTTTGGTCACCACAGCAACAAAAAGCAAACTAGGATAGAGGTCATCCAAGAATTGGAAAAGAGAAAGACCTAGAGAGGAAGAGAGACTTATTCAGAGCCAAACAGCCAGGAAAGTCAGCCAGAACTCCACTCAGGATGCCTGACCCATCTACCATTGATGTTAGAAAGATCATTAGCCGGGCGTGGTTGTGCACGCCTTTAGTCTTAGCACTCAGGAGGCAGAGGCAGGAGGATCTTTGTGAGTTCAAGGCCAGCCTGATCTACAGAGTGAGTTCCAGGTCAGCTGGGTCTACAGGGAGACCCCGTCTCGAAAAGACCAAAAAAAGAAAGAATGAAAGAAAGATCATTAGCCCTTAACACTGAAGCCTTTTGAATGAGCCAGAGCCAGAGGGAGTGGGCGGAGCAGACTGATGGCAGCAGACCAGACTCCATTCTTCAGGTTCTGGAGTTATACAGTGTTCCCACTCACAACTCCCCATTTCTATTCAAAGAGCAATTTCATTTTCGCCTATTTCCTCATCAGCCCCCAAGTTTCCCTTCTCTACAGGAGTCTTTGGAGGGAGAATTTTATAATTCCAGCAGTAGTGCTATGAATGTTTCTTTTTTTATCATTTCAAACATGTATGGTATATATTGTGATGATACACACACACACACACACACACACACACACACTCACGTTACCTGTTCTTATCCCTTTTCAACTTCTGCTGACTCCTTTCTTCCCAACTGGTCTCCTGCCTACTTTTCTGTTGTTGTGATAAAACCACCATGACGAAGGGAACTTATAAAAGGAAGAGTTTATTTGAGCTTATGATTGTTCCAGAGAATTAGAGTCCATTGTGGCAGGAGGCATGGTGGCTGGAGCTGGAGCAGAAAGCTGAGGTTCACATCTTGAAATGAGCACAAGAAGTCAAGAGAGAGAGAGAGAGACTGGAGACCAAAGGCT
Organism: Rhizomys pruinosus; assembly: GCA_009823505.1. NCBI lineage: Eukaryota > Metazoa > Chordata > Mammalia > Rodentia > Spalacidae > Rhizomys > Rhizomys pruinosus. Next base: position 3,082,536 of record VZQC01011742.1, on the reverse strand, counting down.
TGTTAAACTCACTAAGCCCCCCCCCCCAATGATGCACTTTCTCCAGCAAGGCCACACCTTCTAAGACCTCCAAGAACAGTGCCACCAAATGGAAACAAAATGTCTGAATACTTAAAGCCCATGGAGGACAAACCACCACATTCCACTCCCTGGCCCCCATAGGCTCCTGACCATATAAAATGCAAAATGCATTTAGTCCAATCTTAAAAGTCCCCATAGTCTTTACCAGCCTCAATTCTATTCAAAAGTCTATAGTCCAAAATCTCTTCTGAGTCACAGGCCAATCTCTTAACTGTAAGCTCCTGTAAAGGCAAATTACATACTCCCAACATACAGTGGAACTAAATACACATTCCCATTCCAAAAGAGAAGAATAGAGGCATAGTGAGGAAACACTGGACCAAAACAAGACCAAAAACCAGCAGGGCAAACACCAAGTCCAGTAGCTCCATGTGCAACTTCTGGGAATTTACTTACAAAGGGCTTAGATGGCTCAGCTCTTCTAGGATTGCATGCAACATGGATCTCTTCCTTAGGCTGGTACCACTCCCTGTATGCAGCTCTCCTTGGCAAATATCTCACAGCTCTGGCATCTCGAATGTCTTCTTGGGGTCTCCACTGCCAACCAGGCTTCACATTCACAGCTTCACAAAATGGCCTATTCAGGGATGCCCCTGATGCACTCTGCCTGACCTTGGTGGCTCTCTGAAACCATGGAGGAAGAACTGATGACCCCTTCACTCTTGCAAACTTCATGCCTCTAAAACCGGCACCATGTGAATGAAATTGCTGAGTTTGGCCGCAAGTTTGGGATGGACCCTGGCCTATTTCAACCACATTTGCAACTTTTCTCTGCCCTGGACTTGTTGGAGCCGAAAACCCTTTCAAAAGGTATTTTCCTTTCAAAAGTTGGAGGATTAGCTGGGTGTGGTCTTGCCCTGAGAGTACTGTTTCTGTTGTTTACTTGTAAATCTCCAGGCCCCTCCTTAATCACCCTTTTTCCATTGTTTACTTGAAAATATCTAGGCCTCTCCTTAATCACTTTAATCTCCTTATGAAAGGGAGCCTCTCCTTCACATGCTTTGGCCCCACCTTTAATCTTCCTAGTGTACTTTTCAGATCCAAACTGTACATTCTGCATTTCCTTCTGCCCCATCTGCTCTTTTTCACTGTACATCTGTATAATATTCACCATTAATAACCATGCCACCATTTCTATGTTAGGCTGTCTTGAAATATCCTCTGCCAAAGACATTAATCCATTGCTTTTCAACTTAGCATCAGGCAAGCATTAGGGCTGTGGACAAACTGTGGCCAGACTCTTTGATAAAAGATCCCAGTTGCTACCTAAGTCTTTATTTTCCTCTGGAACTACATTTTTTGCAGCAATGCTTTCTTTCAGGCTTCTACTAGAATGGCCCGTTAAGCTCTGCTTAAAGTACTCAACAGCTTTTCTAGCCCAAAGTTCCAGAGTCTTCCACATTTCTCCAAACATCCACTTGGTCAGGTTCTTCACAGCCAACAGCCCACTCACTGGTACCAAATAACTGTATTAGACACTTTTCTGTTGCTGCAATAAAACCACCATGACAAAGGGAACTTATAAAAAGAAGAGTTTATTTGAGCTTATGATTGACGGTTCCAGGGAATTAGAGTTCATTGTGTCGGGAGGCATGGCGGCTGGAGCTGGAGCAGAAAGCTGAGGTTCACAGCTCACAATGAGCACAGGAAGTCAAGAAAGAGAGAGACTGGAGACCGCAAGGCTTTTTAAACTCACTAAGCCCACCCCCAATGACGTACTTCCTCCAGCACAGACACACCTTATAAGACCTCCAAGAACAGTGCCACCAACTGGAGACAAAATGTCTGAATACTTAAAGCCTATGGGGGACACTCTCATTCGAACCACCACACAGGGTTTCAGAGGCCTATTCCTCATCTTCTGGCTCTTATAATCTTTCTGCCCCCTCTTCCATAAAGTTCCCGAAGTTTTAGAGGGGACAATGTAGATGCCTCAGTGAGGGCTGAGCACTCAGGACTTTGACCAGTTGAGACTCTCTGAATTGGCTGTTACTCTCAGCAAAAAGAAAATTCTCTGACCCAGACTGAGAGAAGCACTAATCTGTAGTCATAGACAAATATTCAGGAGGTCATTTAGTTAAGATGTCCACTTAGCAAAACATCAGTATGACATTCTTCCCTGGAGCCTATGACTTTCCCAGCCATAGGCTTTTGATCAGGTTTACGGTTTGGGGTATCAACTCCCTCCTATGTAATGGACCACAAGTCCACTCATAAGGCAATTGGGTACCCCCAAACAGTCTTGCCACTATTGCATCAATGGGCATATCTTCTCTGGATTGTCAGTATTGCAGCACACATGGTCCACAGCTGGAACAGACCGCTTTTTGCTCCCAGTGGCCTATACACCACCTTGCAGGTCAGGGAAGAAGCTTCTAACTCAGTTCCAGCTTGATTTCTATGTGTCCTGTATCCAAAGTATATGGTTTCTTCAGAAACAGGGTCTTACCATGTAGTTCTGGCAGACATCCAAGAACAATGGCAATTGTCTGTATTGTTTGGGGAACCTCTTAGGGCCCCATGGCCAACAATTCATAAGGAAGTATCCCACTCTGAGCACTAAGATTTCCATTTATAAACCTTTAGCTTTTAGGAGCAACATTATCAACCCATATATGAATACCTCCATTTGAACTCTTTTTTTTTTTTTTTTTTTTTGTTTTTTGGTAATTTTGAGCAGGGTCCCCTTTAGTACCAGCTAGCATGGAGCTTGCTCTGTAGACCAGCTGACCGTGAACCACAGAGATCCCCCCCCCCCCGGGCTACCCCTCTCTCCCGATGCTGGGATTAATGGCGGTGCGCCACCAGAATGCCTTGAACTTTTCTTTAAAAAAAAGCTAAATGGGGGGGCTGGAGAGATGCCTAGCGTTTAAGAGCGCCCGACCGGTCTTACAGAGTACTCAGTCGATCCAGCCAGCCCCCACAGTGGCGGCCAAAACGCGTCCTGAAACTCCAACTTCACACGAGAACTCCAGTTCCCAGTGGAGAATCTGACACCCTCTTCTGACCGAATCCCTCCGCGGCATTGCAACGACACGGGTGCACAACTGGCAGGCAGACAGTACAGTTCATACACAACAATACAGAAATAAAGAGTAAAATAAAAATAAAAAAAAAAAAAAAAAAAAAAAAACCTTTTTATTATTTATTTATTTATTTTAAACAAATCTAGACCAGTTTTCCCCACCATATCTCCCCACCGCAGGCCGATGGCCCACCAAAGCGCATGCATTCTGCCAAAACATGCTTTTCAATCTCTTTAGTTTTTCTTCAATAGGGTCTGGGAAGTTTTGGACTGTGTTGAGCTGAGTTTTTCGCTGTTTTCAGTCAGTTCTTTGAATGCAGTCTTTTCTGTTGTTGTTTGTTAGTGTTTTGTTGTTGATTGTTGTTTTAAAATGCACTATCGCGCCCAACGTGGCTTTTGTATAAAAGCTCAGGTGGCCCCTGCACAGAACTAACCTAAATGCCCCTAACTGACGAGTGGGATAGAGAAATGTGGTACAATCTACACAATGGAGTTCCTATGGCAGTCAGTAAAGAAAGATGACATCACAAAATTTGCTGGTAAATGGATGAACTTGAAGACATTATGCTGTAATGTCTTCTAGTTTGTAGTAACACAGTCCCAGAAGAGAACAAACGACAAATGGTAATCCCTCATTCGTGGATGCTAGTGCCAATTACCCCAGTTGTAAGTATTTCTTGTGCAGGGCCCCCCTTGAGCTTTTATACAAAATAAAAAATCTTTAAAAAAAGCTAAATGGAGTTTTCCAGGACGCTGGGGCTACAGGAGACCCTGTCCTCAACAAAGACCAAAAGAAGAAAAAAAAAAAAAAAAAAAAAAGCTAAATGGACATAGTACTAAACCAACTCCTAATCAGTTATTATTAAACCCACATATTAGTATATCTATCAGCCCTCATCAGAGAGGTTTCATTTGGCAGTAGATGGCAATTAACACAGAGCCCCACAACTGGCCAAGGTGTAGAGAATAAGAGAATCAGCCCTGGGCTGGAAAGATGGCTCAGAAGTTAGGAGCATTGGCTGCTTGCAGAGGAACCCACATGTCAGCTAACAACCATCTATAACTTTAGTTCCAGGGGATCCGATACCCTCTTCTGATATCCACGGGCATTGCATGACAGATCCAGCTACATGCATGTGGGCAATAGATTCATACACTAAAATAAAATAATATAATATAAAATACTTTTATAAAAGAGAATCCATCCTAAATGGGATGCCTAAACCACATGCTCCCTTTCCAAGCCTCAGGGATCATTGAGGAAAAGGCAGAAAGATTGTAAGAGCCAGAGGCAGTAGATAGCTGAGTACAAGGAAATAGTGGTTTCCATATATAACAAGGCAGTTGCACATCTGAACTCACAGCACTGAGTCAGTGTGCATAAGACCTGTGCAAGCTCAAGCCAGGCAAAAATCTAAGTAAGCATGAAGGGAGGTGATATGGATGTCCCACCCCAGCTGAAGAGTTATTGGTGATTGATAGTTGCTGGGAGAGGAACGGTAAGTTTTCTTTAAGAGTGTGGCACCTACTAAGTCAATGGGACTCCTGTAGATTGTCACACACCTAAGAGTGTATGGGCAGCATAAACCGGATTCAATGGGCTTAAAGAAAGAAAAGTGTGGGGGTGGGGTGCAACATTGGGTGGATAGGGAAGGGAGCAGGCCTCAGAGGAGTTGTAGTGGGAGGAGGTGAAAAGATCAAATAATATTGTAAGAAATTCTCAAAACAATGATTTTAGAAATGAGGAAAATAAAATACAAAATGAAAATTTCTATTTTTAGTTAGTTTTTATAGTAGTAGGTATCCATATGGTTTTCCCTTCTTTAGTCTCATTTGAATACTTCCCAGGCCTCACCTTTTCTTCATCCCCCACCATCCCATTTAAACTTTTCCACCCCGAGCATTTTCCCCCTCCACTGTTATAGTGTGTTTTTTCTCCCTCCACCCAAGACCTTCCACACCCCACCATCTTTTGTGACTTCGTTCTTGCTTACTGGCCTCTATAAGTACACATTCCAACTTAAAAACAGAAATCCAAAATTTTCAAAGCTAGGATGCACATATGCAAGAAAGACTGTTGCCTTTCTGGGTCTAGCCTCACTCTGTGTATTTTCCAGTTCCACTCATTTTACTGGAAATTTCATTTTTCTTTTTTTTACTTTTTAATTATGTCTATTTGTGGGGGTGGGTAGGTGTGTACATGTGAGTACAAGTGCCATTGAAGGCCAGAAGAGGACTTCAGATCTCCTGGAGCTGGAGTTATAGGCAGTTGCAAACCACCTAAGGAGAGTACTGGGTATGAACTCAGGACTTCTGCAAAAGTAATATGTGCTCTTAGCTGCTGAGCCATCTCTCAGTCTTCATAATTTCTCCATCTCCATAATTGCTTTCTTTCTTTTTTTGTTAAATAAAATTCTATTGTGTATCACATTTTCTCTTCCATTCATCAGTCGATGGACATCTAGGCTGATTCCATTCCCAACTGTTATGAACAGAGCAGCAATGAACATGCATGTGCCAGTCTCTCTGCAGTAGGATATAGAGTCCTTGGGTATGTGCCCAGGGGTGGTATAGCTGGACCATGTGGTATTTCTATTTCCAGCTTTTTGAGGAACCTCCACACTGACTTCTATGATGGCTGTACCAGTCAGTATACACTCCTGCCGGCAGTAAATAAGGGTCCCCTCTCCCTACATCCTTGCCATCACTTGCTGACATTTGATTTCTTAATGATAGCCATTCTGAGTGGGGTGATGGACTCTCCAAGTGGCTTCAGTTTGCATTTCTCTGACGGTTACTGTTGAATACTTTTTAAAAATATTTACTAGCCATTGTATTTCTTCTGTTGAGAATTTTTCACTCAGTCCCATAGCCAATTTTTAAGTGCTTCAAAATATTTATCATATGGGTGTGTGCATGTGCACATGTATGTATGTGGGCACATACATGCCATGGCATACATATGGAGGTCAGAAGACAGCTTACAGAACTAAGTTCTCTCTTCTATCATGTAAGTTCCAGGAATCACATTCAGTCATCAAGCTTGGCAGCAAGTATCTAGACCCACTGAGCCATCTTTCCACCCCCATAGACCATCAATTGTGTTGTTTTCATGTTGTTTGAGGTTTTCTAATTCTTTGTATATTCTAGCTATGAATCCTCTGTCATATCCATAATTTACAAATGTTTCCCCCATTCTGTACTCTGCCTCTTCTCTCTGTTGGCAGTTTCCTTTTTCTAAACAGAAGCTTCTTAATTTCACAAGGTCCCATTTGTCAATTGTTGATCTTATTTCCTAAGTAACTGAAGTCCTATTTAGAATGTCACAGTTTGCAGAACACAATTTCATATCTCAGTAAAAAGAATTCATCAAACCAGAGATGATATTGTTATAAATTTTATACAGGTCAAAGCAGCAAGCTGCCTTGTGGAGAAAGAAACTGGGACCAATTATCCTTTAAAATAAGCTTTATTAGGAGAGAGGGACTCTTGACCACAGATGGAAGGTGTTGGGTCTTGAATTAGGAGAGCAATTGGGCTGGGGATAGAGCATCATTTTGGAGACAAGATGATGGGGCCTTAAGGTAAAGGGGTATAAAAAAAAAAGAGACGGAAAGGAGAGAGGCAGAAGGAGAGAGAGGTGTAGAAGCTTCCCCTCAACAACCTGGAAGAATTTTATCAAGAGAAATAGCTTAGAGTAAGAGATGGCCACCATGACAACGTGATGGTGGATCTGGAGGAGGTGGGCAGCCTTCCGAGAAAGCCTCTGAAGAGAGGGGACTTTCTGACTTCTATAGATTTTCTGGGCATAGTTGAAAATTCTTCACCATGTGATTTATTTTGGCATAGCCTATGTGCCAACAAGCCAGGTACTGGGTAGGACCAAATATTTTCTTACAGCTGTGAGGAGGAGGGGCTGGGGTTGCTTTTGCCTACTGGCATCTGTGTGTTCTAACCTTCAAACCTTCAGGGGATGTGGCTTGATTACTGAAGCAGGGCTGGTGGGGAGGAAAAGAGATTGAATATGAATGTATGGTCTAACAGGTGTCAATGCTAAATCATGCATCTTGGCAAATCCCAGGACTTTATGGGACCATAAACCTTTTGAGCAAAGGGACAGCCAGTCTTCTTACATTTTTCCACAGCACAGATTCCAGAATAATTCTGTGGAGTTTGCTCCAAGAGAACTGCTTAAGGAGCTTTGACACAATGACTCTTGTTTGAATAAAGATAATTTGGAGTTTTTTAGCCATAAAAAAACAAACAGATGTCATTTTCAGAAAAGCAAATGAAACTACAGGTCATCAAAACAGAATAAGCTATGCTCAGAAAGGTAAATACTGCATATTTTGTCTCATAGTAGAACCTAAATTTTTTTTAAAGATATGAAAGTATGGGGCTGGAGAGATGGCCTAGTGGTTAAGAGCACTCACCGCTCCTGCAGAGGACCCAAGTTCAATCCCCAGCACCCACATGGCAGCTGAAAACCATCTGTAACTCCAATTCCAGGAGAACTCCAGTTCCAGGGGAATCCAAGACCCTTTTCTGACCTCCGCAGCATTGCACGACACGGGTGCACAAAACTACATGCAGACAGTACATTCATACACATAAATAAATAAATAAAATTTTAAAAAATTTAAAAAAAAAGATATGAAAGTAGAATTAACATTTGGAAAGAGGACGGGGACCAGTGGGCATATGAGAATGAGAGTAATGAGAAAGGTAAATATGAGCAAAGTACGTTATATACTTGTGTGAAAACCTCACCTTAAATCCCATTATTTTGTGCAATAATACATATTATAATCAACCCAAGTGCCCCTCAACTGACGAGTGGATAGAGAAAATGTGGTACATCTACACAATGGAGTTCTATGCAGCAGTAAAGAAAGATGACATCATGAGCTTTGCAGGTAAATGGCTGGAGCTACAAGATATCATGCTGAGTGAAGTAACACAGTCCCAGAAAAACAAACACCGAATGGTATCCCTCATCTGTGGATGCTAACACCTATTACCTAATTGTATGACAAACTGAGCAACGTCAATGTGATATGAAAACAACTGTGCTCTTATATTGTGAATCCCTTAAAATATAATAAACAAATAAAAAAATAAATACATATTATAATAAAAATATCTTAAAATTAAGTGAAAATGTCGGCTCCCATTTTCCACTCATGGAAACCCTCCCCAGCTTCCCGTGAGCTTCTGAGCTCCGGGTCTCATAGTGCAACACCCAAGGCTACCGTTCCATGAGGACCCCGTTAAATTCTTGCTAAATGACTTTTGAAGGAGAGATTCAAATGTTTTCCATAAAACCAACAATTTTGTGGGTCTACGAGAGGATTTTAGTATAACTTTAAGGTTCTGATGGCTGCAGGGCAAGCTCTTGTCATCCATTCGAAATCAAAAAGGAATTAATCTTTTGGGGGGATAATTTGTTACAGTCTGTGCAGGTGGATGACTAGAAGATATTTAATCATTTATAATCCACCACAACTTTGCTTCAACATAATGTAAAGGTATTAAAAATTACCTTTGGATCATTTGACAAATAATGTCAGAGAAAACAAGAGAAAGAAGATGAAAGTTTGGGAGAGGGGGACATTTCTTTGCCAAGACCAAAATAAATTGTGCCTACTCTATTATGACAACTGCTTTGCCTGAGGAAGGTTGAAAGGAAGATCATAAATAAAGATGCTCATGGCCAGAGGCCCAGGTTCTGCCTGGGAGCCAACAGCCAATGCTTAGGCACGCCTTCCCTGGCCCATGCCAAACTCTAAACCATTACCAACAACTGAAGCCCCCAAGGTGACCCAGGGCTAAGATTGATCTACCCAGGTGCTGGGTGTGGACATTTATTTTAATCCATTTTACTAACAGTGAGCAGGTGGCTTGAAGGGCAGAGAATAGTTAATATAAAAATATGAGATTCTCATCACAAGGTGAACCTGGAATATGAGGGTCCCAAGAAGAACCCCAAGCTCCAAGATCAAAACCTTAAGTCCAGTTAGATATTTGAGACAGGGCAAGTAAAAGGGTCTTTGATGTACATCTATGGAAGATCCAGCTTACTTTCTGGACAGGAGACACCTCAGAGGTCAAACTTAGAAACAACTTGATGTTACATCATGCATATGGATTAAGAGCTGTCGCAAGTTGACTGATGACAAAGAAGACTTCTGAGATTCATATTTTTTAAACCTGCTGGCCTTTTCTTGTCTCTAAAATAATAATATCACAAGAAGAGATGAGCCAACTGGCAAACATCCATTAGCAAGTGGTCCTAGGGAGACCGGCTCATGCTCTGCCCCTTGGACAATGTGACACTCGGCTCCCCAAACTGCCTGTTCAGCAAACCTTCCACCCTCTGATTGTCAGCACCTCAGCACAGCAAAGTCATCCTCAGAGCAAAGAAAAGCTCAAGGAATTTGGAGAAAAATTGGTCTGAGAAGCTGAAGACAAAGGTTGTGTATGTGTATTCCTGAGTGTGCCACTCATGAATAAATGACGTTTCAGCAAACAAAGAGCAAGTCTTGTGCTACTCACCCAGTTGGACCTGTGGTAGATAACTCAGATGAAGATTCTCAAGAGTTTTTTCCTAGATCCTTAAAAATCACAGAATGTAATAGAAAAGATACCCTTCTAGACATCTCATGGGGACATTCTCCCAATTAACAAATGGTGAAATTGAGGCAAGAAAGTCAGGTGGGTAGGTGAGTAACTTAAAACAAAAGTCGGGCTGGAGAGATGGCCTAGCGGTTAAGAGCGCCGACCGCTCTTGCAGAGGACCCGGGTTCGATCCCCAGCACCCACGTGGCGGCCGAGAACCGTCTGAAACTCCAATTCCAGGAGAACTCCAGTTCCAGGGGACTCCGAGATCCGCTTCTGACCTCCGCGGCATTGCACGACACGGGTGCACAAACTTGCATGCACACAGTACATTCATACACATACAGAAATAAATAAAATTAAAATAAAAAAAAATATTAAAAAAAAAAGTCATTTGAGAATCCTGTTCTCTAAAATGCTCAGGGTTCTTTCATACATGTTATGCAAGAGAGGCATGGTGGATGGATGGATGGATGGATGGATGGATGGATGGATGGATGGATGGATGGATGGATGGATGGACTGATTGATGGATGGATAACTAATTGATGGATGGATGGAAGATGCACAAATAAATTAACCCTTAGCCTTTGTACCCCAAAGAAAATGAGATATGCCACCCATTTCCTAATCTTCAATGCCTGATTCACCATAATTACGGCAACAAAACTCCAAAGCTTGAGGATCTTAAGTCAAATTTTCAAATCATTCTTGCTAATGTGTGTCCTCATTCCTTCACTGAGCTCATCCAGTCCCACACTGCACATTGTCTGGATGCTGAGATCTCTACCTGGACCTCTATGCTAAACTTCAGATCCATTTCCAACTGCCTTTGCAACATCTACTACATGTATAAAGATGGCTCACACCATGCCTGGGACTCCTGAAAGTATGCTACCCATACTTTACCCCACTATCCCCCATCATCAGCTAATGGCCACTCTATTCTTATGACAGTTTTAAACTTAGAGCCATCAATGATTCTATTATTTCTTTTACATTCCACATCTGATTTGTACCTTGTTGGGTTTCCTCTAACAAAATAACTATTCCTCAGCACTCCTGGCTGCTACACCAATCTACCCCTGCTCCAGCCTATGATAGCTGGTCAGCAGGAGTCCTGTCCAACTCCTCAAGCCTCTTCTGCTCTGCTTGCTTCCCTCCAGGATCTTTTCAACACAGATCAGAGGAAGCTGCAATAAGTAAGGTGGCACATGTCACTCTCGGGCTCAGAATGCTTCCGGAGCTTCCCATCACTTCCCAGAGGGGAAGTGAAAATCCTGGAAATGATACACAAAGCCCCACAAGCCCCAGGTGTGCTCACGTCTGACTTGTCCTCCACTCTGTGTCTGGCCACACCAGCAGTACTCAACTCCTCTCCCAACATCAGCCCACTCGAGTCCCAGAGCCTTTGCCCACCTCGTGCCCCTGGCCTGGAACGCTTCCCCATCCCACTTCTCCCTGCTCCCTGTCTCATCTCCCACATCTCCTCACTCCAATGCCACCACTCAGGGAGGCTCTTTCAGGCCAGAATAGTTAGAATCATAGACCCTACATTCAAACAAAGACATGCTACTTCTTTATTTTGCTTACATACCTAATGATTTCATAGGCAGTCCACATTCTTCCAAGAAGTAAAGGAAAGTCAAATTGTCTCTAAAAGCACCCATTTTGTCGTCCTTGCTCTTTCTGCTTCCTTTTCATGGAAACTACATGAAGTTATGAGGCTTGACTCTTTCTTCGTTTCCCTGGAAATCGAGCTCTAAATCCAGAGTAACAGGCCAGAATTAAAGATATTGATTTGCTTAAATGAAGCACACTTTCTGACACCTAGTTTAAAGAGAAGAATCTCTCAATGCTGCCATTCTTTACTGTGCTTTGCAGCCTTGAAACAAATGGCAGGAGAATGTCATTCTTCTTGTGATTTTTCCCATCAATAATGCTTTTATTGTATTTTAATTCCCCCCTTTTAATATGAAAGCAGTAGAAATGTTTCAAAAAGCACATCTATGGCTCTGGATGAGGTAAGAGATGTTTTTGTTTCTTTCTCCGTGTGTTTCTCTTTGTTTCTCTCTCTCTTTCTGTGTTCTCTCTGGCTCTCTCGCTCTCTCTCTCTCTCTCTCTCTCTCTTCTCTCTCTTTCTCACACACACACTCCTCATGTAACATTCACACATTATTTATCTCTTCTTTCTTACTCAGAGACCAGCAATGCAATCTTGGAATTACATCAGGCTAAGATCCTTCCTCAACAAATTCAAGAGTAAAGCTCTGATGATATTCTCGTTTCCAGATTTGTTCACTTAAGGCCCCTCTTGGTCATGGGTCGTACATACCAGTGCCTTGCAGTCCACATGCTACCTCACTGATCTCCTACCTCTGCTTCACCCTGGTCATCCAGGCTGACCTAGTCTGTTTTCCACACTCACTACTTTTTGATTCATTAAAGAGCATAATGATCCAGAAATACTTGAGTCTTATTTTACACCTCACATGACTAACCAAACATTTCTTGCTACCTGTAAATTTACTTGTATCTCTGGATTCTAACTCCTTTCTGAATGATAATCACTGTTACAGCAATCTATTATTTATTGAGACCTCAGCATGTCTACGGTGGGAACCTCCTAGTTTATCTCCCAGTGCTTAACCAAAATAATCCTTTTTAGAAAGTAAATCAAAGGTTGCCAGTTTCAATTTGGAGCCCAGAGGTGAATTCTGTTAAGGTTAGAGCATGGTCCAAGTTCTACAGCTGTTCCTTTGGGTCCTTCACAAAGGTCCTTGCTTCCCTCTAAACCTCAAGCCTTCTCTTGGTCCATCCCTCCTGCCATGACACAATGCCATAGACAGGGTGGCTTATCAGCCACATATATTTGTGTCTTACAGTTCTAGAGGCTGGGAAGTCCAACACTAAGGCACGTCAGGGTTAATTCTGGTGGAGCTTGATCTTCATAAATGGTCCCTTGTATGCATCCACTCGTGTTTGCAGGAGGAAAGCAGGCTCCCTTGAGCCTCTATTAGAGGTCACCCTAGAGACTTGATCATGTCCTAAAGGCCCCATCTGCTAACACTACTACACCAGGATCTAGGTTTCAACCTAAGAATCTGGGGGCACATGCAGGCTAGACCCCCCCAACCTTGCTCCTCTCACTTACTGTGTGCCAGCAGTACCAACCTGCTTCTTGTTCAAGATAAGCTGGTTCCTGCCTTAATATCTTGGTATTATTTGTTACCTTTCCCTGAAAGCATCCCCCACATTCCTATGTTACTAACTCCTGAAAATGATCCAGATCTCATGCCTTCTTCTCAGAGGCTTTGCCTGACCACCCACATCTCCTACCATTCCCAAGACTTGGTCTCTGCGAGATTATTTTGGTGGCATTTACTGTGAGCAAGAATTCTCTTGCTTATTGACTTATTTTCTTTATTTGTAATAAGTGATAATAATAGCATCTAATTTATTGGGTATTAGGAGAAATAATAGAACATACTTAAAGTACTTAGTCCAAGTATCTGCATAATAAACAAGCAAGCCCCAGAAGCTGGTGCTGATTATCATTGATTACTGTTTTTAACCTCAAACTCATCTCATAACTTAAACATTGTGTAGGGATGGGAGAAAATAAGGGAGGAATCTCTTTGGTTCTAAGCCTTCTAGAATCTTCCAGATCAGATGGCCAGTCTCTCCATCCTCTCTGGGCTGAGATGGCATCTATTCAAATCTTCCAGATCTGCTGCTATGAATCTCCTGTTCAGAAACCAGTGCCAGTCCCCTGCCCCTGAAGACCTGACACTCCTTAATACCGCATCTCAGAAACAGACATGGGCACACACAAGGAGTTCACTTGGAATCCTGCTTAGCTTTCAAAGGAAAGAAAAGAGTTGTTGATGTTGATATTGGTGCTGCGTCTATCAAACTGTGGTGGTTTATGCTACAATTCCTGCATGCTCCCCCAGGTCCCTGCCTGCAGAAAACACACTCCATTTTATTTTGTCTTCCCCACTACTGATTGGACAGACTTTGAGGACCCTTTTAAGACATTTTGGGGTATTGTTTCCTAGCATATGTGGGCAGCATTACTACTTCCACCCCCTCAGGACTACTTAACAACATCAGCAAAGCAATTAAGGCCAGTTTTCAGGAAGATGCCAGCGGCTCTGCAGAGTCTGGATGGGAGTCTCAGCCCAATTATTTCCAGCTAGTTGTGAACTGCAGAAAAGTGGACTTTACTTCATTAGAACTTCAGCTCCCACTGATTAAAAGTCGGCTGTGTTGGAGTCAGTAAGGAAAAATGAAACAATTAAACTTGTCATCAATAAAATTGCTGCGTATTCCTCAACACAGGGTTTTACTTCTCTCCAGAGGAGTGATTAAAATGAACTGATTGAACTATAATTTGATTGACTGGAGAGCTTCCATCCATTGCCTTGAAACCAAACTTGCACTTATTGCTGTTCTTAGCTTAGGACATAAAGTTCTTCTGCATGTCTGCCAGAGTCTGGTGACAGATGCTTTGAATCCACCAGGTGCCAGCCCTGCCCAGAGACCATCGAGGAACTGTGACAAGCACAACAGTGCTCCCCTGACAAAGATGCACAGATGCCAGCCCTGGAACCTGTGTCTCCTCACATGACAAAAGGGACCTTGCTGATGTGCTTCCTCTTTGAAACGGGAAGATTATCTAAGTAGACCTGATCTATTTAACTCTGTGTGTGTGTGTGTGTGTGTGTGTGTGTGTGTGTGTGTGTTAGTTTAAGCCTGTACGTATACCATGTGTGTGCCTGGTGCCTACAGAAGCCAGAAGAAGGGATCAGATCCTCTAAAACTGGAAGTATGGATGGTTGACAGCCACCATGTGGGTTCTGAGAACTGAACGCCAGTCCTGTATAAGAACAGCAAGTGCTTTTAACCACTGAGCTATCCCTCCACCCCATTTACATGCATTCTTTTTTTTTTTTTTTTTTTTTTTTTTTTTTGAGACAGGGTCTCCCTGTAGCTCCGGCTATCCTGGAACTCACTAGGTAAGCCAGGCTGGCCTTGAACTCACAAAGACCCACCTGCCTCTGCCTCCCAAGTGCTAGGATTAAAGGTGTGTGCCACCACACCCAGCTACATGCATTCTTAAAAAGCTGAAAACTTTTTCTGGCTAGCCCAAGGGTGCTGTGACTAGAGAGAAATTAGAAATTTTTCTTGTTTCTTGTTTCTCTGGAGATGGAGAATAGGCCCAGAAACTAGGGAGTGGAGGTGCCATCTATGAGCTAAGGAAGGCTTGGGAAACAGCTTCCACCAGAATGCCAGGAAAGAACACCTTAATTTTAACCTGGGCTTCCAAGCAAGGCTGGGCCTCGGTTAACTTTTTTGAAGATAATAAATGTGCATTGTTTTAGACTGCTAAGTTTGTGTGATGAAAAATAAATGCAGAGGTCCCAGCAACTGCAGGGGCTGAGAGAGAACCAGATGCCAGGAAGGAAGCCATCTGCTGTAGACACAGCACAGGAACTCTGGGCAAGGGAGTGGGCCACATCTCATTCCATGAACGTACTGCAGAGGAATTCAAAAGCTACTGGACCTGAGCTTTGCAAAAGAGATTGCACGTCACTTCTTTCCCTTGGGCCCTATACACAGTAGGTGTTCAATGGGTGAGTAATTTAAGGATGTAGAAAACATGTTAATAGAATGAATGACTGA
Source organism: Rhizomys pruinosus (assembly GCA_009823505.1). NCBI lineage: Eukaryota > Metazoa > Chordata > Mammalia > Rodentia > Spalacidae > Rhizomys > Rhizomys pruinosus. Next base: position 3,067,124 of record VZQC01011742.1, on the reverse strand, counting down.
ATGAATGAATAAACATGAGTTGAATGAATGTTGAGTGAGTAAAATTGTCATACCCAACTTTACTAATGTGGACAGTTGGACATTTGGTCAGGAAACTATATCTATTTTTAATATTTTAAGTTTTATTTTTATTTTATGTGTCTGAGTGTATTGGCTGCATGTATATAAGTGCACCCATCTCTTGGAATGCCTGTGGAAGTCAGAAGAGAGTATAAGATCCCCTGGAACTGGAGTTAAAATGGTTGTTACCTGGCACATGAATGCTGGGAGTCAAACCGGGGTCTCCTGCAAGAGCAGTAAGTGCTCTTTTTTAAATTTTATTTATTTTTTATGTGTATGAATGTACTGTCTACATGTAGGTTTGTGCACCCTTGTCGTGCAATGCCGAGGAGGTCAGAAGAGGGTGTCGGATTCCCCTGGAACTGGAGTCAAAGATGGTTCTCAGCCACCATGTGGGTGCTGGGAATCGAACCCGGGTCCTCTGCAAGAGCAGCTGGCACTCTTAACCGCTAGGTCATCTCTCCAGCCCCAAGAGCAGTAAGTGCTCTTAACCACTTAACCATCTCTCTCGCCCCAGAAACTATATTTTACACTACAAAACCATGGAAACCAAGATAAAAGACTAGTAGGAGAAAAGCACAGGCCACCTCCTAATTTCTTTTACTCTTCTGGGTACTTTGTGCCCTTCCCAAGCATTTATGTAAGATTTGTACCTATGTTCCCAATTTCTGTGGGTTCATGAAATATGAGTTGAACCTTATGCTTGCTAATCAGCTCCATAGCAGAGCACCATGGATTGGGTGGCCTAAACATAGGGGTTTATGGAGGAAAAAGCCCAAGACCAAGGAGTCAGCCAATTCCATGTCTTCTCAGAGTGCTCTTGATGGCACAAAAACTTCCTGTCATGTCTATATGTGGCCATTCCTCAGTACACCAGTGTCACTATCTCTCTCCCTCATCTTAAAGACCACTAATCCCATCATAAGGTCCACACCCTCATAACATCTGCCCCTATTTCCTTTCAAAGTCTCGACTCTATATACCATTATGCTGATGGTTAAAGACTTAATAGATGAATTTGGGGAGGACACAGTTTCACACTATGGCAGCTGTGCTACCTTGATGGCATCACTTAACCAGAGCAACCTCCCTTGACTCATCTGAGAGTCAGGGCTTAGAGACAGGGACCAGGCATCCCTCACTGAGGGGTTCCTATAGCCTAGGCTCTATGCAGAGTGTTCTGTGGGCATTAAAGCTTTTACCATTCCCAGTAAGTCCATCTAGACTGAGAGTGAATTATCACTTCCATTTCATATATAATGGTGTGAGGCTTAGGAAAATACAGGGATTTGTCCAAGACTACAGTGGCATAGACAAAATTCTGACTCAGCTCTGTGTGAGTCCAGAACTGGGGTTCTTAACCAAATTCCAGGGAATATTATAGACCAGACTGATGTCATGGTTGCTTGAAAATTCTAGGAAACTAGGCAAAAATAGTGTAAGCTCTGTGAACCTTCTCTCAGGATTCAAAGGGAGCTTTAAAATATCTACAAATGAGGACTGGAGAGATGGCCTAGCGGCTAAGAGCACCAACTGCTCTTGCAGAGGACCCGGGTTCGATCCCCAGCACCCACATGGCGGCCGAGAACCGTCTGAAACTCCAGTTCCAGGAGAACTCCAGTTCCAGGAGAATCCGACACCCTCTTCTGACCTCCGCGGCATTGCACAACACGGGTGCACAAACTTGCATGCAGATAGTACATTCATACACATACAGAAATAAATAAAATTAATAAAAAAAATTTTTAAATCTACAAATGAGTAACCAAGGTCCTTGTATGTGTGTGTGTATGTGTGTGTGTGTACATGTGCAGACACTGTGGAGAACTGCCATTATACAATAGAAATGTAACACATGGAACGAAGCCCAGCCAAGGCCTGCCATTCTCACGGAGTCCCCTAACAATTGATGCCTGCTGCCATTTTCCACTGGATGAGAAATGTGATTTCTGTATGTCAGGCAACAGTCCTTAAAAGGCCTCCAGTGATTCATATTTCAATGTGTATTTAATCCACACTGGCAAACAGCCTATGTGGGGCCTCTCCAATTGCCTTCTTCCTAGCAACCAAGGCCTTTTGTCATCACAGCATCAAATGAGCTCATGGTCGCTTTGCGTGTGGACCTCTCGGGAGCCTGACACCAGGGCCTGCTTCTCCTCTGCAGCTCAATACATCGAAGGGAAAACGAGTCAATGTGGCCTCCATCTTGAGAATGATTCAACATCAAAGGGCTCTGTCCATCCTGTTTCTCACAGTCCTCTAATACAACCCAGTATGTCATGTTTCTTCGAAACAAGGAACTTGGAAAGATTAACCTGGTGTTGGGGCTAAAACAAAACTGTTATTTCTCTCCTCTGAGGCAGGGGCCCTTCACCCATCCTCTGTACAAGCGTCCAAGGGGTCCATTCTTCAGCTCCCATAATGGGAGGGAGAAGGACAGAGTAAAAAGAGAAGGGAATTTGTGCTTCATTCAACTCTGCAGATAGACCTTCTGGTCTCCCCCGTAGACTCCTGACTGGCTCCCAAGCTTTCACACAGCACTCCTATGCCAGCAACTTCCTAGACTAGACTCCAGCCAGAATCACATCTACATGTCATTTCTTGCTGCCTCAAACCCACACTTTCCTGCTTGATCCCCCACGTGACACACCTCCCCATTCTTTTTTTTTAGTAAAATACTTTCATTGAGGTTGTATGTATTTCATACATCCTTTTTCAGTCCAATTTAGACATATTCCCCTTTTCCTGCCCCCCCCACGCCAGTTCATACATTCTGCCATATATGTCTTGCACCTTTTTCTCGGTCTTTTTAAAAGTTTTTCTCTGCAGAGGTTTATTGTATGGGGCAGAATTTAACTGTTATATTTCTTTTTATCTGAAAGCAACTGTGCTGATATAATGTGAACCTCCCCATTCTTATCTCACTGTTAATCTGTCTCAGGAAACAGCGTCTGTCTTTCTAGGATGCCACCCTGCTCCCTTTCTCTACCTCAATGTCCAACTGACCAGTCAGATTACATGACTAGACTCCACGAATACACATCAGGTCTATCCGCCTCTTTCCATCCCTGCTGTCTTTGAGATAGTCACTTGAAATACTGAAGACTCCCCTTTCCTTTTCTTTTCCTTGCTGTGGATGAACCCAGTGCCCTGCATGTGCTAGGCAAGTACTCTTCACTGAGAACACCTCTAGCTCCCGAAGAACCTTCTTTGGGCTGTGCTCTGCCCATGGCTGTTCTTACCTGTCTTCCAAATTAGTCACTTTACAATATCAAGAGTGATCTTTTAAAAACAAAAAACTGATCATACTCACTCTGCTTTTAAAATGCTTTGATGACTTCCCTTAAGCTCATCTACCATTAACTCCAAAGCTTTCTGCTCTAGTCATATCTTAAACTATCCCTATCTGGGACACATTCTTTGCCTCCCCAGTCAATACTGGATATGACCAACTACCCCTCCCAAGCATTTCCAACCATCTTTGTGCTCCCAGAGACAAAGTCCATGAAGAATTTCAGACACTTTTCTGGAATCTGTTATAAATATTTTGTGTCCTGTGTCATATACCATAGGTCCATTTGATTCCCATGCAACTATGGAGCTCTTGAGCACCAACTAGCAATCTACCTCATAGGCATTACAGTATCTCTCTCTGTCCAGACATAGTGTCCAAAGGCACATGGCCCTTCAGCTATTAACTGGTACAGCCCAAAGTGCACTCAGACAATACCCACAAAGGGTGACCCCTCCCGTCCTCTGGCTGGGGGGGGGGGTCAGTGGGTAAATTCTGTAGCTTCCTGCTCTTCAGGGAGACTGTTCTGTGATACAGTTTACAAGTTCCACAGGGGGACCCCAGTGCCCATCACTGACTCTTTTCCTTCTCTCCTTCTTTCTGCCTCACTCTGCTTATTTGGATCACCCACAATTAAACCATTTACACCCAACTCTGTGTCTCAGCCTCTTTCAGAGGAAGCTAAATTAAGAAAGGCTCAACTTTCCTGTGGTTAGTCATCATCTGGGGAGCACATGTTCCCTGCTGGCTCAAGCTAAAAAGGAAAGAAAAGCCAGCGCTGCTTCTGAGTTGCATCCCAAACCCTAGTGACTTCAGCAGCATAGATCTCAGCCATGAGAAACCTGCCCAATGGGGTCCATCTTCCCTGAGCCGCAGACACCATCAATGAGCATGAAACTGTAGTTTGGCACCCTTTGCTCTGAACATCCTAGTCCTCTTAGCCTGACACTGGGAGCTTTTCCAACTTACTCTTCTCCTTGTAGTGGTCTGTCTGGAATACCACACCTATCTCCTGGTGGAAAATCAGCACTTCCAACCCCAGGGCCTGCGCTTCCTAATCCTCCATCTTTTTTCTCAGGAACGAGCTTCAGTCAAGCAATTCAATCTATGAAATCCCACTTGGCCTTGCACTTAGAAAGGCCATGGGCTTAGTTCACTGTTGAGTATGACCACTCAACCTAGTTTTGATGGAGAGGCCTACATTTCATTTTGCAGTGGACCTTGCAAATGATGTAGCCAGACCTGTGCTACAGTATATGAGATTTGACTTTCAAAATCAGCCAAGATTACATATATAAATATATATTGTATTTACCATTATACAAGAAGATTTATTGTATTCTTTATATCATTGGGGTCTGAGTAGTACAATAATGACCATCTGCACACTGGAGAAAGTAAGAACCCAGTAGCTACTCAGTCCAAGAAGCTGGACATCTCAGATCAAGGGGAGGCAGTGATGCAGCCCAGCCTGAGTCTAAAGACCTGGAGGCTCTGTGGAAACCTTCGGGTGCTAAATCCACATGGAAAGGCTAGAGGAGCTGGGATCTGATGTCCATGGGTACTAGCAGCAGCCACAGATCCTCTTCCTTGGGAGAGGCAGTTTGCACAACTGTCTGGCTCTGTCCACTTTTACTTCACCACAGTCTCCAGCCAAGTGGACAGTGTTGTCCACATTTGGGGTGTCTTTCCACTAAGTTACTGCCCCTCCTCTCAGCCCTCTCTGAGAACACCCAAAAGTTGTGTTTACTCATCTCCTACGCATCTCTCAATCCAGTCAGGCTGATAAGATGAACCATTATAAATAATAACTCACCATATGGATTGTTGAGAAATTTCTATCTATCACATCAGGGCAGAATCTCACTTTTCCATACACATCTCATACCAGAACATTTTTAAATCAAAATTGGTTTCTTTGAGAGGAGAAGAAAATTGTTTCAAGGCTCTGCCCAGTTCCTTGGGGAATTTGGAACCAGAGCAGAGTTTATCTGGAGGAGCCCATACAGTCCCAGATACCCCTAAATATTGTCTAGGTGTGAAGGCTCTATCTGTGAGCTTCAGGAGGGAACTTCCAAGAGTGCTTTTCTAACCCCCTTTACTGAGTCTCAATGTCTTATTTTAGTATTTTGCAGGTCTTTAAATACCCATGGTTTATTTATGAACTGAGCGTTATTAACTGTTTGAAACTTCATTAAGCCCTTCCCTGGGGATAGTCTCGGCTGAGGCCCTTTTAGATGATCCCTCCCCAAATATCTGTCTAATTTAGATTTAATAGAACAGTTTATTGTATGTTGATAAAATAATAATGAATTAATAAAGCCTTCACTGAGACTTAGGTAACAGATATATAATCTATTGCCGCAAAGTACCATGCAAATGTTTTTAATAATCAGCATTTAATATGCAGCAATCCAGACGTAAATCCAGCCTAACCACACATTTGGAAATTCATTTTAAGCAGCTCATGAGTTTCTTGAAGATGAGAAAACCTTGGGAATGACGGGGCAGCAGGCCATCTGGTGTACTTGTACCTCTTAAAGCCTAGTTAAAAATTCAGGGGTCTAACCCAGGAAAGGCCAAGAATTAATTCACTGGCCAGAAAAATGTCCCTAGCTTCCTCTCCCCAAGAGGGGGGTCTGTGGATTCTAGCTAATTCAGGCATGTATTTGAAGATGTTTCAACAATAAAATGAATCAAGGCTACTCCTAACCAGACGATTCCAAACCCAGGTTTGTTTAAAGCTTGAGAACTGCTACTGAAGGGCTCTGGGAGAGGGCAAGCGATGAACCAAGACTCCACGTACCTGAGATGGCCAGTTCGCACCTGCTGTTTGCTCTCTTCCTCTCGGACTCGCCCCCAAACTAGAGTTTTCTAGTCAGGGAATGACACTAAATCTTTAGCACAAACACCACAATCAGAATTATCATTTCTCTTCTTTTTCTATACCTTAACTTTAAAAGAATATTGGTGCTTGGGTAGATTACACCTTTGGGTCCTCTTGGATTTGTACAAAAGGTTACATCTCATATTGTAGGCTTTTTAATGTACTCGGAAAGTCTCTCCTCAAAAAAAATTATAAATAGAGCTACCATATGATCCAGCTATTCCACTCCTGGGCATATACCCAGAGAACTCTATATCCTACCATAAAGAGATTTTCACATCCATGTTTATTGCTGCTCTATTTATTGTAACAAGGAAATGGAACCAACCAAGATGTCCATCTTGGATAATGGAAATATGGTACATATATAAAATGGAATAGTATCAGATCTAAAGGAAAATAAAATCATGAAATTTTCAGGAAATAGACCTAGAGTGTATAATATTAAGCAAAGTCACCCAAACTCAGAAAGAAAAAAATGCATGCAAAAAAAAAAGAAAAGAAAAAAGACAAAGAAAAAAAAAGAAAAAATTCATGTTCTTCCTTGTATACAAATCCTAACCTGTAATGTGCTTGAGTGTGTGTGTGTGCGTGTGTGTGTGTGTGTGTGTGTGTGTGTGTGTAGACAGTTGCAAGTGTGGGTTAGGATAACATTTAGAAAGGATGATACCAGACTGCCATTGTTGGACTACCCAGGCTGTATCACAGAGACCAGTACAGGTAAATCAAGACAGGACACGGTGCTTACTGGACTTCATTTGGTGACGGTGGAAAGGGAAAACTCCAGTGTGGAGCACAAGCGCAGAACTGATGGTGGTTTGGGCTTGCCAAGGAGGAGCCTTCAAACATGACATCTTTCAGCCTAATAAAGAAAAAAAAATCATAAGCTGAAGATGCTAAAACCTATGATATATGTGGCATGCATATGTGCATATTTTGGAATGATGCATATTGGAAGGAATAAAAACAACAACAACAGAAAGACTTCAAAGAACTGACTGAAATGGTGAACTTCTACTAGAAACAGTAAACTTCTTCATCGAGAATTTTGAGAGGGACTGAGAGAAGGATGAAGAATATTTTTGGCAGAACTCTGGTGGGGCAGGGGGAAAGAGGGGGGTCTAGATTTGATTTGTAATTTTGTATGAAATGCACAGAGTTTCAATAAAACATTGGCTTTGAAAAAAAAAAGAAAGGATGATACCAGGTGATGAGGAAAGATGGAATGCAAGTAGAAAGACAAGCGCATCTGAAAGAGGACATGAAACTAATTGTTCTTCTAGTTTCAACTCTGTTGGGTTTTTCTTTCTTTCATAGTAGATAATTACATAAAAATGTAATTGACATTGAATGTGTAAAACCCTACCTAAAGGTCCATGGTTTCAAAATGTGTATTCTAACACTCTAACTGTATAGAAGTTCCCTGAGATGTATAGAATTTGGGGCTCGGCAAGGGCATGAGCAGTTATCATAAGCTGTGTGATACTTTTATTTGTGAGTTTATTACAATAAAGTGATTTTTATTTTTTAATTAATTAATTTTTTTACTTTTTTTTATTCTTCTATGTGTATGAGTGTACTGTCTACATGTAGGTTGGTGCACCCATGTTGTGCAATGCCGCAGAGGTCAGAAGAAGGCATCAGATTCCCCTGGAACTGGAGTTAAAGGCGGTTCTCAGCCGCCATGTGGGTGCTGGGGATTGAACCCAGGTCCTCGGCAAGAGCAGTCGGTGCTCTTAACCACTAAGCCATCTCTCCAGCCCATAAAGTGATTTTTAATTGAAAATTTTTAGAAAAGAACTGGGCATGGTGGTACACACCTTTAATCCCAGCAATCGGGAAGCCAGTGGTGAGCATATCTCTGTGAGATGGAGGCCACCTTGATCTACATAGTGAGTTCCAAGTGAGCTGGGACTACAGCAAGACCCTGTCTCAAAAACCACGAAGTAATTAATTAAAATAAGTTAAATTTAAAAAGAAAATCTCCAAGGGAGAGGAAGCAAGATGTTACATTAAACCCTTTCTAGGCTCCCCCAGCCCAGCACTTGAACAATGTCACTTCACAGACACAAGCTAATGCAAACCCAAATCGTCTCCACCACGGGCTAGCCTAACCATCTCCACCATGGGCTAGTCTAACCATCTCCACCATGGGCTAGCCTAACCATCTCCACCATGGGCTAGCCTAACCATCTCCACCATGGGCTAGCCTAACCATCTCCACCATGGGCTAGCCTAACATCTCCACCATGGGCTAGCCTAACCATCTCCACCATGGGCTAGCCTCAGGGCCTGAGGCTCCCACCAGCTTCACATTTCCTTAGAATTAACTTGTAAAAACAGGGCTAGAAATAATAGCTTGGTGGTGCAGCACACACCTGTCACACACAAACCCCTGGACTCCATCCCCAGAACTGCCAAAAACATTGTTTATCTTTATTTAAAGCCAGAAGTTGGTGGAATGATAAAAGTACTGAGTTTAAAAACCCACAACCTACAACTCAAGTTCAAGTGCACCATCTTAATAGCTGCATAACGTGGGAAAGCCCACTTCCTTCTGTGTGTCTCAAGAGAGGAGGATGGTTTTCAGGGCCTTGATGTGTGGCTTTCAGTTCCTGCTCTCTGCCCCAAGGAAGTGCAACGTTCAAGTTCATTAGTAGATACACTCGCTTAGCATGGATTAGCTTGCTCAACCCAGAAATCTGTGGAGCAGAGAGAAGGTCACCACCACTGGCAATTTTGAAGCTAAACTGGGGACTGAGGTAGTTCTGGGAGGTAAGTTCTGGCTACAACAGTCACCCAATAGGGTGCTCTGGGTGTTGGTGGATGAGTTGTAAATATCCTTGGAACAAAAGGAAGGAGAATGCAAGGGGCAGAGCCTAAATCTTCCCTTGGCTTGCCTTCCCTGGGCTAGGCTTCTGGCCAAGACTGACCTCTGGTCATGGGGAATGAGAAAGCTATGTAACTCATTCAGGAAGAACTCAGTATGTACCAGCACAGTACTTGAAGCCATTCCTGGCAAGTTCTTATCCCCACTGCCTTCATGTCCTCATCTAGAAATTGGAACTGATAAGCTTCCCAGATCTATTGCAAGAATCAAATGAGTTCATATACATAAGCCTTAGTTCATGGAGGGCTTGCTGTCCTCCATCTCCTTTCACCCCATGCCTCTAAATTAGAGTTAGTGGAGATGGGGAAATTGCAGGGATAAAAAGGCTAGACCCTGCTTCCTCCAGCTCCAGCTTCTTCAGTGCTCCCCATGCCTCCCTAAAGATCCTGCCATCTCCCAGGCTGTCAGTGAAGAGCAACGAGTTAAAAACCTATTCTGCTGACCATACCAAAGTCTCCATCCTAGACAAAAGGGAGAACTGCCACCTACCATAAAAGTTCTGCAGGAAGACTGTGTAAGGATCAGGCTTGTGAGATAATTGTTACAGGGACCAGATAAGCATGTTCCCACAAGCTGCAGGAAGACTGTGTAGGGATCAGGATAGATATGTGTTTTAAAATAACTGTTGCAGGTAGTCAGTGCAAAGGCCAGATAAGTATGTTCTCACAACCCAACAATCCCAGGAACTATGTCTTTGACAACCCAACAATCCTGGGAAATATACCATGAATCTTAACCCCCTTTACCCCCTGCCCTCAGGGTTCTTACAAGCCCACCAAACCCACAGCCTACCCCGCCCCGCGCATTTTTGCTGAATTATACAAGCCCACTAATCCTGCAACGCCAAGGCTTGGAAACCCGCCTGCTTGCGATCTTTCCCTTTAAATTGAGTGCTTGTATGGAGCCTCGGGGCTCTTCCCAGTCCTGCTGCACCAGGTATGGGAACAGCCTTGGCTTAAGCTAGCTAATAAAAAGATTCTATGCCCTTGCATCACTGTCTGTCTCCTGGTGGTCTGTGAGGGTCTTGGATTCAGGGCATAACACCAGGTCAGGGTTAATGCCAGGGACAATGGCCTTGGAGAATGTACCCCAGGTGGCAACTCCAGTTGCTGCCTCCTCATGCTAGATAGCTTCAGTTGTCAACTTGACACACTGGGAAGAAGAAACCTCGATTGGGGAATTGTCTCTATTAGATTAACCTGTGGGCGTATCTGTGAGGCATTTTCTTGATTGCTGAATGATGGAGAAGGGCCAGCCCACTGTGGGTGTGCACACCCTGGGCAGGTGGTCTTGGGTTGTGTAAGTAAGCAGGCTGAGCACAGACCAGAGGAGCAAGCCAGTAGCCAGTGTTCCTCCCTGGTCTATGTTTCAGCTTCTGCCTCTAGGTTCCTGCCCTGCTTTAGCTCCTACCTTGGCTTCCCTCCATGATGGATTTTAAACTGTGTAGTAAAAGAAACCCTTTCCTGGGGTTGGAGAGATGGCCTAGCGGTTAAGAGCGCCGACCGCTCTTGCAGAGGACCCGGGTTCGATCCCCAGCACCCACATGGCGGCTAAGAACCGTCTGTAACTCCAATTCCAGGAGAACTCCAGTTCCAGGGGAATCCAAGACCCTCTTCTGACCTCCGTGGCATTGCACGACAAGGGTGCACAGACCCGCATGCAGACAGTACATTCATACACATACAAAAATAAATAAAAATTAAAAACAAAAACAAAAACAAAAGTTAAAAAAAAAAAGAAACCCTTTCCTCTCCCAAGTTGGTTTTGGTCAGTGTTTTATCACAGCAATGGAAAGTAACTATAACACTCCTGTAGGGAATTTTTCTTCACTTAGAGGCTCTGAAATCCAAGGGAGAACTTATAGTGTTAGTTTATAGCCCTGCAACAGGCACCTACCTAACACTTGTCTGTGTTTCCGGATGTTTATGTGCACAGATGCACCTATACCTGTGTATATATGGCTGTGTATACATGGGAATGTGTATACACAGACACAAGTGCCTGCTCATGCATTTACAAATCTGTACACATGTGCACTCATACAGCTAAGTGCATATACAGAGTCCTGTACATAAAGACTGAAGTACATATAACCACAGAGAGGCAAATATAAACACTTATATGTATACCAACTAAATGTCACTAGGAATAGTTACTCTGTTATAAACTGTGCATCTATGAACTAACACACATGTTCAACACCTTTAAGAACCAAACCCTGGAAGCCATGCCCAGACCCAGATTTAGCTGGAAGTCAACTCTAGAAGCTGTACTAGTAGTCAGCATGAATGAAAGAGGTAGCAAGGGGGGCTGTGCCCTGTGGCTACTGGGAAGGCCCACCTATCAGAGACCTCGTGGAAGCACTCTGCTGTCCACAGAGAGCCAGGCAGAAGCTCACTACCTATAGCAGCACTTAGTTCCCACCCCAGCTTTCCTACCTGCTATGAAGAGGAATTTGCCAGGAATTTGCTAGGAATTCTTGGCTGATCAAGGCTGGCCAAGAGTATGGTAAATTTCATCCTGATTCAGCTCACCAGTGGAACAAGAGTGAAATTTAACTGGTCACAGCCAGACTTCCCCAGGAATTAGGAGCAGGGAGAGGCCCTAAAGAGATGCAGCGTAGCCCTACAGACTCTGCCTGGGGAAGTTCTGACAAGTATCTCCCTATCTGCAGATTCTGAGGCATCCATCATTCCTTGCTCCCATATGCCTTCCCATCACCCCCCCCATGTCAACCTAGGACCAACATCCCCTCATGGCACCTGCTGCTCACTGCAAGACAACATCTGGATGCCTATTGATGACTGTGCTTCAAGCAATTCCTACTGCTGGTTGTCTGGACCCTAAAAGAAGAAAAGTAAGCCTGCTATGGGAATTGTGGCCACCTGACTCCCTAGGGTGACAAAGGATGTCAGCAATCAGGAATTCCCCAGTGTCTCCCATGTTTTGTCAGCCATCATACAAAATACATACAATAGGCTTACATTCAAATATTCCTAAGGGACTGGGAAGGTGGCTCCATCAGTAGTGTGCTTGCTGCACAAGCATGAGGACCTGAGTTTGGATCCCTGGCACTGTGGAAAATGCTTGGAGCTGCAGCACACACTGTAACCCCAGCTGAGGGCTGGGAGCTGGAGACAGGCAGATCTCTGGAGCTTATTGGCCATCGAGCCTAACCGAATCAATGAGATCCAGCTTTAGTGAGAGACACTGCCTCAAAAGATAGAATCAGATGCTAGAGAGATGGCTCAATGGTTAAGAGCACTGGTGGCTCTTGCAGAAGACCCAGGTTTGAATCCCAGCACCCACATGGCAGCTAATAACCATCTGTAACTCCAGTTCCAGGGAATCTGATATCCTCTTCTGTCCTCCACAGACATTACATACATGCAGGCACCACACACACACACACACACACACACACACACACACACACACACTCACACTCACATCTTCTTAGAGTGAGTAGTATGTTTATTCTTAGGTGCTGTTACCAAAAGAAGAGCTCTTGTACACACACACACACACATTGATGATGTGCACTCCAGATACTGGGTACCCTGCAGACTTCTCACTCAGCTGGGCCCCTGGGAATGAGAGTTCATACTCCCCTTCTAAACCCAGCAAGTAAACAGCGCTGGGGCAGGACTTGTGCACTGTGATAGGCAGGGCTACTAGGAACAGCCTTGAAGTCATAACCAGCCCCGGAAATTGAGGAATTAATGAATTGCCTGAAGAGGCGCAGGATGTGGAGATGCAGTTTGGTCCAGAAACTTGAAACAAGGAGCTGACAATTGAGATGCAAATCCTACTGCCTGGTCTGTTTGGAGAGGGCTGTAGGTCCAGATGACAGGTTGGCCCCTCCAGTCTTCACTATGCTAGGACCCTCAGGAGAAGCTCCTTCCTGCCTTCTACCCTGTCCCTCTACGGCCCATGCTCCAGTGTGGGAAGACAGCTTCTGTCTTTGGGTCCTCCCCAGTTCCATGCCTCTGCACCTTCTGTTCCCAAAGAAGTATTCTCATCCTGACTCCCAAATACCCTTCAAGTCTCAGTTTAATGCACTTCTCCTCCAAGTAGCCACTTTGGCCTAACTGGGGTTAAGTATCCTTGAAGTTTCCTTGGTGTGGGAATGTTTACTTTCTTCTTAATTTCTCCACCAGACTGCATGAGCTTTTAAAGAAGAAAACACTTATTTATCTGATTTTTCTTTATATCCTTAGCTGTGGTGCAGGACCTGACACGTAGCAGATGCTTAAAAGGATCAGTTCCTTTTTAATTTATTCTTGTATGTGTATGAATGTACTGTCTGCATGTAGGTTTTACACCCATGTCATGCAAAGCTGTGGAGATCAGAAGAGGGCGTCAGATTCCCCTGGAACTGGAGTCAAAGACAGTTCTTAGCTGCCATGTGGGTGCTAGGGATCGAACCCAGGTCCTCTGCAAGAGCAGTCGGCGCTCTTAACTGCTAGGCCATCTCTCCAGCCCCATGCACAAACCTACATGCAGAGAGTACCTTCAAACAAACATAAATTTAAAAAAATTTTTTTTTTTAATTTTAAAAAAGGATCAGTTCCATACAGGTGCACCAACTGTTAGCAGGTATCCAGTCATAGAAACAGTTTGGTCTTTGGAACCAGATCACCTGGTCACATCCAGATCCTCCCACTCCTTAATAATGGGAATTTTGTAAGTGTCCTTGTCATCTCTGTATCTCATAGCTTCCCATCTAGAAAGGCAGAATAGTAATATGACTATTGCAAGGAATAAGTGGGTTAATATGTGTACAGTGTTTAAATAGTGGCTAGTTTATAGGGGGCACTCCATGCCTGGTAACCATTACTATTACATCAAATGAGTCCAAATCCATCTGTACATTGCCTGTCATTCTAGAGACATCTCTACTAAATCAAGTCCCCCCTGGGGGGGGGGGGACAAGAAATGACTGGACTTAGCCTTTTGTAACAGTCCATCCTTGGAGGCCTACAACCATCCCCCACCCCAATTTAGGCTGAGTGGACTTTATTTACAAGAGCCTAGTTAATCAAGTCCATCTGTAATGTAAATGTGCTTCTCATTATGCGAATAGAGCACTAGACATGCAAATCCATAAGCATTTGCATGCCTAATGCAACAGTACTTGTCCATCCTGTTCTGTTGCTATTTACTATCTAGTTTTTATGACTTATGGATTTTCAACCCTTTAAATTTATATCAGCACCGTGACATATCTGCAAGCAGCGACAGTTTTATGAGCAGTAAAAAAGCTGCAGCACACCACCACTAAATACTAATGACATAAATGGTAGCTGTAATGGCCCCTATTTTTATTACAGTACCAAACCTCAATATATCGCAATTACCTCTGCACTCAGAGCAGACCAAAGCACACTGTACAGGACCCATCCAGAGGGCCAAGAGAAGAGCAGCAGGTTCCAGTTGCAGCCAGCCTGTAGCGCTGAAGAGCTGAGGTCAGCAGGTGCTGGGGGAACTTCCTCTGATGTGCCTGAAGGCTGAGGCAGGTCTCACGAGCCCCAGGGGTGGCTCAGAGGTAGATGGTTAACAGGTGCTGCCATCCACTCCGCCATTCCCTGGAACAAGACTGGAAGAGGGAAGAAAGCAGCAGGTGTGCTCAGCCCTGGCCCCAAGTGAGTCCCTAACTTGCTACATGACTCTGAACGAGCCCCTTCCCTTTCTGGACATAGACTCCCCATTAGGAGGGGTAGAAATGCTTATCTCCAAGGATCGTCTAATGCCGACATTCTGGAACTAACTCCATTGGAAAAGCCAAGCTCAAGATTTAGCCATTAATTTTCTACAGAATGAAAATATATCCACGAGGACATTTTTATGCCTGGTTTTATAAGTTCTGATTTTGCACCTTAAAATAATAACACCTTGAATTTATTTTATGGCACTTTCTGTCTAAAACACTTTTCTGGCTTGTTAATGGCATTTATTCTCAGTATCCCTAGAGGATTGCCCTTTCTATGTGCAAGTAGAGAAACTGAGGTAAGGGGAATAGAGTTGCCAAAGGTTATATAGCACATCAGAGTCACTATCAGCATTAAACCCCTGGGTCTTTTATGAGTTACCTTCTATTAAATTATGTTCGAAAGGCCACCCTTTCCCAGATCCATGAGTTGGAATGATGCTGTTCTAGTTTGGTTTCTGATGCTGAAAATAAAAACACTGATTAAGCTGGGCGTGGTGGTGCACGCCTTTAATCCTAGCACTCGGGAGGCAGAGGCAGGTGGATCTTTGTGAGTTCAGAGTGAGTTCCAGGACAGCTGGGATTACAGGGAGACCCCATCTCGAAAAGACCAAAAAAAAAAAAAAAAAACACCATTGATTATGCTGGGCATGGTGGTGCACACCTTTAATTCCAGCACAGCAGAGGCAGGCGGATCTCTGTGAGTTCAAAGCCAGCCTGGTCCTCATAGAGAGTTCCAGGACAGCTGGGGCTTCAGGGAGACCCTGTCTCAGAAAGACAAAAAAAAAACACTGAGCCGGGCGTGGGTGTTGCACACTGCCTTTAATCCTAGCACTCGGGAGGCAGAGGCAGGCGGATCTTTGTGAGTTCAAGGCCAGCCTGGTCTACAGAGAGTTCCAGGACAGCTGGGACTACAGGGAGACCCTGTCTCCAAAAGAAAAAAAAAAAAAAAAAAAGATGAGAAAAAAAATGATTAAAGTGGGATGGGTTATTCAGCATACAGTTTGGTCTATCATTAGGGGAACTCAAGATAGGAACATGGACAGGGACAGGAGGCCAAGATGGAAGAAGTGAGCTGGTCAGAAGACTTGAAACAGACTTAAAGGGGAAGAAGAGGGGGCTAGAGAGATGGTCTAGTGGTTAAGAGCACCGACTGCTCTTGCAGAGGACCAGGGTTCGATCCCCAGCACCCACATGGCAGCTGAGAACCGTCTGTAACTCCGAATCCAGGAGAGCTCCAGTTCCAGGGGAATCTGACACCTTTTCTGACCTCCTCGGCATTGCATGACACGGGTGCACAAACCACCATGCAGACAGTACATTCATACACATTAAATAAATAAATAAATAAATAAATAAATAAATAAATAAATAAATAAATAAACTTTTTTAAAAAGGGGGGGGGAAGAAGAGCATCCATAACAGCCAATTTCTCAGTGAAAGGCCAGTCATATTTGCACTCACTCCCCTCTAGACTGTTAGCTCTCTGGAGATGGATGGAGTCCTATTGGGTGGACACAGCAGCTGGCACAAAGAAGGCATCTCATGGATGTTTCCAAAGCAGTATTACACCTCTAGCACTCCCCACTTCTCCCTCTCCTCGGGTGATTAAAATCCATTCCTAGACTGAATTACATGCAGGAAAGGCAAATCTACACCTTGAAAAAGGACAAAGTGCTACCCTTTCCACAATGGAAGTGGTTCAACGCAATCAGCCTGCCATCAGGTGGCTGGATAGTCGTGCCAACAAATGATGTCCCGTGCTTCGAGGGTAGGTCTTTCCCCACCCAGTTAATCCGCACTAGCAACAGCCCCACTACCCAGCGGTGTGTCTCCTAGGAGATTCCAGACCCCATTGTTGTGATTTTAATGTGAAATGACCCCTGTGTGCTTGAGCATCTGATCACCAGCTGTTTGGGAAGGTTGTGAAACCTTTAGGAAGTGGAGGCTCACTGGAAGAAGGGGTCACTAGGCGTGGGCCTTGAGGTTGTCCAGTGCCGGCCCACTTCTTGCTCCTGTTGCCATGATGGAATGAGTCCCTTGAACTGGAAGCCAGCATAAACCTCTTCCTCTTCTACACTGCTTCTTCTCCGATATTTGGTCCCAACAACGAGTAATTAATATACCCATCAAACTGACAATCAAGTTTAATCATCACAGACTGCCATAGCAAATCCCTGTCAACTGAATAGCTTGAATCCGTGCCATCCTCTGGCGTTGTCAGTTCCAAGGTGGCATCAGGGCTATGCTCCCCCTGTAGGCTCCCAGCAGAAGTCCTGGCTGACAGTTCTGCTGACTCCTGGCACTCCTTGGTTTGTTGTGGTGACATGTCACTCTGCCTCTGTCTTCTCTCGGAGCATTATCTCCATGGACACTTCTTTCATGGACATCAGTCATATTGGCTTATGAGTCCAACCCACTCTATATATACTTTTCTCAATGTATGGTTTATAATATACTGTCATTATGTGTTAAATTCCAATTTTCAAAAAAGAAAATAAAACATACTTCCCCCTATATGCTTACATATTGTCTCTTTTTTTAAGAATGTCAGTCAATGGATTTAGGGCGAGCCCTAAATCTTCTGCTATCATTTCATGATCCTTAACCCAATGACAGCTGCCAAATTGCTGTTTTTAAGTACAGACCCCATCATAGTTACTAGAAGTTAGGGCTTGTATAAATCTTTTTGAAGTACATTATTTAACCCACTGCACTTACTAAATAGTTTGAAGATTTTTTTAATGCTTACAGGTGTTTTGCCTGGATGTGTGTAAATGCACTTGTGTCATGCAGTGCACACATAGGCCAGAAGATGGCATTGGATCCCCTGGAACTAGAGCTAAGGACAGTTGTCAGCCACCATGTGGGTGCTGGGAACTGAACCCAGATCCTCTGGAAGAGCAATCAGTGCTCATAAGTGCTGAATCCCAACTTAGAGGCAAGGAGCCCTTACCTTTTGTGGGGCCTTGGATCCCCTGTTGGCCAGGGTATCCAAGGCCCCACAAAAGGTAAGGGCTCCTTGCCTCTAAGTTGGGATACCTACAGGAGGAGAGGCAATAAGACCCTGCTGCCGAAGACCTGACGTTAACATGGGAGGGATGTATTGAGACCACACATGCAAGTGTACAGATGGCCTCTGGAATGCCAGAGAGTGTTACCAAAGGCCACTAAACCAATAAAGCAAATATGGGTCTCCCTGAGTCAAGCAAGACTCCACCGTCAGCACCAGCTACACCTCACCTGCCTGGAAATACTGTGCAGCAGAGGCAGCCATGTGCCTGTATATCCCAAATCTAATTGGCTATTGGCTCTCCCCTTGGAGAAATAACCCATGGCTGATGCCACAAGCTTACATCCTCTACAGGTTAGGAGATGTTATAAGCCACAGTAAGACCCTGTCATATTTAACAGGGGGGAAAATTGTAATTCATGGATTAACATATCCAAACATGTGTCTATGCTAAAGTAACCTACCATAACTATTAGTGCTGCTTAAATACCTATATATCTAATTGCTTGTTCTTCATTAGTAGGATCGAAAGGTTATTCCTGGACAAACTGTCAGCCCATGAAAGGAAACAGCCAGAATTGACCAGAGTCCAAGTCAACAGCTCCAGAGAGAGTGGACTGTTTTACCTCTCATCCACCTGTGCCCCTTTTCTAAGCCTAGGGAACAACCTGCGGAAGAGGGGGCGTGGTAGAATGTAAGGGCTGCGATTGGGGTGAATGGTGAAACTACAGCAATGTAGTCTGGACACTCATTTGATCAACTTGATTGAACAAACAACCTGTCACCCCCCACTGGATGGTGGGGCTGTAGGTGTTTGGGCACAACAGCCTGCAGATAGGTTTTGCATGAAGGATGCTTGTACTCATGGATTATCACTTATAGCTAAAAATGAAAAAAAAAAACTGAGAGAAAGATGCAGGACAGTTATGGCAGAATGCATGATCTGGGATGGGGTGGGGGTGGGGGGGGAGGGAAAGGGAAATAAGCCTGAACTGAATTGGAAAAAATGTATGAAATGCACAAAGCATCAATAAAAACTAATTTAATTAGAAAAAAAAAAAATAAGTGCTGAATCATATCTCCAGCCTCAACTGAATAGCTTTGATAAATTAGTCTTAAATCAATTCTTTTTTCTTCCTTGCCTTGTTAAAAAAATTATGTCACTTATGCTTAAAAAGATTGAGAGCGATAAAATGAACCCTTGTATTCAGCCCTGGCTTTAACAAATATTAGTACTTTGCACTATTTATTTCAAATCATTTTTATTTCAGGACATAAACTATCACAGGGATGTGTTTTGTAGGATTTCAGATCCCAGTCTCTGTCTTAGAGACAGCAACTACTGACAGCTGTGTCTGACTCCATCCCATTCCATTCCTTAGCAGCATTAATGCATCGCTCAGCCTACACATATCACATGCAATCTTGCATTCACCCTTTGCTCTTACAGAAAAACTGCCATTGACATTGGCTCTTACCAGTCAACACTGGTTTTCTGAGATTTATCTACACTACCTATTTCTCTGCTTCATTTATTTCACTAACAATTGGTGATATTTTTTTCTACAGAAGACCTAGTAATAGATATTTCTGGTTGTACAGCTCATCCAGTCTTTCTCCCAGCTATCTAACTCTGGCATTATGAGTGAGAGCAGTCTGTTAGTGCATGCACATGCCTGTTTCAATAAACTTATTTATAAAAACTGAAGCATAATTCTCATATAATTTTTGCCAGTTATGAAATATAACCATCATTTTGTCATTTTTTCAGTCACTTACAAAAACAGCTGGTGGGCTGGATTTGACCCAAAATTTGCCAGGGTTGAATGATTTCCAAGCTACCAGAAGAATTCTAAAAGTCATTATCCAACTTTCAAGATCCTTCCTGTCATCTCCATAGCTGAAACAGCTCTCTCTCTCTCTCTCTCTCTCTCTCTCTCTCTCTCTCTCTCTCTCTCTCTCTCTCTCTCCTTTCCTGTTTCCCCTGCGTCAGCACCCCTGCAGGCCTGTGACCATATGTGTCTCTCGGTAGCTCTCTCTGATTAAAAGTTATACGTAGATTGCTCTTGTTACTTTTCTGTTGCTGTGATAAATGCCATGACCAAATGCAACTTATGAAAGGGAAAGATTTATTTAGCTTACACTTCCAGATCACGGGCCATCCTTGGGAGAATTCAGGCTAGGAACTCAAGCAGGAGCCTGAAGCAGAAACCATGAAGGAGCATTGCTTACTGGCTCACTCACTGGCTCACTCTGAATCATGCTTATCATGCTTTCTTATAGAAGCCAGTCCACCTGCCCAGGAAATGGTGCCACCCACAGGAGGCTAATTAAGACAATCAAGACAATCCCTCACAGACAAGTCCACATGAAAAAGAAAACTGATAAAGAAAATTAGTCAGTTAAGAGTCCTTTCTTCGGGTGATTCTAGGCTGTGTCACATAGTTTGTTAATGCTAATTAGGATGTAGCTTAGCCCACTAAGTGGGAGGGGGTAGGTATCTGAAGACACTAAGAATACAAAATCCAGAGAAAGAGCTATTTATCTTCAAGAAAGTATATTTATCTTCAAGAAAGCCACAGAGGGCATTAGGTCCCCCACAACTGGAATTATGAATGGTTGTTAGCCACCATATAGGTGCTGGGAATTGAACTCGGGTCATCTAGAAGAGCAGCTAATGCTCTTAACCCCTGAGCCACCTCTCCAACCCTTTTTTTTCTTTTTGACAGAGCCTCATGTCTCCTTTATTCTATAGCTGCGAATGACTTTCAACTTCTAATCCTTCTGCCTCCTAAGTGCTGGAATTGCAAGTGTGCACCAGCATATCATGTTTATACAGTGTTGGGGATCAAACCCAGGGCTTCATGCACACCATGCAAGTACTCTACCCAATGAACAACATCCCCAGCCAACTCTATGATGCTGCAAAACTGATAACTCATCCAGTAGAATACATACTTCAAATCTGTAATCTATTGCCTAGGGTGCTGGGGAACAGCAGTAGCCAGTTCTTCAGTCATGCAACCAGGAAGAGAAACATATGACAATACACAGTGCACTGCGGCTCAGCTAGGCGTTCAATAGGTTAGGTGCACTCAATATATCTTAAAGAGAATATTTTTCATGTTACTGAGAATTTATCAAAATATGCCCTGTCTTAAGCTAAGGGCATCTATACTGGGAAAACTACCTAGAACATTGAGAAAAGGACAAGTAAGAGGGTAAAACAAAGGTGCGCTCAGTGCCACATACTAGGACATAGTCACACAGGGTAGGGGCACATATTTGGTGGAACATGAATTATATCTCCCCTTGTAAGGTCTGGAAGTCTCAATTAAAGGGCCACCCACCTCTTTAATTATAGCACTGTTCCCTAGCATAATAGAGTTTATTGACCACACATTTCATTTTCACTCAAGTTGGCAGTAAAAGTAAACTTAGCCCATATGGCTTAAACCAAAAGATAGTCATCTTTCATATGCAGAACTTAGCTTTAAAATTATTTATGTATGTGTAAATATATGTGTGTATATGTAGGTCATGAAACTGGAAAGGGGATCATGAGAGGGGAAGAAGAGACCTTAAGGGATACATGTGACATGAAAGCAGAAGGAAAGCTATCTGGTGGAAAGAAGGGATCCAGCCAGGGCAAGGGAGGACTAATTAGAACAAAAAATGATGTGAAAATGCCACGAGAAACTCACCACTTTGTAAGTTAACTTAGATTTTTTAATTTAAAAGGAGAACCATGAAAGAAAAGCATTCCATGAGTTTCAAGTGAACAAGTAGAAGCATTTTCAGGCTCAGCCAGAAACTGAACCATGATCTTTATCAAGTCTTCCTGTGATTCCTGCTAATAACTGAACAAAGTTCCCTCACATCTCATTGACCTTTGTGGAATCCTTCAGCTGATCACTATGTCCAAAAGAACTCAACTCTGACCAGCTAAGCCAGAGTTACATACCTGGATGCAGAAAAGGAATTGGCTTCAGTGAAGCACAGAGATTGCTGTGAGAAGCAAGGGTACTTGTCAGGTGGAAGAGGGGAGGGCTGCTACCTGAGGGAAAGTGAAAAACAGCTCTGTGGGAGGGTGACCTGAACAATTCTGCAAGAGTAGAGGGAAAGATAGGCAGAGGCTGGTCTGGATAGGGCTCTGGATCCTTCCTGAGGTGAAATCACTAAAGAAGGTGGGACTTTGGGGGCAGATACCTGAGAGGGATTGCCAAGGTTCTCAGCCTCCCCGCCCCCCAGCTTACAACAGTCTCAATATTGCAGCCAGACACAGGGTGTGGTGAGGGGTCCTTTTCTTATTGGAGAAACCATGTTTGTCTTTCAGAGCCCAGTTTGCAAGGTTCTCCCTGGGCCTCTGGTTTCAGTTGTGCCATTGAAAAGCTTGGAAATTGTCACTCTCATGCTCGCAAGAAAAAGCTGGGCAAAACTGAATAGCAATGATTTTTGTTCTTGGACCCATCAGAGAGCTGAGGTTCTACAAAACTACAGTCCAGGGCGTCTTATCTGGAGCACAAGCCCTGGAACACATTGGCAAGACACTTCAGTGGGTGAGAGCTGTGTATCCAGTGTAGACTGGCTTCCTGAGTAACTTTCATGAGTCTTATCTCCTGGAATCCCACCAGCTTCCCATGGTGAAGAACCAAAAAAAAAAAAAAAACCCTCTTGGTTCTGGCAAAGAGAGAGGACAAATAACCATTCTCAAATATGCCTCCTGCATTCTCCACGACAAAAACCATCAAGAAAAAGACGCAGTTTTGCTTCCTAGAGGCAGAGAGCAGCTATTCAACCGCAGCCCCTCCCAGTGAAGAAAGGCAAGAAACACTTGGGAAGTTCCCTGCTGAGAAGGCAGGCCCACTAGTAAGGTAAGATTTAACCATGAAATTATGGGCTGCTTCTCCTCCCCCACTTAACAGGGCTTCAGAGCACTAACACAAGATTATACCTGAAAGAGATGTAAGACTTGAGTCCTATCTACAAAAAAAAAAAAAAAAAAATTAAGAAAAATCAACAATAATAGGAAAACAAAAACAAGGATATTAGAGGAATTCCCAGCAACTAATATATGTGACTGTAAATGCAGAGCATCACCTAACCAGGTTAATAGAAAACCTCTTATTTAAGGCCTCCACAGCCCCCTCCTCCTGCCAAATACACTGTTTCCAGCTTTCAACAAAAAATATAAGGCATTTAAAATAACTACAATTCGTATGTTAATATCTCTAATGGAAAAATCAGACAAAATACAAAGAACACCTGGGCGATGGAAACAGAGCACTGAAAAGTTTAGAAAAGAACACAAAAGAGAAACCAGAAACCCAAACACCACAGCAGAAACAAACATGCTCGGACAGGTTCATTGGCACACTGGACATGAGTCAGTGGTCAGTGAGTTTGAGATTTCAACAGAACCTTCCCAGAATGAAATTCAAAACTATAAAAGAAATAGAATATTCCAGAACCATGGAATAATTCCAAAAACTTTCACATACACCTGACTTGGAAAAGGAAAAGGAAAGGGAATGAGGCAGAAGAATACTTGAGGTAATAATGGCTAAGAATGTTCCAAAATTCATGACAGGAAGCAGATTCTAGATCTTAGAACCCCAGGGACACCATACAGAAAAGCACCAAGCTCTCACTCAGAAAACCAAAGAGGAGCAAGGCTGAAAGGTACAGTAGGCTTCTCATCAGAAGCCATAGAAGCCTACCAACCTAAAACTCTACAGCCAGCAGAAGCATCCTCCCAGAGCAAAGAGAAAGTAAAGATTTTCTCAGACTAAGACTGAGGTTTCCCTGTAAGAAGTTATTCAAGAGCTCTAAAGGGACAGAGCAAAGTATGTAGGTCCAGAAACTCAGATTTTTGTGGTAAAAGGAACAGTATCAGAGAAGGAAAAGGTGAGGGTGAGATGGAATCTTTTACTTTTCTCCTTATTAATTGAGTTTATAAGTAAATCATTATACATCATATTTGTTCAAAGCTTTAATAATACCAACATACACAGCTGGGCATGGTGGTGCACGCCTGTGATCCTAGGACTTGGGAGGCAGAGGCAGGTGGATCACTGTGAGTTCAAGGCCAGCCTGGTGTACATAGTGAGTTCTAGGACAGCTGGGACTACAGGGAGACCCTTTCTCAAAAAGACTAATAATAATGATAATAATAATAATAATAATAGTAATAATACCAACATACTATGTGGTTATAAAGCAAATGAACTAACAGTATGTGAGGCGGATAGTAGCAGCACATGAAACTAGTGGAAACAATTTCCATGAGATGGTGAGGGGATCAGGAACATCCTGTTATGAGATACCTGTACTATCTGTCAACTACTGACAGTACCATTAGGTTATCTGTAAAGATATAGCTGCAAGCTATAGAGCACCCATTTTTTAAAGTGTGAGTTTTTTTTTTATTGCTGTTGTTATCAGATCTCATTATGCAGCCCAGGCTGACCTCAAACTTGCAGTCTTCCAAATGTATAGACATGCAGCACCACACCTTGTTTTAAAAAAGTTTAAATAGTAATTATATTGGGGTTGGAGAGATGGCTCAACAGCTAAGAGCACTGGATGCTCTGCAGAGGACTTGGGTTCTATTCCCAGCACCCACATGGCACCGAATAACTGTCCATAACTCCAGTTCCAGGGGATCTGACACCTTTTTCTGACCTCCTTGGGCATTGTATAACACAGGTACACTTATACACATGCAAGCAATACACTCATACATATAAAATAAAAATGAGAAATAAAATGTTTTTAAGTGTATTACACAGTCAGTATGCAAAAATCAGGGAGAAAATAGAATAATGTATAATTGACCAAAACGAAAGAAAAAGAAGTGAAGAAAGTGGGAGAACAATTTTTTAAAAAATTACAAACAAGGTAGTTATAAATGAATACTTGAAACATGAATGGTGTAAACACGCCAAAAGATAAAAATGTCAGAGTGAATTATTTTTAAAATGGGCTAAATTACTTGTTGTCTAAAATAAGCCCACATTTTTATAAGCACATGTAAAATAATGATGCCCAGAATATTTCAAAATAGCTGAAAGAATAGATTTTAAATGCTCTCACAACAGATGATAAATGCTTGAGGTGACAGATATGCTAATTAACAATGTATCCCACATTGTTTACATCTATTAAATCCCCACACTGTATCCCATAAATATACATACAATTATTATTTGTCAACTAAAAAATTTTAAACCTCAAAAATTTTTATAAGGCAAATGAATTGACTGATACCAAAGTCAAAAATGTTACAAGGAAAAAACTGGCAGCCCGGTACCCCAGGAACAGAAATGCAAAAGTCCCCAAGAAGACATTAACTAACTGAATGCAACAGCACATTGAAGTAACAACACACCATGAGCAAGTGGAATTTATTCCTGAGACTTAGAAGGTCTGAATATGTAAACCAGTAAATATAATACACCATATTATAATAAAGGCTAACACTTATGTGATTACCTGAATCTACTCAGAAAAGCCATTTCCCAGATTTCAGCATTTTTTTACCATTAACAAATTTTCACTCTCAACAAATTAGGAATAAGAGACATGTGCTTCAACATAATAAAGGCGAGGTAAGATGAACCTGCTACAAATATACTCTATGTTAAAAGCAGAAAACCATTCTCTCGGATTATGGACAAAGGTGCCCACTCTGGTATCTTCTGTTCGTCATACTGCTGGAAATCTTAGCCAGACAAATTAGACCAGAAAAAAAGAAATGAGAGGTATGTAGATCAGAATAGAAGAAGGAAAGCTGTCATTTGGAAAGGAATAACCTTTTATACTGAGATCTCTAGATTCTACCAAAATTATAATAAAATAAAATTGCAGGATATAAAATCAATATGCAAAAAACAGTTGTTTCTCCACACACAACAAGCTATTTGGAAAAGAAAAGTTTTTTTGCTCTTTTTGGAGATGGGGTCTCCCTGTAGCCCCAGCTGGTCTGGAGCTCAATATGTAGACCAGGCTGGTCTTGATCTCACAGAGATCCTCCTACTTCTGACTCCTCAGTGCAGGGATTTAAAGGCGTGCACTACCACGCCCAGTTTGGGAGAGAATTTTTTTAATCAGTTCTTTTAATAATAACATTGAAAACAATGAACTATTTTAGAATAAATTTAATCAAAGAGGTAAAGGGTCTATATATGGAAAATTCGAAGACACTGGTTAAATAAAAGAGACAGTAAATGGAACAGCGTGTCATGTCTTTGGATGGGAAGTATTAATATTGCTAGAATTATTGTACTGTCCAATCAATCTACAGATTTGGGGAAATTCTTATCAAAATTCCATTGACAACTCATAAATATGGGCAGTGATTGTATTTTAACTGTTTCACAAATCCCCCTTGACAAACTGGAGCATCCACATGTTCTTTATGTAATTAATGAATGAAGCAAACAAGCAGAAATCAATAAGGCTATAGTTGACCCAGACAGACTATTAAGCAACTTGGTCCAGTTAACATTTGTAAAATACTGTATCCAAAAACATTAGAATAAACATTATTTTTTAACTTCTTTTTAGGTGTATGAGTGTTTTGTCTGTATGTTTGTAAGTGCGCCACAAATGCGCAATGCCCATAGAGGCCAGAAGAGAGCATTGAACCCCCTGGAACTGTAGTTACTGACTGCCAGATGGGTGCTGGGTCCTATGGAAGAGCAACCAGTGTTCTTTGCTATTGAGTCATCTTCCAGCTCCAGAATGAACATTCTTTTCAAGTTCACATAAACAGTCTCCAAGACAGACCATGTTCTGAGCCATGGGATACACCTTAATTCAAAAAAAAAAAAAAGAAATAGAACAAAGTATATTATCAGATCACAATGGAATTAAGGCAGAAATCCAAACAAAGAGACCTGTACTATCCCACAGTACTTCTAATGAAAGGCAGAACTTCAAGAGAAAATGTAAAATATTCTTAGTAAATGAAAAATAGAAATACAATTTAACAGAAGGTATGACATACTGCAAAAGAAATAAGGGCTGGGGCTGGAGAGATAGCCTAGCGGTTGGGAGCACCGACGCTCTTGCAGAGGACCCGGGTTCGATCCCCAGCACCCACATG
This sequence comes from Rhizomys pruinosus, assembly GCA_009823505.1. NCBI lineage: Eukaryota > Metazoa > Chordata > Mammalia > Rodentia > Spalacidae > Rhizomys > Rhizomys pruinosus. The sequence continues at coordinate 3,040,163 of VZQC01011742.1, read as the reverse complement.
GCGGCTAAGAACCGTCTGTAACTCCAATTCCAGGAGAACTCCAGTTCCAGGGGAATCCAACGCCCTCTTCTGACCTCCGCGGCATTGCACGACACGGGTGCACAGACCTGCATGCAGACAATACATTCATACACATACAAAAATAAATAATAAAAAAAAAAAGAAATAAGGGAATTTATAAAACTAGATACAAATATTAGAAAAGAAGAAAGGTGTAAAATCAATAATCCAAGCTCCACCTTGAGGGAGGAAAGCAGCTTTTCTAGAGAAACTGGAAGAAAAGCAGTAAAACTGTGGGAAAATTCAGTTAACTAACCCAATGGGACCTCCCTAGCCACACCCATGGAGTGGGAGATAGTGACACAAAGATTTAGGATTTGGCCCTGGGATGTGAGTCACACTGGGTATATAAGGTATATAAGGCTATATAAGGCATACAAGGTATACAAGGTATATAAGGTATATGAGGTATATGAGGTATATAAGGTATATAAGGTATACGAGGTATATAAGGTATATAAGGCTATGTAAGGTGGCCATTTTTGGAATGAAGCTTTCTCTGTGCTTGGACACCTTAACATGCATCCATGTGCTATGCTTTCCTGTGCATGTTGCACACATGGCTCACCCTGAGAATAGATGGGACACCCCAAAAAACTTAATGTAGAAATAAATAAAATTGAAGGCAGGAAAATGGTAGATAACCAAACCAAAAGCCAGTTCTTTGAAAGCATCAATACAATTGATAAGCCTCTAATCAGGCTAACCATGGGGGTGACACAAAATACTACTCTCAAAAATAGAGTCCTCACTAGTTTTCCACAAACATGAAAAGAACAATGAAGGATTATAATAACCACAATTTGACCATTGAGATGAGAGGAACCAATTCTTAAAAGACATGAGCATTGTTACCTGAATAGGAAATTAAATTAATAACAGGTCCAGATGATTTCACTGGTCAATTCCACCAAAGGCTTAAAAGAATAGATAAGACTCATTTTCTAAATCTCTTCCAGAAAAAAGAAGTGGAGGAATCCCTTTATTTTCTGGGCCTTTTCGAGACAGGGTCTCCCTGTAGCCCCAGCTGTCCTGGAACTCTGTAGACCAGGCTGGCCTTGAACTCACAAAGATCCACCTGCCTCTGCCTCCCGAGTGCTAGGTTTAAAGGCATGCGCCACCACACCCTGCTTGAGGAATCCCTTTCTAACTGATCCAATGAGACCACCCTTATCCTAAAAGCAAAACCAGACAGAGGCATTCTAAAAAGACTCCAGGCGAAGACCTCTCATGAGCATAGGCGTTAACTCCTTAACAGAAAGTAGCAGATCAAATACAACAATGTGCAAAGGGAAGGGGTGGTATTTAGGTATGTGTGGCCAGTTCAGCATCCAAAATCAATTAAAATAACCCATAACTTCAACGGGAGAAATGAAGAAAGTGACAGAATCATATCAACTGATGGAGAAAAAGCATTTCACAAAATCTAAAACTTAGTCAACTGGGAAGGAAAGAGAACTTTCTTAATTTGGTAAAGAATATCTAGAGAAATCTACACTAGCATTATATATTGAAGTAGGAAACTGGGTGTTCCCCCACCCCATAACAGAGAAAAGGCACCAATCCTTTGCATCCTTTTACTAGAAGTGTGAGCTACTATTATAAAGAACTGAAAATATAAGATGGAAAGATTGGAAATAAATGAAACAGCCTTTATTTGCAGATTATTTGATTTCTTATGTAGAAAATTCCCAAGAATCAACACAATAAATCCTGGGACTTACAAGTGATTATAGCAAGGCTGCAAGTTACAAGGTTAATGTTTATACTAACTCTTCCTTCCTACCAGCAATGAACAACTGGAATATGAAAAAAACACCATTTATAATCACACTAAATGGCAGATACTTAGATATAAATCTAACAAAATATGTGCATTATCTATATGCAGAGAAACTACAGCACTGTGATGAAAGAATGTGTCTGTATGCAAGAAGAAAAGAAAACCCCATTTTGACACAAGTTTTCTATCCTTTCCAGAAATTAGATCAAATGGATCATAGACCTGAATAAAAGACTCAAAACTAAGAAATATCTAAAAGGAATTGGGAGCAAATACAGGTGGGCTTGGCAATGAGTTCTGAGACACAACACCCAAAGTGCAATTTATGAAAGAAAAATCACGTTGAACTTTATTAAAATTTAAGGCTCCTGCTGTGCACAAGAGCAGTGTGTGAATAGAATGAAAGGACAAGACACAGACTGGGAGAAAATATTCTCAAAACACATATCTAATAAAAGACTTCCCAAATATACAAAGAACATTAGTAACTTAACAGTAAAGCACAGCTGAATGAATCAGTTTTTAAATGGGCTACTGATCCAAATGATCACCTCACTGAAGAAAATATAGATACGGGGGCTGGAGAGATGGCTCAGCTATTAAGAGCAGTGGCTGCTCTTCTAGAGAACCTGGGGTCAATTCCTACCACCCACATGGTGGCTAACAAGCATCTGAAACTCCAGTTCCAGGGTATCCAACACCCTTTTCTGGCCTCTGTGGGCATTGCACACATGTAGTGCACCTACATCATGTAGGCAAAACAGTCATAAACACTCACATATAGAAAATAAAAATAATAAATAAAATATTTTTAAAGAAATTAAAGACATACTTAAATAACATGTTAAAAGTAGTTGACATCATTGAAATTGATAAATTACTTTTACAATGATATAGCACTATGCAACTATTAAAGTAGCTAAAATGCAAAAAAGCACAAAGTACTAAATGTTGGGGAAGACACACAGCAAAAGGTGCATACATGCATCACTAGATTTTTACAACAGCAAACTCAGTCTCACTATAATCTGTCAGTTGTACTTTTAGGCATTTGTCTACCTAATCTGAAAACTTTTGTGTATGTGCATATATGCTCATGTTTGTAAGTGTGGAGGCCAGGCGACAATCTTCAGTGTTGTTTTTCAGGTGCATTCTCCATCCATTTTTGAGACAGGGTCTCTCACTGGCCTGAAGCACACCACAGATAGGTTGGCTGCCCATTGGAGCCCCAAGGAATCTGCCTGTTAATGTCTCTCTGGTGCTGAGATTACAAATGTGTGGCATGGCACCTGGCTGTTTTATATGGGTTCTGGAAATCGAACTCAGGTCCTTGTGTTTTTAAGACAAACACTTTACCAACTGAGCCATTCCCCCACCTCTAATCTGAGATCTTACACCCCCACAAAAACCTACATGCAAACATTTAGAACATCTCCACGATGCCCCAAACTGTGAGCCATCAACACAGACTTCAAGAGCTGAGGATATGAAAATTGGCAGCACCAATGGATGACAATGAAAATGAATGAGCTGTCCACCATGAGAAGAGCCAACACATACTGCTTAGAAAGAGAAGCAGGCCTGAGAAGAATGCATACTGTATGACTTCACCCATGCAGCATTCTGGAAATAAATAAATAAAAATAAAAACAGAGATCAGTGATTGCTAGGTATTGGGGGAGAAGAGAAAGGAATGAATACATTAAATGAAAGGTATTTTAGGACAATTAAATACTTCTCACTGGGCATGGTCCCAGTACTCAGGAGGCAGAGGCAGGCGGATCTTTGTGAGTTCAAGGCCAGCCTGGTCTACATACCGAGCTCCAGGCCACCTGGGACTAAAGGGAGAACCTGTCTAAAAAAAATACTTCTCTTTAATGTGATAATGGTGAGTATGTGGCATTATACAGTTTTGAAAACTCATAAAAGTCTTCAGCATACCCAAATCTAATTGGCTATTAGCTCTCTCCTTGGAGGAATAACCCATGGCTGATGCCACAAGCTTACATCCTCTAGTGGTTAGGAGATGTTATAAGCCACAGTAAGACCCTGTCATATTTTACAGAAAAAAACGTAATTCATGGATTAACATACCATCCAAACATCCGTGTCTATACCAAAGTAACCTACCATAACAATTAGTACTGTTTAAATACCTATATATATAAACATCTGTGTCTATACCAAAGTAACCTACCATAACAATTAGTACTGTTTAAATACCTATATATCTTAACGTATTAATTGATTGATAGGCATAGGAACTGTGAAAGGATATTTCTCTATCTAGAGCCAAATTTAATAGTAAAGTGTTTACAAGTTGTGTAATTAAGCAAAATATATTACTACAGGAAAGCTCTGACATCAGCAATGAATTATTCTGCCTAGGAGATGTTGGCTAGGGGATTCAAACCCGCCCCCCCCAAATTATAAAGGCCTTTTGTCTATAAGTGAGATATATGCAAGGAGAAAGGCAGTAAGTCCCTGTTGTTGAAGATCTGGTGTGAGCATGAAAAATGTTATGAGACGTCACTTGCTAGCATACAACTGGCCTCTGAAATGCTAGAGAGCGTTACCAAAGGCCACTAAAGCAATACAGCAAAATATTGATCTCCCTGAGACAAGCAAGACTCCTCCGTCAATATCAGCTACACCTCAACAGCCTGGAGATACTGTGCAACAGTGGCAGCCAAGTGTCTATATATATCCCAAATCTATTTGGCTATTAGCTCTCTCCTTGGAGGAATAACTCACAGCGGATGCCACAAGCTTATGTCCTCTAGTGGTTAGGAGATGTTATAAGCCACAATAAGAACTTGTCACCCTTTATAGAGAAACCACAGTTTGCGGATTAGCATACCATCCAAGCATCTGTGTCTATGCTCACAGCTTAGCTTGACATAGTAATTGGTACTGCTTAAATGCCTGTACATCCAATAGCTTGTGCTTTGTTAGTATGACTAAAAAGGGTATCACTGGGAAAGCTGTCAATCCATGAAGGGAAACAACCTGAACAGACTGGAGTCCAAAATGACAACTCCAAAGAAATTAGACTGTTTTCTTCTCACCCACTTGTGCCCCTTTCCCAAAGCCCAGGGAACAAACTGCGGAAGAGGAGGCATGGTAGATTGTAAGGGCTGCGGAGAGATAGGGGTGAATCATGAGACTACAGGAATATAGTCTGGACTCCTGATTGATCAACATGCCTGTGCATACAAGCTTCTCCAACTGGACTATGGGAACCTTGGGTTGTTCAAAATTTGGACATAGGTACTTGCAAAATGCACCAATTACCTAATTGTATGACATACTGAGTAACATCAATGTTATCTGCAAACAACTGTGTCATTATATTGTACAATCCCTTAAAAATAAAAAATAAAAATAAATAAATAAATAAATAAATAAATACCTATATATCTAATTGCTTGTGCTTCGTTAGTAGAATTGAAAGGTTATTCCTGGACAAACTGTCAGCCCATGAAAGGAAATAGCCAGAATTGACCAGAGTCCAAAATGACAGCTCCAGAGAAAGTAGACTGTTTTGCTTCTCGTCCACCTGTGCCCTTTTTCTAAGCCTAGGGAACAATCTGTGGAAGAGGGGGCGTGGTAGAATGTAAGGGCTGTGATTGGGGTGAATGGTGAAACTACAGCAATATAGAAGGACACTTATTTGATCAACTTGATTGTACATACAAGCCACCCCCAGCTGGATGATGGGACCCTTGGGCTGTGTGGGTTTGGGCACAACTGCTTGCAAATTGGTTTTACAAGAAGGATGCTTGTACTCATAAATTATTACTTACTGTTAAAAAATGAAAAAAAAATAAAAATAATAGAAGAAAAAAAAGTCTTCAGCATACACAGTAAACCATAAAATATGCAATTTTTTTTTAATCAAGAGGTTGAGAAATCCCAGAAAGGAAAAAAAAAAACTGTGGCTGGAGAATCAAGTGGGTTCTAACTGTCAGAGCTAACCTTGATGAAGGGGAGGGAAGAAAAGACACTGAACTAAGCAACTGGCCATGAGTTAAGTCTGTGAGACAGGGGTAAAAGAAAGTCAGATGAGCACCGTGGCAGATAAAGTTATTCCCTACATGGGCACTGGCTCTGAACAGCTCTGAAACCACTACTCAGGACTGCTAGAGTTGAACCATTAAGTAAATGGGTGCTGGATAATCAGAGCTATTTGTCTTGTTGTTAGAGTGGAAATTTACTGACAAACAAGAGTGGTAACTAGAACAGTCCCCATGATACTAGATTAAGTTGGAAATATCACTATGAGCTCATTTTCAGCTTAATGCTGTGACATATACACAGGTCATAAATTGTGGGTTATAAATACATACATATATGCTTTCTTGTTCTGTCAGCTACAAGGTCCTACAATCAACAATACTTGATTTTTGTGTTAGTCAGCATTTTGTTGCCATAACAAAATACCTGAGACAAGCTGTTCATAAAGAGAAGATGTTTGTTCAGCTCACAGTTTTGGATGTTAATTTGGTCTGATGAAGGCCCTGTGGTGGATAGCAGAGTGTTTGGTGGATATGGGATGGCAATACTGAACAGGAGATACATTTCAAACCTGAAAGCAGAGAGAGACATGGGATGGGTTCCCCAGGATCCCCTTTGAGGGCATATTCCTAATGGCCTAAAAACTTTACTTCCCATGAAGGACCATCATAGCAGTTTCCAATACCATTTGTATTAGTCAGAGTTCTCTAAAGAAACAGAAGCAACAGGACGAATATATAGCTATATACAATTTATTGATTTGCTCATGTGACAGAGTTCAAGGAGTCCAACAGTAGACGTGCTTCACTGGAGAGGCTGAGAATCCAGGGAACTGCTCAGTCCGCAAGGCTGGATGTCTCAGTAGTCCCAATCTGGTGCTGAAGGCCCGATGGATTCCAGGAGATCTGCTGGTCTTGGTACATGCTGGGATCCAAAGGGTTGATCACAGCAGCAAGACAAACTCACCAGTGAGAGAGAGGCAAGCCGCAGGAAAAAAGGGACCAGCTCCCTCTGCCCTGGCCTTTTATACTGCCTGCCAGCAGAAGGTTATGCCCACATTTGGGGTGGGCCATCTGGGTTGAGGTGATCCAATCCGAAAATCCTTTTTCTCTTATTTGTTCCTTAGTCCAGTCAAGTTGACACCCAGGATTAATCATCACGCCATTCTTCAATGAAAAGAAGCAGTTCTCAGCAGAGAAATGGCTGATTTCAAGATTGGATTGGAAAGTACTTGGGATGAGCCTGGGGAGTCTCAATGTGTCCAAAGTGAGTCAGTTCCAAAAGTAACACATTGAAGGAGGTATGTGAAGTGGACACACTGCCAGATGAAGTTGACTCTGATGCCATACTGGAAGCATTATAGCCTGATGTGTAAAACTACATCCACAAACCCACATCAACAAAAGTGGTTGAACAAATAACTAGCAGAGAAGAGCCAGAGAAATTGCCCTTAAAAAAGAAGTTTAGGTTATTTGTACACTCTGCACTCAAGGACAGAAGAATGGCCCTCACTCCTTCCTGTAGTTTGCACATGATGCACTGTCAAAGAAAAGGGCCTGAGCATCCAAGGAGTGGAGATTGTCTGCCATGGAGAATCTGGCAAATGCTTTACCCAGGCATTAACAGTGACACATCATGGTGCTGGGACACATCTTGACAGCAATGTGATGGAAAAGACATTTTACTGCTGAAGTCTCTCTCCTCCAATCCGTACCCAGGTCTAACCATGAAAAAAATACTAGACAAATCCCCACGGGGCACCCTACAGAAGACTTGACAGTTCTCATATATGTCAAGGCCATCAAAAGAAGGTAAGTTCCAAGAAATGGTACAGCCCAGAGGAGCCGAAGAAGGGTTGATGGTGAGATAGAATACGGTGTCCTAGGTGGACTCATGGGAGAGGTATAAACCAAAGAAAGTGGGCTTGTTAATTGTGATGACTGTTTTACACCAATGTGCAGTGTCTTTACAGTTTGAATATAGACTGTCCACCCTCTCCCATTTTGAACCCTCAGTCCCCAGCTTGTGGCACCATTTTGAAGGCTGTGGAAGTAGACACTGGGGCAGGCCTTTGACGGTTGCCCACCCCCTGATGACTGCTTTGCTCTCTCTACTTCCTGGCCCACCTAGATGTAGAGCTCACATTTCATCCTGTAGCCACCAGGGAGAGAGCCACTCCCACAGCTACACCTTCCCCGCCATGATGGACTGAAACCTTGACCCCAAATAAATCAGCTACTCCTGGTCATTTGTTCAGATCTGTATTGCCCTAGGATATGTGCCTGTCAATTCAAAACTACTAATTTCCTATGAGTTATTTGGTTTTGTTCTGATAGAAATGTCTGAAATACTTTCAAGAATAGGATAATTATTTCAGAAATAAAAATGGCAAAGTACTCCTAAAATAAATAAATAATAAATAAATAAATCCTTCCCTGCCTTCAGTTGTTTCTGCTATGTATTTTATCACGGTCATGTGGAAAGCAACTAATCCAGATGTTAGTCCTGGAAGAATCTAGAAGAAGGTACTTGAGTGTTCTGTGCTGTCCTGAATTTTCCTACAAAGCTAAAAGTTTCTGAAAAGTAAATGCTGCTGAGAACAAAATCACCTCCTCCCTGAAGCCTCCTGCCTGTGCCAGGGTCTCATGGGACGTTCGTCCCCTCTCTCTATCACAGCACTGACCGTATTTGCCTATATGAAAATCAGTGCCTGAGTCTCCTAAGCCTCATCCCTTCCACACTGGATAAAAGGAGACATGGAATTTCTGAGAGAATTGTTTTGGAGATAACAACGAGTGATTGCACTCAGGTGTCCTGCTGTGTTCCCCTGACAGCCTGTCCCCTGTCTGTTACCATCTCTGGGCACACTGCTATCTCCACCAGGGACCTGCCTATCTCCTACAGCTTGGCCCTTTCTTCAGAGCCCTAGGAGCACTTTCACATGTTCCAAGTCCAAGCCCAGGACCAGAGTCCAGTTCAGCCTGGTCTGGCCCTTGGTCTGGGGGCTCAGGGTTCTCTCCGCCTCGGTGGGGATTCAGTGCTTGGTTAGAATCAGGAGCATCGGCTTTCACCTGGATATTATTCCCTGAAGCAGTTAAGCAGTTCTATTTTTAAAGCTCTTGGCTTCTCTCTGTCTTGCTCAGAAGGTGGCCGGTGCTCCTGGACTCTGCTCAGGATAAATGCTCCATCTCTCAAGCCTCCTCTCCTCCACTTTTATACCATTGCCAATATCTCCTCCCCCTGGTGCTGTCAGGGACACTGAGCTTGTAATTCTTCCCAGAAAAGCATTAGAAAGAGAGAAAATAGGTTCAATCAAAGTGTCAGGCTTGAATTGTTTGTGTGTTTTGGTGTAGGTGAATAGACTCCTTCTGGGCCTCAGACCCTCTGCTTCCTCTTTCCCTGCCTCTGTGGTGCTGCTTCTGGAGCCTGCCTTCATTAATGACAAGACCAGTTCATCAGATAAGCAAGTCCTAATACAGAGGTCTGAGACCCACACTGTCAGAAGCCAATCACAGCAGCAGCCTCAAGGGGAGTGTATTTAGCTGCAGGAGCACATGCACACATACACACACATGCACAACACACACACACACACACACACACACACACACACACACGCGCGCGCGCGCAGCTGCCCCTTCTTCTGGCTTACTACTAATCATAGAGTACCTCTCTGTCCTTTAACAAGACTCACTACAACATTACCTGTTATCCCTATTTTCAGATGAAAAGATTGAGGCCCAGACCTAGCACAACCCTTGCTGGAAGCCACAGCACTCTAAACAGCACTTGTTGGGATCCCTGCACCATTGCCTGGATGATGTGGGCTACTGCCTCAGCATGCAGAAACATGGAGATGCCCAGTCCTCTCCAAACAGCCAGTGATGCAGCCTCTCCCCAAGGACCTGGACTGTCAGCCCAGTGAGATAAGGATGAGTCACTGTCTTTGCTGCACCCAAGTGACAGTCACTACTCCCTGTCCCTGGATCCTCCAGCTCAGAGCTAGCCTGTTCTCTGTCTTCTTTCCAACCTATTTCTTTGTCCTTTGCTTCGATTCTGTGAGCTGCCCAGCTATATGGAGCAATTCCTTTTTGTTTAAAGTAGCTAATTTCAAAACAAAATTAAAAATAAATTAACTAATTTCTTTTCTGTGCAACCAGAGTCCTGCTACAGCCTCAGGATGAGGCTCAAACCAGAAGACTGGGGACTCTCATGTCCTCCCATACTAGGAAATTAAGCTAACATCCTAACAAAAGTAGGGTGCAGTACCTGTTTTACTGACTTCAGAGATGGTGGGGATGGGCACAGGCTTCCTAGGTTATCCTGGGGGTCAGGATGCACAGCTCAGAGAGTGGGAGTGCAGAAGAAAGGAGCTGTTTCCATACTCCAGGAGACAAAGGAGAACGGCAAAGGACAGCAAACAAGGTGGCACTGACAGTGCGAGGGAAAAGATCAGACTGACAGGAATGTGGTGGGCAGGCTCTCCAGTGCTCGTGGTTGGTACAAGGGCCCTTGTGAAGCTGCCTTCATTACCGTGTGGAAGCTAGACAGAAACATGGTGTGCTGCAGTGGGCTGTCAGCAGGACAGCAGGAAGTGCTGCCTCCTCGGCATCCTGTGCGGAGGTGAGCGTGTTGGCTACACGGGCAGGACGCTCCTCTCCTGCAAAGCTTGAGCTAATTGCACTTCTCAGATGATCTCTTCCTGATGACACCGTAACAGCCTTTGTGTAATCAGCCTTCATTATGGGAAATGGCCCGTTCTTCTGCTTCCACTTCTTCCCGGAAAGCACACACCTGCACAGAGCTGCTGACTCAGCCTGTGTGGACTCACAACCCCTTGTCCCAACCCAGGCTAGGGACGGTCCATAAAACCGGGCTGGGCAGCAATTCATTGTAGGGCTTATGACACTGCAGAACCCCCCTACCTGGTGGAGAGCCACAGGATCGGAATCTTCAGAGGCAGGAACTAGCAGGTGTACCTCTCAAGGTCAGCGAAGAGGCAGCGGTAAGGAGTGGATCACAAAGACCCCTGATACCTAGTGTACATTAGATTCTGAATGAGCAGGTCCGCTGTTACCAGAAGACTTCTGAGGCCTCTTAACAGGATCATGCTCTGCCAATGAAGAGAGGAAAGATGCAAGACAGAAAGACAACCCCCCACTGCCCTTCTCCCAGGGACAAGGGACCACTGGATTTAGTTTGAAGGTGGTGTTTGGCTGATGAATTGGATGCTGGTTGTAAGGAGGAAAGAAGAGTCAGGCTGATGCCAGCCTGTCTGAATCCGGTCACCAGAAAAAGGGAGCTGCTGTTAACTGAGGCAGGAGACAATCAGGAGAAGAGCAGGGTATACTTTGAACACACTTGTATTCCATATGGCTGCTGGCTAGCAAGTGACTCTGTGGCCTAGAGAGTTGGGCTGAGCTCAGTGTTGAGGCTGAGAGGCTGGCTAGCTGGTCTTCAGCTTTCTCTGTTAGCTTTCAACTCCAGTTTGGAAACACACACACACACACACACACACACACAAGCACATGCACATAGACAATAACAACTTAAGGCTTAAATGAAGTAGACTCCATTCACTGACTTTTCTAGGGGAATATGACTTTTTAAATTAATTTATTTTATTTTGTGTTAATGACTGTACATGTACGTAAGTGCATCCATGTCACACAAAGCCTGAAGAAGCCAGAAGAGGGCATCGGGTCTCCTGGAACTGGAGTTATGGACCATTGTTAGCCACCATGTGGGTATTGGGAATCGAATCCAGGTTCTCTGGAAGAACAGCTACTGCTCTTAACCACTGTGCCATCTCTCCAACCCCCCTGGGGGGATATGACTTTGGCCTCACCCAGAACCACCTTCATTGTCTTTTCACAGAAATAGAGTTAGAGGTCAGTATGACACTCCTTTGGGGTCAATGAAATATCATGAGAATTTTGCCAAGATTTCGGGCATAGAAGATTTGAAGCAAGGACAACGAAAGGACCGGGCCTTCTGCCACTGGGCGGAAGTATTAGGAACGGAGGTTGCTGTATGTGGCTTCATACTCGAGTCAGAAACCAGATGCAGCGACGACTGGGATATGCAATGATCTTTGTCTCTCATGCTTTCTTTGTTTAATATTTTATTTATTCTTTTTACTTTGTGTGTATGAGTATATTGCCTACATGTATGTAAATATACCCGTGTCATGCAGTGCCTGTGGAGGTCAGAAGAGAGTGTCAGGTCCTCTGAAACTGGGGTTACAGACAGTTGTTAGTCCCCATGTGAGGGCTGGAAACTGATCCTGAGTCCTTCGCAAGAGCATCCAGGGCTCTTAACCCCTGAGCCATCTCTCCAGCCCCCTCACGTTTTCCTTTTAATTTTATAATTTCAAAATACATTCTCTTAGAAAGAAAAAAATACCCCAGATAATCCAGTAGCAATCTACCTACAAAATACATATCTGTGTTGCCCGATGCCATTGCTACTCAAAGGGGGCTTGTTAGAACTGGAAATTCTCAGTCCCCAACCTGTACTTAAGGAATGAGAACTCGCATTTTTGCAATATCTGCAAAGGATCTAGATTCACAAATTAGCACCTGTAGGCTTGCGCGCCTCTGAAGAAATAGTGCACGCCTTTGGTGACATTACATTGCCAGGCATATGACAATGAAAAAGATTGCATTGAGAACAATAGTAAAAGCTATACACTGTGCCCATCTCATAATTAAGCTGGCTCCACCGCAGCACAAGGAAACGCCTTCTAATTAGTGGGATCTGACCCAGATGAAGTGGGAACATAGCTGTGGTATCATAAGCCAGGAAGCATCTCCCAATGTGGAACAAAGGTGACACCATTCAGTGAAGTCGAGGTCCTTGTGTTTGGACTTCCATGGAAAGTCTAGTTTCCATTTTCATCAGTGTCATCTTATGAACCCTAGGAGAACAAGATTTTTTGTTCTTTTCCTGTGTAGGTTTCTGTGCCCGGCCACCTCTTCCTACTCCCAACCCTCTGCTCCAAGCCTGACTGGGAAGCTCATTGGTTTTTTGTTTGTTTGTTTTGTTTTTGTTTTTGTTTTTTTTTCCCTTTGGCTGTAGAGATTCCTTCTGTGAATGAGCATGGCTTGTGTCAGTTCAATACTCATTAGCTGTGAAATTTTGGTTGACACTGTGAGGGAGAAAAAGCATTCTTTTCCTAATGGGGAAATTAGGCAAGAAGAATGTGATCTTGTTCTTGCTGGAGTCAAATTACTACAATGAAGAACCTAGAAAATCAATCTGGGTATGAAGGGAGGCAGGTTTCACTGACCTGTTTCATTCAGCTCCTGGATCTAGCCACACCTGAACCCAAAAACCCTATAGGCTTTTGGTTCTAAGAAGCAGTGAATTTTGGAGGAGGGTGGTGTTAAAGTCAGTTTGAATTTCTGTTATGGAAACCACAGTCCTGGTAAATCACTGATAAAGTCTGTCTTCTAACCCAGCGCTGCTTTGAAGCCCGTTCTCTTCATCACGGTCTTCTCTTTGGTCTTACCATACACAGTGAGATACAAAAGCCATAAAAATTGAGGCATGAGAACCTTTTCATGGTGTGGGAGGGAGAGGACTGATGCCAGGAAAGTGGGCACCTGACCTCAATGCCTTGTCCTTCTATACACTCCTACCAGCTGCACTGCAGTAAAGCAAACCATGGCCTGGGTTTTCCTCCAGGAGCAGAGCCGGTGTTGGGTATATGCTCAGTGATTGCAAGGTAAGAACTGTTGCCAGGGTAATTGATACTCCAGGCCCCCGGGTGTTTTGGTGGGGTAGGTGGTGGTCTGAGAACACATTCCTTTCAATGGCTTTCCACTCCACTGCCGTTCAGCCTCTGCTGCTACTGCTGTTCCCATCTCAGGCAAGGCCGGAAGCTGCTTTCTTCCCTGTGCCTAGGATCCTGTGGGCCCCACACACCTTATGTGTACCCGTCTGCTGCTCTGTTACATCACGAGGAAAATTCACGTGTTCACAGTGAATTTCTTTTTTCCCATAGCTCAATCATATGGTTCAGTAAATTAACCAACCGTCACAATGGACAGTGACCACCAAGAAGCCCCTACCTTTGGCTTGGGGTTGGAAGACCAACCTCTTACCCTGCCTTGGTCTCTTGATGGCCAGCCAGCTACCTCTTGGAGTAGTTGTGGCTTCTGATAGGTGGCGGATTGAATGGTTCCTCCTGAGAGGAAAGAAGTTAGGAGATGACTCTACTCCGACCGACAGAGAGACATGATCGGATGGCATCTCTGAGATGCTCACTGGCACAGGGGAGAAAAATGGAACAGAAAGGACCAGTGAAATTTCCAGTCACAACTCCAAGAGCTATATATCAAATGGCTTGGCTTTTTCTGTGGGATGGAGCTAGAAGGAAGGATTCTGGTAGCAACTTTAAGCTGAAAGCTGGCATATAGACACAAATGACTCCCAGGGAATCCCACGCTGCAGAGTCTTCTGGATAACATGGGGCCCTGGAAGCCATTGACTTCACTACTTGGGGAACAGGCTTGTTTCTGAGCTCAATGTGGATCCTACTTCCTATGACAGAAGCAGCAATGCAGTGAGCTGTTGAGGAAGGAAGATGAACATGTCACGGCCTCATAGAGCCCCACACCACTTAGTGGCGAAGAAGATGGACAGCGAACCTTCTGAGCAGTCTCCAGTCTGGGAAGCAAGTGCCCAGGAAAACAAGGAAAAGCTTGGACTCTCAGAAGTCATTGGTGTTACCAATATGCCCTGACCCTTGGCAACTTTGGAATAGTCCATCTACTTGAAATAACTCCTCCCAGAGGACAAAATTAGAGGGATAGCATCAAGAACCTTGGTGAGGCCTAGGGTGATGCATGTTAGTAGATGGCAGGCTCCTGGGCAGCTGTGTCATCACACCATGTCTGGAACTACATCATTATAAACTCATCTGAACTCAGCAAAATATACATCGGGGAGTTTATTTTTGAGTCTCTCTGAATACAAAGGAGAGTCTTTAATCTAAGATCTGGCAGAGCATACAGAGTCCTTTCAAATGAAGAGGAAGAAATGCCCAGTTGCCTCTCCTTCATTAGCAGGTCCTTCCTCCCTATTTGAAAGCCTGCAGTCATTTCTAACTACGGTAGAACAGGCTCTGGTGACGCCTCACCTGAGTAAGCAAGTTGCAGCTGACTGTGGAGCAGTCCGGAGAACTCTTTGTTGACTCAACTCCCTGCTGGACACTGGGGCTGAGGAAGGGAGGGGACTTGAGGAAGTCTTGATTTAGACAGCTGAGCCCACTCCACCCCCATGGTCTTCACAGAGCCCCTGACTGTGAAGGAACTTCAGGATCCATTCTCCATCAACAAGAACAAAACCCTGGGGATGCTACGGCTGCCACTAGAGGAGTTACCAGCCCCTCTACTGTCCAAGGACCTAAGTGGCTGCTCTTTTTTTTTTTAATTTTTTTTATTAATTTTATTTATTTCTGTATGTGTATGAATGTACTGTCTGCATGCAAGTCTGTGCACCCGTGTCGTGCAATGCCACGGAGTTCAGAAGAGGGTCTCGGATTCCCCTGGAACTGGAGTTCTCCTGGAATTGGAACTTCAGACAGTTCTCAGCCACCATGTGGGTGCTGGGGATCGAACCCGGGTCCTCTGCAAGAGCGGTCGGCGCTCTTAACCGCTAGGCCATCTCTCCAGCCCCTAAGTGGCTGCTCTTTAAACCTGCCACCTGCTGGGTTTCAGCAGCTCCTTGGCCTCACTGGGTCTCTGTCACCTACCACCACCATTGCTGAGGGCTTCAATACCTGTAATCGCTGCAAACAGAATGGCTTGACCTTAAGATTCCTGAAACAACCAATCAACCAATACTAATAGTTGGTACTTTTAAAAGATTAATTATTATTTATTATTATTATCAATTGTGTGTGTACACACATACCAGTTATCTTTTGGGACTCGCTCTGTCCTCCCATAGGTTCCAAGATGGAACTCAGGTCATCAGGCCTGTGTGGCAAGTCTTTTACCCACTAAACAATCTTGCTGTCCCTGATTCATGGTATTTGTTGCTGGAAGAAAGGGAAGGTTGTTCCTGTCTTTTAAGCACATGGTTCCTTCCCAATAAGATGCTCTCAGTCCATTGGACATGCATGGGGTTGGGCAAGCAACAGGGGAAGAGAAATTGTACTGTAAGGCCAACTACAGACAACAGACATAATAAAATTCCATTCTAACACAAATGTGGTTGTCCAGAGGGACAAGTGAGGATTTAGAGAGGAGCCTAACACTGAGCTCTTGCTGAAGAATCTTATAATCCAGTGAGTCCCATACCCAGGGTCAATTTTCATTCTTCATTCAAGTGATAACTTCTCCTGCTTCCTGTTTGGGGTAGGTGCAATTTGACTGAGAGTTCAGGTGGGGAAGAAAGGAGGAATCTGTGGGTGGCAGCAGCCACAAAGAGCTTTGCAGATGAGGCAAAGCTGAGACGGGGCCCTGAGCTCCACAGCATCAAGGAATCTGTCTCTTGTCCCTCGCCCCACCCCCTTCACTGTATCCTCAGCATTTAGGAAGGAGACCAAGAGACCAACAGCATCCTTGAGTCCTGGGCTGTGTCCACAAAACTTCACAGGCAGTCTCCTCTATGCACAGCAATGCATTTTCTCAGTGAGAGGACCTAGCCAGCCTGAGAAGTTCCCCAAACATCTTAGCTTGGCCCGGTCATTGTCCTTGCTTACTCCCATCACAATTGGGATTCCCTGGGGACAGACTGCCCCCTTCCCCACAGGAAATAGGAAAAAGAGCGTGAGTATAGGTGGACAGGAAGCTCTCCCTGGCTGCATGTGGGCTGTTCATACTTCCACGTCAGAGATCTTGCTAAGGTGATGGATGATGCTGAGGGACAGATGTGGGAGGAGGTATTGAGGGCTGCAGGAAGTCGCCCAAAGAATATTTCCATTGTCTGTGCCCATACTCCACAGTTGTACCAGGTACATTTGGTTTAACTCATGGCACTAGCACAAGACAGTTGCTCTATACCAGGTACCATGGGAGACACAGAACCAAGTAAGGTGAGGAGGGGAGCACCCTACAAATGGACACAGACATGTCAGCAGGGAATAGGGCTCAGGCTCTAACAAGGAGCATGCAGACCTACAGGCAGAAAACAAAATTCCTCAGCACCGGAAAAACATAAGCAATGCAGATGAAGAGGAGAAACAAGTGGTAGGACTAGGCCCTGGCATGGGGATCTGTAGGGGTGGAGGATCCCACAGATCTTTCCAGAACCCGTGTTCCCCTGGCCTTACTTTGTGTTCCTCCATTCCCTGATTTCCCATTTGTTCAAGTGGAGGTCAACCCAGGTGTCCCCTTATGCCCTGCCTCTGTGACATCATGGCATATCAGACCAGGTATCTATTACTCTTTATTGTTGCTAACATTTATTCAGCACCTACTACTTGTCAGCCAGGATTGAGCACTTAATATCTTTTAACATAGGCTTCACAATGTCGAGAACACACTATTGTCGCCATTTGAAATATGAGGAACTGAGACTCAAGGGAGAGTTCTATCTTCTATGATGTACCCTGTGCTAAGAGCTCAAGAGACCTTTGTAATCAATCATCTCCGGGAAGCCTACCCCCAGCATTAGTTCAAAAGCAGATGCCTCTGAGCGTTCCCTCAGGCCCCCTCTGGTCAGTGCTGGGATTCACAATTTGATGTGAATGAAATGGGTGTGGCAAGGACAATGACAGAGGGCTTGCTGAGCAGGGACTGGCTGAGGGGCTGGGAACAGAAGGCTTAGACACAGGAGAGTATAAGGAAAGTTATTAGTCAGCCCTAGCATTCAATAGCTGAGGAAAATAAGGCTTAAATTGGGACTGAGGGTAGCTTAAGATCAGAGGGCTCTTCGGCCTTCCTTTGTCCAAAGACCCTAACGGGCCATCCCCGCCCCACACACACACACACTCTCCAGCAGTCATACCTCCCCAGCATTCCTCTCCCACCCCAATTAAGACAACAATTAGAAGTGGGCCAGGCTCCCCCCCACCTGCGTAATTATGTTCTCATTAAGAGTCAATCCATGGCTTTGTAAGCACTGGCACTCCAGCACAAGTGGGCTCCCCATGCTGCGAGCACCCCGCAGCTCCCAGAAAGCAAAGAGGACATTGATCTGGGACCATTCCCTACCCTGTGCTGAACCTGCTAGTGGACTGCACAGAGCTTTCCCAATATTCCTTCGCCACACCCATAGGCCTCTTGCTGCAAGGCACACAGAATGAGCAAGAGCCTCTGCCCTCCGAGAGGACAGAGTAGGAGGAAGCAGGGCAGGAGGAAGCCCATCTGGGTGACTCATGCTGGGAGGAGCTTTTTCAGACCCAGGGTGAGGCGGAATGAAGGGTGGTCCTGGAACCCCTACAGGTCGGAATCTGAAGCATCTTATTTTAGATGAAAGCAGGAGGCAAGGCCCAGATCTGCCAGGGATCAGAGGCTTCAAAGCTTTAAAGGAAAAAAGTGAGGTGTAGGTTTTAGAATTATCCCACCTGCTCACCTCCCAAGCCTCTGGTTTGGGACAGGAAGGAACTCAAAAGGGACCTGGGGGGAGGGGGGATGTCCACTGGGCCTTTTTTTCTCCATTCCTTTCCTCGGTCCATCTTCTACCTGCCACGTAGGGACTTTCATGACTCTATCGAGAGGCCAAGTTTTAGGTGTAGGTTGGCTTACCTGCCTCTGATTAAAGGAGTACTCACTTCTATCTTCACTCCCAAAGAGAGGAAATGGCCCAATTGTCCTTAAGGGAGGTGTCCATCCGCAGCCCCAGTCAGGCAGATGAGAGGCTCAGGCCTGAAGATTAGGGATCAGGGCTATTGAGGGAACCTGGAATCCAGGAGAACTCTTGGGTGAGGATACCAGTTTAGCACTCCTAAGTGCTTACCAGTGTGGCCCACTGTTGCATGTGAAACTCCAAGAAACAGGGAAAGCAAATCCAGCCCCAGACAGCCCCAACCCTAGGCCCGGATGGCTCCCTTCCCCACCAACACCAGGCTGTGCCCATGGAGGGTGAGGATGAAGGAGGCAGTGTATCTTCTACGAAAGCATGCCTACTGTGGGGACAGGACAGCTCCTCAGAAGCAGCAGCCTTTCCCTGAACGTAGGTCCTTTGTGGGATGGGATTTTGAAAAGCAAAGGAGAAAAAGGGTCATTTCAAGGCAAGGGTACAGGGGCACAGAGACGGGAATAGGAGATGGTCCATTGGCAGGAAGGGGCCAGCAGGCAGAGGACAAAAAAATTCTAGCAACCAGAGAGGGAAGTTTCTCAATGCCAAGTTCAGGAGTTTGGGGAAAGCAGGGACTACACCTAGGACAGGAGCCAAATACAGCAGAACCTCTCCTCTTCTCTTGGGGTCCACTGACTCTACCTTCACTTGTGGGGACTCAGAGCTGGGCCTGTTGGCTCCCTGGACCCAGGCTCAGTTAGTCTAGGTGCCAATCACTCACCAACCTGCAGGCCCCTGGTTGGGGACCATGGAATGACTGGGGATCAGAGCAGGAGGGACTCTCGGAGATGCATAGTCTTCCCTGCTCTGTCCTTATACAGAAGGACAATCTGAGGCCAGAAAGGACACTTGGCCAAGTCACCCGGGTGGGACACAGCCTGCCTGGTCCCAAGCGCCAACGCCCTGGGAACCTGTGTGGTTCTGCCTAAGAAGAGGAGTGGGCAGCCAGCTGAGCTCCCTGCTCTGGAAGCTGCTTGCATGGGCACTTAACTCCCGTAGCCTGTGAGCCTGGAGCAGTGGACATGGCCTCTACTAGACCCCTGAGATCAGGCTTGAGGTAGCTCTCTGGCAAAAACTTCATTTGTCTTTGGCCTCTCCTTCCCAACAAGAAGACTGTGGGCAAAACTCTTATTTAAAAAGGGAAAAGAGAAAAAGAATCGTTTCTCTATGAAATTCCTTTAAGACCCCTATTCCTCTGCATCTCTCTTCTCTGAAAGAAGGGGAGCTGTGGAGATGGAAGAGCAAGCGCTCAGTTGATCCACATCCTGAAGTCCCTTCACCCTCCTCCCCTCCCCCCCGCCCTGCAGGATCCTGGCCCCCTGGGGCTGTGAAGGCCCCCTAGGCTGTGCCCAGGAGAAACAGGATTCCTGTGCCTGAGGGCCTTGGCTGGTGAATCCCTAGGTCAGAGGCTTCACCTCTCTCAGAGGCGTCCGGGAAGACATCCTGGAATGTTTGCCTACCCCTACTGTTATTATTAAGTCCTCTTTACTCCACCCTTCTCTCCGGAGCCAATTAAACTCGAATCTGAGCCTCGCCCCGGGAAAAGCTTCCAGGAGGGCCCAGAACCACAAGAGCCCACTCCGGCCTCGGACGCCCGCTGCCCACCCGCTTCTGGCGCCGCAGCGCCCGTGTCCGACACCACCGGGCCAGCCTTCCAGACTTAAAACGAAGTCGTTTATTTCAATTTTGCTTTCACATTATGTTTCGATACAATCAAAACTTCTGGACGAACCTCTTTAAAGTCCTGCGAATGAATGCAGTCGCAGGTCTGGACGCCCGGTTATTTGGCGGGTGGACTCCGGGTTCAGAGGCGCGGGTACAAAATGTACGGTGCTTCAGGAGCTTCGGAGTGGACAGGGCTGGGGACATCCAAGGACAAAGGGCGTGAGAGGAAGCTGCCGCTCCGGGCAGGCTGGTTCAGGTCCTAGAATTGGAATAATTCCCGATGCATTTGGAATTCGGGCGGGGGGGGGGGGAGCTTCGCTCCCAGGCCCTCAGTTGCTCCTAGCCGGATTTGGGCCAGATAGTTCACGGACCGCCGAAGCCCGGGGACAGGAAAGGCGGAGTGAGCCTGCCGCAGGAGAGAGAGAAGCCGGTGTGCCCGGCCTCTCTCTGGTGGAGTCTTCCAGGTCTGCGCTGGGCCTTGGGCAGCCTCGGCCCGAAACCTCACAACCGGGAAAATGCGGAGTTTAGAAAGCCGTTTCAGAAAAATAAAAGTCCCACTTCGACTTTATTGGATTAAAGCAAAATTAAATTCTGGCTATTCACATGTATGTTACAGTGGAAGAGGAAGCGTCCCGGAGCCCTCCTTGGCATTGAGTGGGGCCACAGAACACGGCGTCACAAGCATCGGCACACCAAGCAGCCTTAGATTTCACGATCACTCCGAACAGGACAGAAATACGGAACACAGCCAGCGTCCACCGGGAAGAGCTCTTCGTGTACAAATGATATATATTTATGTATAGTTTAAACCAGTCGCCACGAAGGTGAGTCCTTCCTCCCTAACAGCCGCTGAGGACAAAGTATCTTCAGCCGGTTAACTCGATCCGTGTTGGACCAGCAATACTTGTTAAAACTACCTGTCCCATTCAGAAACAGAAACAGAAACCAAAAACCTAACCCCTCTCCACTCTGGGGGAGGGGGGAGAAACATACTAAGTTTCCGTAAGTGGAAGGGTTCAGAGGGGGATCGAGAGAAACATTTCACGTTACATGGTTAAAGTGTTGGGCACATGAACGTGGGGTAAGGAGCGATGACAAGGCAGTCTTTTCCTCGATTACTGCAACTGGCTTGCGGGAGGCGAGTTTATTTTTGGAAATGGGAGTGCATAGAGCTAAGCAGAATTTACTTCTCTTAATAAGGACACGGACGAAGTCGTTGGGCCGCCGGCACCTTTCTACCCACTGTGGTTAGGAACACCTGGGCGTTCCGGCGCTTCCTCGCCCTGCGCTTTTCAGCCTGCTCGCACTCTCCTCCTGCCTCCGTTCCCACTACGCGCCAGTCAGAGGGGAAACACGAGGAATCCGGAGAAGGTCGAGTACTTCCAGCCCCCCATCAAGTTCCCCCGCTCCAGTTTGAGGTATGCCCGGTCGCCTTTCTCCATCTGGATTAGGACTCCGTTGCTCGCGGCCTCGCGGGTCACGTCTTGGTCGCCGGCGAAGGCGGAAATCACCGGCCACCCATTTAACATGAGGCTCACCTGAGAAAGAGAAGGCCCGCTTCAGATGCACAACCTAAGCGGGTAGCCAAGCGGCGGTGGAGACAGAGCAGGAGGCTTGGCTGGCAGCCACCAAGGCCGCGGGGGGTGGGGGGCGGGGGCGCAGGCCGCGTTCGGGAGAAGAGGGGCTGGGCTGCTTACTACTGAGGATCTAACAGGGACCCCAAGACCGTAAATCTAGGTGAAGGCAAGCATCTCCCCCTCTAGAACGGAAGTCACTCTTTCCAGTTTCTCAAATGAGTGCTCCAAGCGAATCCTGACTGGGCATAATCCAATTTAGTGAACCCGCAGGCTGTAGCGTCCTGAGACCTTTGGCCTCTCGCCAGCTTCCCCCAGCCTCAAAAAAGAAACTCGGGGTCTAGATTTGATAATCTTGTACAAAATATATATATTTTAAAAATAATAATAATAAAATTAAAAAAAAAAAAGAAACTCGGGCAACTCTGTTCCAGGCAGTCCCAGAATAACAAAAATAAACACCCCACCCCGGGGCTCTCCAGGTATCTGTGTCAGGATACAGGGAGAGGTGCCGGAGACGCTGCGCCAGGCAGATTAGAAACCGCGCGCAGAACTCCTCTCCTACTTCGTCCCCAAATCACCCGCTCAGTTCTCGCCCCAGATCCGGCCGTGCCCGCCGCCGCCTGGGTGCGCCCTTGAGGTGGCAGCTGCAGCCTTGGGCCCGGCGCCCTGTCCCCAGCCGAGCTTTCCTCCTCTGTCGGCTCTACGGAAATCTGGACATGTTTGCGGGCCTGGCCAGAGCAAAATGCTGGCCGGGGCACGGCTGGACCTGGAGGTAATAGCACTACACCCCACCTGCCTGCCCCCGCCCTTTCTCTCTCCACTGGGCGAGATTCAAGTTTAAAATCCGTAGGTCCTCCAAAGGAGGAAGCTCGGTGCGCGGGTGTAGGGAACTGGATCTGTCCGCGGTGCTGAAGGCCAGCGTAAAAGCCGCCTGGAAGGAACCGGGAACTGGACTGAGGAGGAACCCCGGCTGTCTGTGAAGCTAAAACCCTTACCGGACGTCTCCAGGAAACCCGGGGACCTTTACAGAAGGGCCCAGAAGGCGAGGGCAGAAAACTGTCTCTGGGGATGGGGCCCTCGACAGGTTAAAGGGGCGGTGCCAGCCGCAGAACCGAGGCCTCGCTCTCGGTCCCTGGAGCTGCCGGGCCCTCGAAGCTGATTTCTGCCTCCCACACCCACAGAACCCCTGTCAAGACCCTAAAGGCCAGCAGTCCCCTACGGAGAGGGGGCCTGGCCCCCCGGCGGCAGCTGACCTGGATGGTCTGTCTGTTGTAGACTTTTACCACGTGGAAGTTAAAACTGTAGATCCCTTTGCGCGGGGCGATGAAAGTGCTGCGTTCTGAGTCAAAGTTGTTCCCGATGTTCACTAGTACCTAGAAGGCGACAGGGACGAAAGGGAGTAGACCCGAGCCGGTCCGAGGGCCGTCCGCTCCCCCACAGAGCCCTTGGAAAGGATGGGGCATCCGACCTCCACCGTTCTCCCTCCACCCGCACCAGGCGGATCCGCCCGCGGCGAGCGCAGGGGAACTCACCTGGTCAAAGTAGATGATCATGGTGCGGTTACTCATCTCGGACGGCTCGTGGTTGGTGCTCCTGATGGCAGAGAAAGCCACCTTGGCGCTGCCGGAGCGCACGGAGATGCCCAGAGCTGTGCCCGTGGGGTCGGACGTCGGGTTGGAGTCACACACCACCAGGCATTTGCCCTCCAGCACGATGGGCTCTGTCTCATTCTGCCCACGGGCTGGGCCTGCCAGCCACGCAGCCCCCAGCAGCAGCAGCTCCACGATGCCCAGCATCGCGCCGCCGGCGCCCACCCCGCCCCCCACCCCGGGGGCTGCCAGCGCCAGCCGCCCCCCTCCCCAGCCCTGCTCCGAAGCCCCCTCCTCAGCTCTGTGCGCAGCTCTGCCGACGCCTCCTTGGGCACTACGGCTCCTCCTCGCACTCCAGGACAAACGTCCCCGCGCGCGATGCACCCGGAGCCCCGCCCGGGCCTCAGGGGTGCCGTAGCTGCCCAGCCGCACTTGGATGCATAGCCTCTGCCGCCTGGTCCCCGCTGATGCCGCCGCCTCCTGTCCGCACCCGCCGCTGCCGCCGCCGCCGCCGCTCTGAATTATTGATGCAGCGGGCGCTGCAGCCGGAGCGGGCGGAGAGCGCGCGCCGGGCACAAAGGCGCGGACCACGGCTTGGCCCCGCCCCCGCCCCTCCCAGCCCGCCTTCCTCCGCAGCCCCGCCCCCGCCCCGTCGAGGCCCCGCCCTCCAGCCAATCCCGACGCACCGCGCTCCCCGCCGAGCCAATGGCCGCCCTGTCCGCGCGCGGCCACCTGACCCCTGGCGCCGTTGTTATTAGGCGCGGCAAGGAGGGCGGTGCGCGGCTGTAGGGCTGGGCTCTGGCCGGGAATCGACTGAGGGAGCGAGGACGGGGAGCGCGCGCGCGTGCCCGTACAGTCCGCCGCGGCCGCTCGCTCCTTGCTGGCCATTCGGGGCCGCGATCCCCTCGGCCACCGCTTCTCCTCCCGCTCTTTCCTCGCCGGCCCTCAGGTAGGACGCAAGTTTAGAATCGCCGCGGGCCACAGGCGCCGCGTGGGTGTGGGCGGGAGGGAGCGCCCCCCCGTGGGCGCGGGGCGCGGGGCAGCTTCTGCCTTGCCGCGGGCCGGACCGGGCAGCATGGCGCGCGCGTGCGCTGCGGGGCGGGGCCTGCGCAGTGGCCGGGGGGCGCACGTGGCACGGGGTCTCGGAGCGCCTTCCCGCTGCGCCCTGACCCGGGTGGTCCTCGAAGTCTCCAGCTCGGTGGGCCCGGGGGACTGCGAGTCGCTTGTTCCCTCCCTCCGGGACAGAGGGAACGGTGTGAAGCCCCGGCCGCCGCGCAGGGAGCTCCGCACAGTTTCCCTAGCAGTGTTTCTTCTTTGGCACTTAGAGCGTGAGCGCCAGGTTTGCGCACCTCTTCCTCGTGCCTTCTTCCCCGGTACCGGCGCGTCATCGCTGGCACCGAATCCTGTAGTTTGTGGCCATGAATTCTCAGTCGCAGATTTAAACCACACAGCTGTTTGAAAACAGAAAGTGAAACGGCTGCGTTAGGTGCAGAGAGAGAGGAGCTGCGACGAAGGGAGCGCGCGTCCCAGCGGGTACCCGCAGTGGACACAGGTAGGCCGAGGCTGCAGGGCGGCGGGCCTGGCGGGACCTCTGGGGCGCCGCCATCCCGGCAGGTGCAGATGCTGCCCGCGGGGCTTCGGGCCCCCTGGTGCCTGCTGGGTCGCCTTTTGCGGTGCGGGGTCGGAGCAGTTGAGTGACGGCCGGCGTGCGCACCTCGCTGCCTGCGGCTGGCAGTGCCCGGGTGGCATCCAGGAAGGCGGGTAGGTCTGCCGGCCGCCAGCCTAAGCTTACGCATCGCAGGCCCGGAATTCCGGACAGCGCCGTCTGGCCGCTTCCCCGAATCCTTTGTTTCTCGGAGATATGTTTGGTAGCAATTTAAGGAAATCCCATCGCCGACCTCTGCCTCAACTCTGACGCCTGCCAGTTGCTGTGTTCAGGAGAAACGGGGAAGGGGTGGACGAAGAAGCAGCAGTTTCACTTTAAATTAAAAGAAGAAGAAAATAGTTTTCCAGCTCTTATCTTTTTGAGACATCCCCAGAAAGCATTGCCAGCTGTAATAGCACCTAATGTGAGAGCATGAACTAATTTAAGAAGGGAGAGTTGAATAGTGAGATGGCAGCTCTAAGATGCCTGGAAAAACACCCACACAGCCCTAGCCTGGTCTTGCAGTGCCCTGGCCCCAGCAACATTGTTGGTCACTCCTCAAATGTCTACTGAGCACATGCTGAGTGACAGCCATATCCATTGCAACCAAGAGCAAGAGGTGGGAGTGGGAAGCCTTGCTTTTCACATGGACCATACAAACAGGATGATTGCCTCCAGCTAGGTGGTTGATCAACGACTCCTCCTCAGGTGAGGCTTTCCTAACAGTGCCCACTGGTGGGGTACCACCTGATGCCAGGGATTCTCTAGCTTCTATTTCTGCCTTTCCTGAGACAGGGATATTTCTGCTCCACATCTGTTTCTCAGGGCCTGCTGGTATTCTTTGTGTGTGCATTCTGCAGATGATTACCTGACCCATCCTTTGTCTCCCTCCCTCCCTCCCTCCCTCCCTCCCTCCCTCCCTCCCCTCCCTCCCATCCCTTTGAGCCCACGTAGATATGAAAAGTGGAAGGACTCCCCCCATGGAAACTCAGTCCATCTCTGTGTCCTTATCCCAGCAACTCCCATAAGTGTCGGTGGTTTGTGACCTCCAACCTGGGCCACTTATAGAAGGCTCCCTGATGTACCATTCCTGGTGATGCCTTAAACTCCTATTCCTTAATTTGATGAATATCCCTGGAGGCCTGTAACTCCCACCTCTATCCCATGTGAGATTCCCCTGGCTCCCTCATCCCTTTCCCATGTACCATGTTACAAAAGTAATGAATATTGATATACTACTTATAATAATAGGTCTGAAGATGCCATGTATAGGAAAAGGCAATCCATTAGAAATGTCAAATTTAGGGCCAGGCATGTTGGCACACGCCTTTAATCCTAGCACTTGGGAGGTAGAGGCATGTGGATCTCTGTGAATTCAAGGCCAGCCTGGTCTACATAGGGAGTTCCAGACAGCCAGAGCTACAGGGAGACCCTGTCTCAAAAAGACCAAAAAAAAAAAAAAAAAAGAAATGTCAAATTTAGTCACGCTCAACTTGTGGCTGTGCCATATTTTTAGAGTCAGCATTCTTTCAGCTGCAGAGGACAACACCAATCCAAATTGTCTTCAGATTTTTGTTTGGTTGGTTCAAAAAGCCTAGAGTAGACCTCACTGTTTAAGGCACACTTGGACCTACCCTTAGGATACTAGGATTTCTTTTCAAGTTTGGACTGCATGTTCCAACAGATTGTTTCTACATGATAGTCTTTGCAAGATACTGTCACCTTAGTCCCAGCAGTAACCAGAGCCCCCTTTTTTCAGTATTTGCAACTGAAGTCCCAGAAACTGTTCTGACAGGGACAGTTTGAATCACTGGCTCATACTCATCCATGGTGCCCTTTGAGGTTTAGCTTTAAAGCCAAAATGCACCTTAAATGGTGGAGGCAAATGAGTATGCCTGATTGTAGCATTCTGTTTTAATGTGTGTGTATGTGAAAGTATTTGTGGTTGTTTTTTGTGTTTTTCAGTTTTTAGGTTTCTGGAAGGGTGGATAGACACATAAAACTCCTAGCATTCATCAATTAATGAAAACAAATGAAAATTTGAGTCTAAAAAGTGAACAGGATTGGTTGTTTATGAAATGTAGGACTGTGGGCTTTAACTTGCTGAGGCTTTCCGATGTTAAATGATTAAAAAGCTCCTTTAGTAAAGGTTGTAAAATGATGTGTTATAAACATTTAGTGTTATTACAAATAATGAATTTACTGCTCTTACTAGATTCCTTACTCTGGCTTTAGGCTTGGCCTTGCATTCTGGTGAATTCAAAGGCAGTTTCCTTTCACTGTGCTCTGAATATCCATCCTCAGTGCAGCTGCCTCCATAGATGTCAGGTTTGTGGACCCCCATCGCCACCCCACGGAAAGCATCTCTCAGTTGGAATGAGAGAATTCTTTCAGGGAAAGGCGATATTTTCTTTTTTTTAAATACATCTTTTTTTTTTACTTTATTTATTTATTTATTTATTTGGTCTTTTCGAGACAGGGTCTCCCTGTAGCCCCAGCTGTCCTGGAACTCACTCTGTAGACCAGGCTGGCCTTGAACTTACAAAGATCTGCCTGCCTCTGCCTCCCAAGTGCTAGGATTAAAGGCGTGCGCCACCACGCCTGGCTACTTTATTTATTTATTATATTTTATATGTATGAATGTACTGTCTGCATGTAGGTTGGTGCACTCATGTTATGCAAGGCCGCGGAGGTCAGAAGAGGGCGTCAGATTCCCCTGGAACTGGATTTAAAGACGGTTCTTAACCGCCATGTGCATGCTGGGAATCAAACCCAGGTCCTCTGTAAGAGCAGTCGGTGCTCTTAATTGCTAGGCCATCTCTCCAAGCCCCTGGCAATATTTTCTTACCGGATCTCATCCTTTTGTTAAAATGGATTCTCTATCTGGGCGCCACTAGCACTTGGGAGGCAGAGGCAGGCGGAGCTTTGTGAGTTCAAAGCCAGCCTGGTCTACAGAGTGAGTTCCAGGACAGCTGGGGCTACAGGGAGACCCTGTCTTCAACAAAGACCCCAAAAAAAAAAAAAAAAAAAAAAGGATTCTCTAATGTTTATATACATTTAACAAGATTCCATCTCTTTAGTGTTAATTCAGAGGCCCAAATCCCTAAGATTTGGTTCATTTTCTCTTAAGCAGAAGATAGGATTACTTTATTCTAAAGAGTGTTAAATTTAGTATAGTAAGGGCCATGGTCATTTCAAATGAGTGTCTGGAGATATTCTGTAAACTATAGGAATAATCCTATTTTATGCAAAACAAGAAATAGTATTTTAACTTTTACCAAAGCCTGTCTTCCTGTTGCCTGTTCAGATTCATGTTAGATTTAACATTTTTTGTTTTCTTAAGACAGGGTCTTACTATGTATCACTGGCTGGCCAAGAACTTGCTGTATAGACCAGGCTGGCCTTGATCTCAAAGAGATCCACCTGCCTCTGCCTCCCAACTGCTGGGAATAAAAACATATGCCACCACACCTTGCAACATTTTTGTTTTTAAGCTGTAAAACTTATGCTTCAAATTAACTTTATAATGGGATACTTTTGGCAAGTTGGGGGGGGGGCACGTTGCTTACAAACCCAGTAAAGGCCAGGTTTGTAACATTTTGACTTCATTAAATTTTAATTTAAAAAAATACATTCAAACTACCCTTAGCTCTTGTGGTAATATCAGATTCTGCATTTTATTAGCTTGTGTTCAGAAGAAGATAATATATTTTCTCAAAAGATGCTGCACAATTTTCAGAATGAGGTCTTGAATGAGCAGTGTTATATGTGGTAGCAGTCTCAGATGAAGCTCTTATGCAAGTAGATGGCATTTCCTTTACAGTCAAAGGAAAAATATATAAAAATAGTGTGATCCTACAGAGCTCATCTCAAACACTAGTTGGAATTTTTCCAATAAGTAATTACCTGTGTGCTGTTTGAGATGGTTGATTATGGAGACAAACCAGTTCAGCAAACATTATGGTGCGCCAGCAGTGTGCAAAACTGGGACTTTGTGTTTAGCAGCAGTCAGCGATGTGTACCTGAAGAACTCTATTAATGACTCTTGCTTCCAGTTCTGCTAACAAGGCTTCTTGAAAATGGTAGCTTTGATTCTTCTTTGCTGTCTTTACCTTTGTCCTATAACCAGAAGATAGACAGAACACACAGAGAAGTGGGGGAGGAGAGAACTTGAAATATTTCAAGTATGTACTTCAAATGCATTTCATGTCAAAGAACTCGGGTATTGTCCTTGTGGATTGACATTTGGGAAGAGTTATCACCAGTTTTAGTAGGATTCTCAGGAAGTTCCTGACCCTTCTATTCATTGACAGTTGTGTGAAGATTCCCCATGTCTCAACTCCTGGTGAATCTTTGAGAAGTTCCCTAACTAAAGACATTGTTAAACCTTGCATGCTACTGATGAGCAAACAAAAGAGAAATTTAAACAAGACATTGTTAAACCTTGCATGCTACTGATGAGGAAACAAAAGAGAAATTTAAACAGACCGAAGGGAGGGAAATGCAGAAAAATGAGGCTTAAGATTATATTTTTTAAGATCCCTTCAAGGGGAAAAGTTTCCAAGTAGACTGACAACAAATTAAGTCACAGGCACATGTGTGTATCCCCCACCCCCCACCAGACCTCAGGGAAAGGTGCATAAACAGCTGACCTCCCCAAAGCATGTGCTCCCCTCCAGCTGAGCTGCCCTGGCTTTCCCTGCTCTTGCCCTGGCAGCTGACCTCTTCTAATAGCTTCAGTTGGATCTGGCCAATGAAAGATACCAGCAAGAGATCAAATACAGGTAGAGAAGTTGGGGTATTGTTCTGTACTCTTCCTAGTTTAGCAGGTGATGTGAACAAATGATCCTGAAAGTCCCTGTCTGTGGTACCCTCCCATCCCCATCCCTGTCAGTATTACATTCCCTGTCCAGTGTGTCTGTCCCCTCTCTTGAGCTCCAGTGTTCTCTGGGAATATTCTTTCTTCCCATCATCCTTCCAAGGGCAAGGGGTCTGTCAGTCTGTGGACCCAGAGCATCCTATAGTGAGCTCCCTACCCTGACAACAACCTGTTCAGTAAGATCTCTCCATTTCAACTGAGTTCAATTCTCTGTCCTGCCGGGACCTCACAGATGTACTGTATCAGTATCATCTGAGAATTTTGTATCATCTGAGAACCAATAATTTTAATATACTTCTTAGTTTTTTGTGGACCTATTGTTACAGAAAAAAATGACTATGAAGTAAACACAGACAATACAAATTTAGATTAGCTCTATGACTTTACCAAAGTTAAATACTTCACACAAAACTATTCATCATACATTTAAAAATAAATATTTAAGTATATGATTTTTAAGAATATTAAAGTGATAACATTGAAATTATTTATTAATTTAGCCAGTGTGGAATCCCAGAGTAAAGACTGCACTTTGTCCTTATAGCACAGAAAGGTTTTAATGCCTTGAGAGCTCATAAAGCCATTTTGAGTGTTTAAAATATGAAAACCTTACCAAAATACCTCTTCATTATTGGGAAAGCATGACAATTCTTGCTATTTGATTTTTGAGCCTGTAAACTTTTATCTTTGCCTGCTTTAAAAAAATAAGAATTTTATCGTTACTATGTAAAATAGATGATGATTTAGATCTTAAAGTAACAGATTGGAAACAAGCCACAATAACATGTATTTCAATATTTAGATACTTGAGAGGGAATCCTTTTCATCAGTCATTTAATTTAACTATGCATTTTATATCTGTTGCTTAGCATTGCTTGAGATCCTTGCCAAAACAGAAAATGTGAAGCAATTAGAAAATAACCTTTGACAAATAAGCTATCCATACACAGCAATGAAAACTCAGATAAGTTCAGTGAAAGGTACCTTTTCTATGCTAGTGCTTATGGCCTAGGAAAACAAGCTGGATGAATTCCCATTTCCTCTTGATGAAATGTACTCTGTACTATCATAATTTTAAGTAATCCTGGATACATCAAAACTTATTTGTGACTTTGTTGTTATATTATAAGATATCCTGATTTTTTTCCTAACTTACCTCAATTACTATGAAATTGGTGCCAATATTTGATGCACCGTTATCAAGGCATCAGGGTTTTATTGAGGCAAAGTTTCTGTAGCTTTTTTAGAAAACTTTAGAGTGCTTTGCATCTCAGTTCTTTTAAGTCAGCTGCCTACATTTTACAGATGACAACCATGGAGGGTAAGGAAGAGTGGTGTTTCATTCCAGGACTCACGAGGCATGGCATCTGAATAACTGTCTGTCCTGTGCAACAAGTGTATACCTGAGACTGACTGTGAGGCTGGAATGAGACCCCACCACTGAGTGCTGAATTAGTACTCCAGGTTCATCTCCACTGACCTGTGCTTGTTCCATACCTCGTGAGGCCAGGGGAGTTTATTCTTGGTTAATAGCTTTCTGTCTTTGACCATTTGAAAGTTCAGACAGTGTCTTTCCTTTGTATTGACAGAGATTGAAAATACATATTTAAAGCAAAGACTACCTGTATACTTAGTAACAATTACATAGTTGGTATTTTCACACACACCTTTTTTTCCATATTTATTCAACAACCACGTGTATTGATTACCTTCCACAGGACATATTATTTGTTGGAAGCACTGGACATTTATCAGTAAACAAAACCCATAGCATTCCTCCCCTCTGTGGAAGAATGTGACTTTGGAGCAGTTGTGTGTGCTCTCCTTATGTAAGCCGGCATGAATATTGTCTCATGGTATGAATATTGTCTCGTGGTGGTATGAGTATTGTCTCGTGGTATGAATATTGTCTTGTTCCCCATCCTGCAGGTCAGGATGATCTTAATCCAGGCTGCTACACAATTATGACAGTCACTTTTTTTTTTTTTTGCTGTGGAAACATCCTTAAAAAGATACCTTGCAAGCCAAGATGGGCTGTTTTCTAGATGACATTTAATTTTTTTGCCATTTCTAACTAGGGATTTAATTGGAAAATCAGCATTATGATTTTTATGTTGTCATTTCTATTTTTAAATTTAAGCGATTTCCAAGATTGTGGGTCTGGCTGCCTGCAAATTAAGGATGAAGGTAGTTGTAATGTTGGATGTGTACATTTTGCCATTTTAGAGTGCTTTCCTGGGCTTTGGTCTATGGAAAAGGGCATTCTTTTAATAAATTTGATGTGCCCTTTAAATATTAGTGTTTTAAAAATCTTCATTTAAGATGTGCTCTGAGAGAAGAATCTGGTGTTCCTGCTTGAGGTTGTGAGCAGGACGTAGAGAGACTGCTGTGTGGCCCAGCCTCCCTCCCTCCCTGGTTCCTTTTCAGGGAACTGCATCTGGCCTGTCTGACCTCCCAGCACTGGTGCTCAGACCTCTGGCTCATCCTGCCTGGGGATCTTCTGTGTCCCAGTGCTGTGGCTGCTGCATGGTCTGGTTCTCCTTGCAGATGAGCCCTCTAGCTCCTGCCCCCTGGTGAGTACGGAGGAAGGCTTTGACATTGTGCTTGTGTAAACACAAGCAAGAGCTCTTTGTGTCTCTTGCATCTTCATAAATGATTTTTCATATTATGCTGGAAAAGTAGTTCTTTAAATAGAACATTCTCCCATGGAAATCACCCACAATGCTGAGCACATCTTCCAGAAGGTGATGCTAGAACATAGGGTCCATCCTCAGCATTGCTCAGAAGCTGAAGTTCGGACTCTAGAGTATCAGAACCAAATTTATAGCAGTTCATTACTGTAAGGAATCATGAAAGCAGTGGGCTGCCACCATCGTGGTGGAAACAAAGAGCATGCATGAAGCCTGGAAGGTGGAGCCTTGTGGAGGGCCCTCCTTTATTCAATAGAAACCCACTTGCCTGTTTTGAGCCTGCTTTTCTTAGTGCATATGTCTCACTGAGCAACCAAAAGAATGTTTATATCCTAGTCACTTGGCAAAAAGTCTGACACTGCTTCAGGGAGATTCATTTCAGGCTAAAGGATGAGCTGAAAAATAGATGAGGTTTGGTAGTCACAGGAAATAGCCCTATTGCAAATGGAGCTTTTCTCCTTTGTTGCAGGGTGGGACTGTATTTTTTGACTAGAAGATAAATAGGGAGGTTTAAATCTCAATGGTTATTCCCATCATTCTTGATGAACACAGCCTTGCTGTTGTTCAAGGAGAGAGTTATCTGGGGCTCTCTGTGGTGTCTTCCTTGCCCACTGAATTATTTCAAATTATATGTCCCTGTGTTTCTAAGACAATTTCCAAATGATTGTCCTTGAAAAGTCTTCTTGATATTAAATAAGGAAAACTATGCAAAATTTTTATAGGATGAATGTAAGGGAATTATAATATTCCTATGAATTGTATTCCTGGAAGACTGGTAGGATATGTAATAACACATTGATTTTTTTTTTAATCCTTGGTTAGGATTGCTTCCTTTAACCTTTTTTTATGGTTCTTATGTCCTTCCACTCCCCAACCTCAGCAAGTTTTAATACTGCTTTCTTAGCTAACAGAATTTCCTTTTAAAAATAATAAAATTCACATAAGGTCTGTTGGTACTATCAAGGTATTTTCTTCTTTTTTCATCCCTGAAAAATCACAGGAGGATGCTCATGAAAGCGCCTTTCAGGCCCTTGTTTGCTTTCACCAATAAATCATTCATAATTAGAAGTAGAAATCTTTTCTCCCTGGCACAAATACATCTCTTTTAAAAGTAGTACTCTTTTGTGAATGATGTTTAATGCCTGAGAAACTAGGATAGCCTTTCTTATGTGCACTGCTCTAACCAGAGCATTATTTTTCAGGGTGGACTCAAGGTTACGTGTTTAAGAAAAGAACCAAGTTAATCCCACTTTGAAAATCTTAACTCATAACTCATAAACTGTAAAGCATTGAAAAGACAACTACTAGCACCTACACAGGTACATATACCTAGATAAAATTAAGTAGCATATTTTGACAGTTGGCAAAACAAAACAGAGTGATGTCTACTGAAAACCAACGTGCCCTCCAGTGGCAAATGTATAGTTACTCGACACAAGGCCTCCAGGTGCTTATTAATGCCAGTGTTTGGATGTGTAAAGGCACTGTAGCAGAAGTAGCTGATTGGCCCAAGGTCCTTTCAGCCTGCAGAGGGAGGATGATTTTCTGTTTCCCTTTAAATGCCTATTTTCTTTCTCTTGCAATGTTGTCTCTCAAGAAAGCCACTCTGCCAACTCAAGTGACAGCAGCATTGTGTTGTAACTAGTAGTTAGCTCTGATTTAACCTTAAATATGAACCTTTTTCTTTTTAAGCAATGAAGTTTAATTTAAAAATTCTTAAAGATCATAAATCCTTCTTTTCTTCTCTTTGTCCCAAATAGTGTCCCTTATGCAGCACTGCCACAGACAGATTATTGGTTTTCCCATACCTTGTACTCATTTCTGCAGCTATTGATATGACAGCAATTATATTTCTACTCCTAAAAATTATTATGGGTAGGGAGAGCTGGCGAGACAGCTCAGTCAGTGCTCAACTTGCAAGCATCTCCAGAACCCATGCTTCAAAACAGAGCAAGCAGGCTTGGTGGCACACATAGGGGAGGTGGAGATAGTCTGATCCCTGAGGCTTATTGCTGGCCAGCCAGCCTAACCTGCTTGGAAAGTTCCAGGCCCATGAGAAGCTGCCCCCTGCCCAAAAGAAACAGTGAGCAGTGCCCTAAGTACAGTGTCACAGGGATACACAGAAACAAGGCAAGCACAGGAATAAACTACAAGCAAGTACATGATACTTTTGCCAGCTGACATTTTTGGGTAAAATGATCCTAAACTACTTTTTAATATATAGGCTTTAATTGCTTCCTGCATGAACATAAAATCCATAATCCTTAAATCTGACCACAACATAATGCATTCATTTTTCTAATATTCATAATATTCCAATGGGTTTTTTTAACTAAAGAATGCTTACTTTATACCAGGTTCAATAATAATGCCTAGTGCTAAATGTGTACTATTTGCTAATATACCCTTTATAAATATATTAACAGTGAAATAATAACTTCATGAAATTAAGATGTTTGTTGTTTCAGTGTGCAAAGTGAGCTGCTGAGTTTAAATATATATATTGCACACACCGTTCTCCCCAGTTTGGGATTTAACAGGATATAATGACCTAATGAGTTTGTGAGTCATATTTCCTTGACATTTTGAAGATTCAATACTGCAAATTTTTTAAATCCCATTTTATTGAGGCATACTACAGGGTTTTTTTCCCATCACTTAACAAAAACTCCTTTATTGCCACTCCCCTACTCATGTGTCTTTTCTATGGTTGCAAGGTGGTTGGCTTCAATATTCTTAAGATACCACTCAGAAAAAGCTTTATTTTATAAAGACCAGCCTCATCTTCCTAAATGCATTTTAAAAATATGAATTTTCCTCATGCAGTGGGCTGAGGTTGGTATTTTATTTATTTATTTATTTATTTATTTATTTATTTATTTTGTTGTTGTTGTTTTGTTTTGTTTTTTCCAGACAGGGTCTCCCTGTAGTCCCAGCTGTCCTGGAACTCACTCTGTAGACCAGGCTGGCCTTGAACTCACAAAGATCCACCTGCCTCTGCCTCCCAAGTGCTAGGATTAAAGGCATGCGTCACCACGCCCGGCCTGAGGTTGGTATTTTATAAAGTGTGGTGTGACCATTGTGCATTACACACAGAAGTCTGGGATTGCATGGCATATTCAAGATTGTTTCAGGTATGCGTTGTTTTAACTTGTTTTCAAAACATGCACCTGCCAGCTGGGGATGGAGCACACCTACAAGCCCAGCTGGGAGTGGAGCACGCCTGCAATCCCAGCTGGGAATGCGGGCACACCTACAAGCCCAGCTGGGAATGCGGGCACACCTACAAGCCTAGCTGAGAATGCGGGCACGCCTACAAGCCCAGCTGGGAATGCGGGCACGCCTACAAGCCCAGCTGGGAATGCGGGCATGCCTATAAGCCCAGCTGGGAATGTGGGCACACCTACAAGCCCAGCTGGGAATGCGGGCACACCTACAAGCCTAGCTGGGAATGCGGGCACACCTACAAGCCTAGCTGGGAATGCGGGCACACCTATAAGCCCAGCTGGGAATGCAGGCACACCTACAAGCCCAGCTGGGAATTCGGGCACACCTACAAGCCTAGCTGGGAATGCAGGCACACCTACAAGCCTAGCTGGGAATGCAGGCACGCCTATAAGCCCAGCTGGGAATGCGGGCACACCTACAAGCCCAGCACTTTGAAGATGGAGGCAAGAGGATGGCAAGTTTGAGGCCAGCCTGAACTACACAGACCCTATCTCAAACTCACAAGGGCTGGGGAGGTTGTTCAGTGGTAGGGTGCTTAACTAGCATGCAGAAGACATTTTTCTCATATGTGTATGTGTGTAGTGTATGTGCAGGTACATGTGTGTGTGGCAGGGCAGTTCAAGGTTATAACACTGGGAATCTTTCTCAACTGCTTTTCATCTTACTTACTGAGGCAGGATCTCTCATTTGAAACCCAAGCCTCCTAACATGGCTAGTCCGAGTAGTCAGCTTGCTCTGGGAATCCCACCTTCTATCTTATGGAATTAGAAGTTAGAGGCTGGCCAGCCACCATACCCATCTGGCATTTATATTGAGTCTGGGGATCTGAACTCCAGTCCTTGTGCTTTCAGGGCAAGTGCTTTAGGCATCATAAGGATACTTTTTTTTTTTCATCTTTTTTGAGACAGGGTCTTCCTGTAGCCCCAGCTGGCCTGGAATTCACTCTGTAGACCAGGCTGGCCTTGAACTCACAGAGATCAGCCTGCCTCTGCCTCCCAAGTGTTGGGATTAAAGGCATGCGCCACCACGCCCTGCTAAGGATACTTTTTTAACAGTGGTTAGTGTCATCACAGTCATGTCTTTGTGTGGTTTCTAAGTTATAGTGTTTGCTGTTGATTTGCCTATACCGAGTCATTTGTTTAACAGTCTAAAAGTATGACGAAAAGAAAATGGCAAAGATGTCTTCATATACTTAAACCACAATAGGATACTTTTTTAACAGTGGTTAGTGTCATCACAGTCATGTCTTTGTGTGGTTTCTAAGTTATAGTGTTTGCTGTTGATTTGCCTATACCGAGTCATTTGTTTAACAGTCTAAAAGTATGACAAAAAGAAAATGGCAAAGATGTCTTCATATACTTAAACCACAATGACCTGAAAAGGAAAAATACCTAAGATATCTTTCACTTGATGTTTCTTTGCCATAAAATTTGAGTTTGCTCTGAATTCTCTGTGCCAAAAGGTACAGAATTGTAGTGACCCTTGGTTTAATATGCCTTGAAATACAGCATATCTCCTCTGTAGCCAGCATAACAATTTTAGCTTCTTTACAAAATACAAAAGAAACTTTCTCAACTAAGAAAATTTAGAACATGGTGATTGAGCTATAATTTGAACCAAATATTTAAGAGCTAGAATTAAAATGTTAGACCTCATAACATCTCTTTACTAAGCAAGTGCTGCTAATTGAATGAGGCCTCTGTACATAAGCAGAGAGAAGCGACCATATTTATGTTTGTAAGATTGGACTGCAGCTATCCAAAAGGGCTCAAGATGATTGCAGCCATAAAACTTTATTTTCAGTAGGCTAAATACCCATACAATACTCAATTTTTTCCATGCCACTTTTAATAGCTAATATAAGTAGCATACTTAATTCTCTACATGTATTATTTCAGTTAATCATTGGAGTAAGCTTATGAACTATGTACATTTATCTCATTTTGCAGATGAGGAAATTAAGGTTAAATAGGTTACCCTGCACCCCATGGGATATATTGAGCAAAGATATTGGCCTATTCTGACTCTGGAGACAGTGTTTCTTAGCTGGTCTCAACATAGAAGTTTAGGTGTGCCCACACAGTCCTTGCTGCCAACCTCATGAGATATGTAGGATAAATTATATTAATGTTTGTTGCACATGGCAAAACTGAGCTCCAGTGGCTTTCTCCTAGCTGACTTGACAACTCCAGAAAAGAGTCTCAACTGGGGAATTGCCTCAATCAGATTGGCCTGATAGGCATGTCTGTGGGATTTTCTTGATTGCTAATTGATATAGGAGGACCCCAGCCCACTGTGGGCAATGCCATCCTCGGGCGTGTAGGCCTGGGCTATATAAGAAAGGGACCTGCGCCTGGATCTGGGAGCAGCCAGTAAGCAGCATTCCTCCATGGTCTTTTTCTTCAGTTTCTGCTTACGCTCTTGTTCTGGCTTCCCTCAGTGATGGATTGTGACCTAAAAGTGTAAATCAAACCCTTTCTTTCTCATGTTGTTTTTGGAGAGAGTGTTTATCACAGCAATAGAAAAGCTAACTAGGACAGAAACTGGTACCCAGAGTGGGAGGGAGGGTTGTTGGAATGCCCCTGACCATGCTGATTTGGGGGAGGATTGTGGAAGGATTTGGAACTGTGAGCTGCAAAAGCCATTGAGTACTCAGAGCTTAATGGGCTCTGCTGTGGGAACTTGGAAGATAGAATGCTGAGAAGAATGCAGACAGCAGAGGCCTGGCTAGTGACATTTTATAAGGAAGCAAAGACCATGTGGGTTGTTTGTATGAAATTTGGGATTTAAAAATCTGTGGGAATAAAATTTTCTGTGTGTGAATGGAACAAGGATACTGGTTAGCTGGGAATGAAAGATCAGCTGTGATTAATGTGAGATAATCATCATTCAGGTGAAATCTGGCAAGTATTTCCTCAGTTAGCACACACAAACTGTGGTCTGCAGTGGCCAAGGGTGCATCTCAAACTGATAGCTGAACTTGGCAGTGTGTAAGAGTTTCCCACATGCTGCTGGTTTTGAAGGTTTGAAAGGATCATGGAGACCAGTTGAGCTTGGGCCTGTGTGGCAGGGTAGAGAGGCTCTGAGAGGCCATTGATGAAGATGAAGCTCCAGTTGAGGGGGAGACCCTAGCATGTTGGAGATGCAAAGACTGAGTGATGAGCACCATGGACAGTGGCAGGTGTGGCGTAGAGCTGGACTAAGCCTGCAGGACAAGCTATGTGGGTGATGGGGATGGCAGAGCCAGAGAAGGGGGACTGCGGAAGCCCTTAGAGCTCAGATCATGAGTGAGTCCCAGATGTCAGGCAATGAGTTTTTTACACTGTTGGATTTTGGTTTTGCTTTGATCTGATTACAACTATATGCTCATTCTTTTCTCTTGGAATAAGAAAGTATATCTATTTTTTATAAGAGTCCACAGTTAAGAGACTTTTTAAAAAGAACCTAGACTTTTAAATCATTGGAATGTTTTAAAGACAGTGGCACTTTTAAAATTGTACTCTATTTTATATGATGATATTAATGTGAAATCTTGGAGACAAGAAAGGAAAGGTTATGGCTTAAGGAGATGTGTTTGTATGTCAATTTGACAAGGGCTAGAGTCTCCTAGTTAGTTTCAGGTCAACTTGACACAGCCCAGACTTATCTGAGGGAGTCTAAGTTATAGGGTTATCTCCATCAGATTGCCCTGTGGGCACATCTGGGATTATTTTTTTGACTGCTAATTAATATAGGAGGGCCCAGCCCACTGTGGGCAGTGCCATCCCTGGCTGGCTTCCGTCAGCCAAATAAATCCTTTCCTTCCCGACTTGGTTTTGGTCAGAATGTTTTAACACAGCAACAGAAAAGTAAACTAAGACAAGCTTCAAGAGCCCCACCCCAAATTATAGGCTGGTGGGCATTGGCACTGGGACTTTCTATAAGTCTTGACTCTATATGGAGGGATCCTTATTCCAAGACCACTGCCACCACTTCTGGCCTGGAAAAGCTGCATTAGCTCAAATACTGTCTGTGGTTTGGAATGAGCACTCTGTCTTGATCAGTGTCCCTTCTACATACATGACTGCAGCAAGGATGGAGTGCAGCACCGAAAAGAAAAGCATAGCCCGCCTTGGTGTCCGTCCCCATAGAGAACGCTGGCCGGTTAGAAAACAAAGGATTTGTCTTGGTCATCGCTAGCTTCCCCTTCTCTGCCTTCTGTACAACAAGCCCACTCCTCCCACCCCCTTTAGTTCATTAGTACTTTATGTTCTAAAGCACCTCCCTGCCATAAAAATAGAAAAGAAGCTGTGAGTCATTTACACTTTAGTTTGAATGTGCTTTCGTGACTTTCCCAAGGCTATTTGTGCTTAGCTTCTTTCTTCCAACTGCAGAATGAAGGTCTCTGGGTGAGCCTGGCTCCTTAGATGAGAAAAATGAGCTAAGAATTGTTGGTCTGAACATGAGGACCACCAGATATGTATTACCTGGAAATGTTTGCATGGCACAGTTGATGTAGATCTGGCATCTAGAGCAGCCCTTGCTAAGCGATGGACTCTCAGCCCAGGTTCATTGTCTCTCCTCCCTCCTTCCTCTCTGCTTATATCAGGTAGATTCTTGCCCTCTGCCCCTTTCCAACTTTTTTTTCCCAAAGCCAATGTTTTATTGAAGCTCTGTGCATTTCATACAAAATTACATTACAAATCAAATCTAGACCCATGCTCCCTTCCCTGCCCCCCCAAGAGCTCATGCATTCTGCCGAACATGTTTTTCATCTTTTTTCTCAGTCTCTCTGAAAATTCTCAATGTAGACGTTCACCATTTCGAGCAGAAGTTCACCATTTCGAGCAGAAGTTCACCATTTCGAGCAGAAGTTCACCATTTCAGTTAGTTCTTTGATGCAGTCTTTTCCTTTCCAACTTTTCTGGGTAGAAACCTCCCATCTTTCCAGTGTTCACATCTTATGTTTTTTCCTGTGGTCTGCAACATGGAGACCAACTTGTCCCCAGAAACAGGTACAGGCTTAGAATATAGCCCTTCTGCTGTCTACAATCATCTGGTATTCAGAGAACCCAGATGTGTGTGTATGTGTGTGTGTGGGGGGGTGTTCCTATGCACATTGTTCTAGTTTCCTTTCAATTGCTGTGACAAAACACTCTG
Organism: Rhizomys pruinosus; assembly: GCA_009823505.1. NCBI lineage: Eukaryota > Metazoa > Chordata > Mammalia > Rodentia > Spalacidae > Rhizomys > Rhizomys pruinosus. The sequence continues at coordinate 2,999,138 of VZQC01011742.1, read as the reverse complement.
ACCAATTCCAAGTTGGGGAGGAAAGGGTTTATTTGGCTCACATCTCCTGGGTCACAGTTCATCACTGAGGGAACCCACCATAGGAACTCAGGGCAGGAACCTGGAGGCACAAGCCATAGAGGAATGATGCTTACTGGCTTGCTCCCCTGGCCCATTCCCAGTCTGCTTCCTTATACTGTACATAACAACCTGCCTAGGGTGGCATCACCCACAGTGGGCTGGGCCTTCCCACATAACAATCAAGACAATACTCCACAGATGTGGCCACAAGCCAGTCCACTGGAGCCAATTCCCCAATTGATGTTCCCTCAACCCAGGTGTATCAAGTTGACACTAAAGCTACCCAGCACACACATGTACCCAAATATGTATGCCCATGCATGTAACCCTAACCTCTGAGATATGTATTAGTTAACTTTCTTAGAGCTAGGATCGATGATCCCAACATAAGCAAATTAAAAAGAAAAGATTTATTTTGCCCATGATTTCAGAAGGTTCAGTCTCTCTAGCAGGGAGCTCATGGCGAAGCAGCTCAGAATATGGTGGACAAAAAGGCGAGAGAGAGAGAGAGAGAGAGAGAGAGAGAGAGAGAGAGAGAGAGAGAGAGAGAGAGAGAGAGAGAGAGGTCCCTAGAGATCTGTTTCCCCTAGGCCCCACCTCCTGAAGTTTCCCAAAATAGTGCTACCAGTTGAGAACTGAGCATCTAATGCATGCCTATGGGTGACATTTCAAATTCAAATTATACCCCTGTGAATGCTTGAGGAATGATCAGGAAGCCTCTGAGACCTATGGAGTGGTATCTTACATTAATCCTCCAGAAAACAAGAGATAAGGATCCAAGTACAGTGCATTTGGGAGATGACTCCACAGGACACTGTGGAGAGAGAAGTGCAGGAGGCAGAAGACTGATGTCTCAGAAAGTCATTACTGCAGATAGCCTTCAGGAAACTCCCAGAATCCGTGGAATGGAGGCCTAAGGGTCATCACCATGAATGAGAAAGTTGTCCACATGCTCCCCGCATTTGGTATGGGTTATTTCCTCTCAGTTCCACTGTGCTTATAGAGAGCCATGGGGCTTCCTTTAAGTTCATAAAATCCAGATACCAGGTATGGGCATTGCAGAAGCACATGTGGCACAGGGCTGTGGGCAGAGCCCCCACCTTCTTCTTCCAGGGGAGTGGTAGAGACAGTGCAGAGAATCTCCTATGCAAACTGTCCTTATGGTTTCTGCAGCATTGCATTGGGAGAATTAGATGATTCATGTCATCTGAGCAGCTCATCATCTGGGATGGTGTTGTAGGAGGAGAAAACTAACAGCTAAGATAACTAACTAGCCAAACAGTTGGTTTGGCTAAACATAAGACTCCTGCATTCACTGATGTGATCTGCTTATTATTAATGCTGATTACAGTGCTGTCTAATAATAATTATACATGTCATTAAATATGTGTCAGATTAACTTTGCCATAAAATTTACGACAGCATTAAGTCTGATTCATGTATGCAGCCTTCATAATTTATTACTCACATAGCATGATTACGACTTCAAAGAAATCTCCAAGACAGTGTTTTTTTGATGAGTAATTGTTTATCATAGATGTAGTTTCTCTGTAAATGAGAAATGTTAACCCTACATGGCAGTGGTCACCAACTCTACCTCCAGCGACAAGACAGTTTCACTTGCCCAATCAAGTGGCTCAGAGATTACTCCCCTCTTTGTGATTTCTTTTGCCTTAGATCATTGACTAATTCAGCTGGCTTTTATTTGAACCATCAATGTTGTGTGCACTGTTAAGGGTGCTATGGATTTAAACCTGATTCACATTCTAGTAGAGGTCATACTATTTATTTATTTATTTATTTATTTATTTATTTATTTATTTTTTGGGGGGGGTCTTTTCGAGACAGGGTCTCCCTGTAGTCCCAGATGTCCTGGAACTCACTGTGTAGACCAGGCTGGCCTTGAACTCACAAAGATCCACCTGCCTCTGCCTCCCAAGTGCTAGGATTAAAGGCGTGCGCCACCACACCCAGCGAGGTCATACTATTTAACACACGGTTATTCCGTCTGTGGTTAGGCCTTGTGTATTCTCCCCACCTCCCCTGTCTTCCAAGCTCACTCTCATTCTCTAGATGTACCTGTTACTGTCCTGCCTCCAGGGCCTTCTCTCTGCCTAGCTTGCCACTGCTCTGATGTACTCCAGAGCATCCCTACAGAACTGACCACACCCTTATCTGAACTCCAAGTGCCACACTCCACCAGGATGTTTAGCATATTGGTTATAGGTGTTTGCTTGTCATCTTGAATAGCTTTATAACACCTAACACAGTAAGTAAAGGAGAAACAGGAGAGGCTCAAACATGGACTTATTTTTAACTTAAGTATTTGGGGATATCAGATTCTGGGTTTAAGGGATTTGGCTTGGACTTGATATCATTGTTCTTAGTGTCTAGCTGTATAATAGGCCATGCTCATTTAAACTAGAAAGGGAAGGAAGCTTTGGTGTCCCAGAAAAAGAAGCCAGGCAGGAAATTTCTGCAGAGGATCAGCTCTGCCTCCCCCAGGCACAGACTCTGCCATCCGCTCTCTCCATCAGAAGCTTAACACCAGACTCTGCCACCCCGTCTGGACTAGAGCACTGTGGGTCACTATATTGCCACCAAGCCCCAATCAACATGGGCTCCTTGCCTGTCCCAAGACTCAGAGGCTGTCTGATGGTAAAGCCTGGGTCATGTCTGAGTCATAACTATAAGAAAGACTGGGAAAATGTGCCTCTGGTTTCATGGAGTTGTTAGTCCTATCAGTACTTAGGTGGGAAGAAATTCCCTACACTAGGGGTCAGTTAAGATGTTGGGCAATGCCCACGTAGGTGCAGTAACACACACCTGTAATACTAGCACTCAGAAAGCCATGGCTACATAAGAGATCCTGTCACCAGAGAGAAAATATGAATGTCCAGAGTCTACTTGAACTTGCTTTTAGAAGATCTAAGCCCTTATTAAGAGTACCCTTTGACATAATTCTAGAACTTAGCAAAGGGGAAAAAGTCTTCAAATTAAATGAACTGAATGTGGGAACTGAATGAGGATGATGTTATCCAACAATGAGTAGAGTGTGGGAGACCACAAGAGACATGACAGCACTCCAGAATAACCACCATGATGCCTCTCCACAGGCCTGAAGAGACAAGTGAACTCCTGGTTCCAAGCACTTGGAAAGATTACTCTGTGGATATGTGGGAAGGACTGTTTTAAAAAGACACTGACACCTGGCAGCCCCCAAGAGGACAAGAGGAATGGGTACCCTGACTCTCCTTCCCTGTGACCCTGCTAAGGAACTCAGTCAGCCTCGAGGCCAAAGGCCAGGAAGCCCATGCTGGCTGCACTACTGGTCAGGACTGGATCACGAAGCACGCTGACCGCAGTGGAGAACAGTTGGAAGAAACAAAACACAAGGTATGTTGCACTTGAGGCTTGCCAGCACGCCAGTAGTGCTTTTTCTTTTACTTAGTATTTCACATTTTTAGTACCCTGGCCTATGAGATCAATGGTCTTAAAGTGTTCTGACACTGCATTTAACAACCCGTTATGTTCCTTTGTTTGCTATTTAGAAAGCACTGTTATATAGATCAACCATCTGTATGTACCATTAAAGGTTAGCAAATGCCAACCAGGACATTTTTTTTTTTTTGCCAAGGATTATGAAAAAAGGATGAGCTGTGTGACCTGTGTAGGTACAGTGCCACCGGGCGTGGTGGTGCCCGCCTTAATCCTAGCACGTGGGAGGCAGAGGTAGGCAGATCTTTGTGAGTTCAAGGCCAGCCTGGTCTACAGAGCGAGTTCCAGGACAGCTGGAGCTACAGGGAGACCCTGTCTCAACAAGACCAAAAAAAAAAAAAAAAAGACACAATGCCAAGAATCTTCTCTCCAGATCTTGATGCAGAAATCCCTCCCCATCTGGTCTGGCCATGCAATCTCCTGTTGCTCCCCCCTGCTCCTTCTCATCAATGTCTTTAGAAGGAAGCTGATGTGAAAAGAGTCATCACAGGAAGTCCCAGGCCACTACCCGACATTATAGGCCCATGATGGCCCCAAGGATTCATTCTGAAAATCCTTTCAGAGTACTTAGTAACTTGTGCTGCATAACCAGTGACTCACTCTAGAGAGAAGTGCTGGCCCCAGTCCACCATGGTCTTCACTCTAGAGAGGAGTGCTGGCCCCCGTCCACCATCGTCTTCACTCTAGAGAGGAGTGCTGGCCCCAGTCCACCATGGTCTTCACTCTAGAGAGGAGTGCTGGCCCCAGTCCACCATGGTCTTCACTCTAGAGAGGAGTGCTGGCCCCAGTCCACCATCATCTTCACTCTAGAGAGGAGTGCTGGCCCCAGTCCACCATGGTCTTCACTCTAGAGAGGAGTGCTGGCCCCAGTCCACCATGGTCTTCACTCTAGAGAGGAGTGCTGGCCCCAGTCCACCATCATCTTCACTCTAGAGAGGAGTGCTGGCCCCAGTCCACCATGGTCTTCACTCTAGAGAGGAGTGCTGGCCCCAGTCCACCATGGTCTTCACTCTAGAGAGGAGTGCTGGCCCCAGTCCACCATCATCTTCACTCTAGAGAGGAGTGCTGGCCCCAGTCCACCATGGTCTTCACTCTAGAGAGGAGTGCTGGCCCCAGTCCACCATGGTCTTCACTCTAGAGAGGAGTGCTGGCCCCAGTCCACCATCATCTTCACTCTAGAGAGGAGTGCTGGCCCCAGTCCACCATGGTCTTCACTCTAGAGAGGAGTGCTGGCCCCAGTCCACCATGGTCTTCACTCTAGAGAGGAGTGCTGGCCCCAGTCCACCATCATCTTCACTCTAGAGAGGAGTGCTGGCCCCAGTCCACTATGGTCTTCACTCTAGAGAGGAGTGCTGGCCCCAGTCCACCATGGTCTTCACTCTAGAGAGGAGTGCTGGCCCCAGTCCACCATGGTCTTCACTCTAGAGAGGAGTGCTGGCCCCAGTCCACCATGGTCTTCACTCTAGAGAGGAGTGCTGGCCCCAGTCCACCATGGTCTTCACTCTAGAGAGGAGTGCTGGCCCCAGTCCACCATCATCTTCGCTTTAGAGAGGAGTGCTGGCCCCAGTCCACCATGGTCTTCACTCTAGAGAGGAGTGCTGGCCCCCATCCACCATCATCTTCAGGTGTATAATGTGCTTCTCCCAGAGTATGGACAGAAAATACTCATTTTTCATTCTTAAACTATCATTAGCGCAGTTTTTTTGCCTTTTTGAGACAGAGTCTCCCTGTAGCCCCACCTGGCCTGGAACTTGCTGTGGAGACTAGGCTGGCCTTGATTTCATAGATATCTGCTTGCCTCTGCCTCCTGAGTGCTGAGATTAAAGAGTTGTGCCATCACACCTACTGCAATTCTTATTTTCAAAGTGCAAATGATAGAAAAATGCACAGCAGGAGTATACCCATCCCTGCCCTCCCCCAGTGTTAGCAGGAGAACAGAAAAAGATGTTCAGATCGTGTTATTGCATGCTGTGTGCTCAGGTTGCTGAGGATGGGGATGTCCTCTCTCTCATCACTTTTATGTTTTTAATTTTTGAGACAGGATATTGGTATATATCCCAAGCTGGCCTTGAACTTGTGATTTTCTTGGCTCAGACTCTTACAAGTGTCATGCCACCATGACGACTGCTTGACTTTTTTTTAAAGGCATTACCCCAGGCTGACCTAAAACCTACCTGCCTCCTGCCTCCTCCCAGTTATCTAGTATTACAAGCACAGCACAACACCCAAACTGAGGATGGGGTCTTGAGCAGTTTGTACTCTGTTGCTCTGGTAAAGTCCAGGGCACCCTTAGATCAGCTAGCAGACAGACCACAGGCTGCATCTCACTCTGAAAACAAGCAGCATTTGTAAAGCTGCAGATCTGGGCTGTGTCACATTGCAGCCACCTGCAAGAAGTTCCCAAGCAGCTTCTATACCTTGTTTAATCTCGTGCTAACTGTATGTATGCAGTTCTCCACTCTCCTGCCAAAATAGGAATTTAGTTTATTATGTTAAAAAAACACTCGGATGAAAGAATCTACTGGCGATAAGCACTTAAAGTGTCTAGGTATGATTTCTGCCATAGCACATGGAGGCATCAGTTGCCTGTACATTTTGTTAGGAGATGTCCATGAAATGAGCATGTTGATACTTAACAGCATGAGGATGTGTTTCCAGTGTCATCTCAAGCACATGGAGATCCCCATGTAGACTGACAGGATTTCAGAAGCTGCGTATGTGCTTCACCCTCCAGCAGGAGCTTCCCGCCCTGGGCCACGGGGGTCCTTCTCCACTCCAGATCACATGGTGGCAGTGCCCCACTCACTGGGGACCAACTCCCTGCCTGACCCTCTCCCCCAGGCACAGTAGATGAGCTAGCTCTCAGCTACGGACTCAGCAGGCTCAGTGCAGGCAAGCAAGGAAGTTGTCCCATGATGACACCTGTAGCCATTCAGCTGAATCCTTAGCTCTCCTTAGCAGATCCTGACCTCATCTTCTCTATGACAAAGTGTCCACTGTGGATGAACATGATTGTCCACCCTTAGCAGCTGTCTCCGTCACCCATAGGCTACACACTGCCACGACCTACAGATGTTAGCCCATAACAAAATCTCTGTAATCTACCCTACTCACTTCCTATAACTCCTTTGCTAGTTACCATCCACCAGATTTTGTGCTGCACTAAATAAATACAAACAGATCTAAATATAATAGGTCTGGTACCTGCCCTCGTGGATTTGACCATCAAGTGGGGAAGACAGTTGGCAAATGCTGCACAGATAGTTTGGTTGCCACTCGAGGCAGTCCTGAGGAGGGATGTAAGGCAAAGTCATTCACAGACAAGGGCCTTAAGGAAAGCTTTACTTAAGCCCCCAAAATGGTGAATGTAACACTTTACTAAGTGAAGATGACTGGAAGAGCCCTGAAGGCAGAGGCTCAGCAGGAGCAAAGGGCTTATTTTTTATCTAGCCCCCATCGTCTCTTCTGGATTCCTGTAGATGCTTGGTAGTGAGGGTGCCCTTGTCCATTCTGAAGCCCTTCTGCTGGCTCCACTACAGCAGACAGAATTCTGTCTTTACAATGCAGATATGAGAATATCATTCCACACTTAAAATCTTTCCATAGGCTCCCACTTAACATTCAGTGCAATACTGTTAGCGTAACCCAGAAGGCCTTGCATGGACTGACCCACTGCATCCCCAGCCTCGTCTGATCGTGCTCCCCTTTGCTCTGACCCCAGGCACAGTGCCGTTCAGTTTCTCAGTTTCTTCCCACTGGCCTTTTGCTCCTGCTGAGCCTCTGCCTTCAGGGCTCTTCCAGTCCTCTTCACTTAGTAAAATGTTACGTTCATTAATCTTGGTGCCTCTGAAGTAAAGCTTTCCTTAAGGCTCTGGTCTGTGGGTCACTTTGCCTTACATCCTTCCTCAGGACTGCCACAACTGGCAACCAAACAATTACTTGTGTAGCATTTGCCAACTGTTCCCCACTGGATGGTCAGATCTAGGAGTTCAGGTACCAAACCCATTCTATTTAGATCTGTTTTTATTCATTGTGCACCAGCACAAAATATGGTGCACAATAAACACTTTATAAAGACTTACTTTATAATAAGTTTTATTTTAAAATGCAGGGGGAAAGGGGGGAGGAGGAAGGGAGGAAGTTAGTTAAAAGCCTGTTGGAGCTGCTTCTAATGTAATGCAAGGTAATGTAGTGCTTCCACATTTACTCTGTACGTTAATCACTTTTCTCTTCCCTATGCCAAAATACCTACCAAAAGCAATTGAAAGAAGGAAGAATTTATTCTCCTGGTTTAAGGGTGCATCCATCATGGCAGGGAAGTCATGGTGACAGAAGCACGAGGCAGCTGCTCACATCGCACCCACAGTCAGAAAGCAGAGGGTGATGAACGCTGCTCGAAACACTTTCTCCTTTTTATTCAGTCTGGGGCTCCCGCCCATGGAGTGGTGCCGCCACATTCGGGGTGTGTCTTCCCTGCTCAGGCAAACCTTTCTGGAAGCACCTTCATAAACCTACTCATAGGTGTGTTTTCATGGTGTTGTTAAATCCAGTCAGTTGATAATGGACATTAACCACCATACTATGTAAGTTTGTTTCTTTGTTGTTAATATATTGCAGTGAAATTTGCTGAATCCATATCTTTAAATGCATGTTGTATGTAAATGGAATTTTTTTTATGTAGGAGAAATATACTACCACTCAACCTCTACTGTAAGGTTGGCAGCCCTGAGAACTCCTTTTTCACTGTAGCATGTAGGATGTATTCCTGCTCCAAAAGCATGAGGAGAAGGGATTTTCCACATGCAATGTAAATGGAGTTTTTTGTCCATGTGTAGTATGCCCTCACTTAATCTCAGTCAAATGCCCTGCTGGGTACCTCAGCCTAGATTTCTCCACAACCAACATGTGTAGCTGTTCCCATATGTGGAATGCTTGCTTCGTTGTGCTCCTTGGCCCCATTTTATAACTTCATTCCAGTTCTTAGCTTTAGCTAAACCACTGATGGTGGCACATACCTATAATCTCAGCTATCCAGAAGGCTGAACCAGGAGGCTTCCAAGTTCAAGGCTATAAGAACAAGCTCAGAGTCAGCCCAGGCAACTTAACAAGACTCCATCTGAAAGTACAAAGTAGTAAGAAGTCTGAGTATACAACTCAAAGGAAGTACTTGCATATCATGCTGGAGTCTCTGGGTTTAGTCCTCAGCACCATGAAAAGCTCAACAAAACCATAATATCATTATCATCATTCTTTAAAAACTTAACTGAGCCTCAGGTATTCATGGGTGCACTTGCATGCATGCAGGCAATACATACACATAAAATAAAAATAACAAAATATTTGGGCTAGAGAGATGGCTCAGTGGTTAAGAGCACTGGATGCTGTTACAGAGGACCCAAGTTTGATTCCCAGCATCCACGTGGTGGCTAACGACTGTCCTAACTCTAGTCCAGGGGAATCCAACACCCTTTTCTGATCTCTGCAAGCATTGCATGACACAGGTGCACTTATATGTAAATGCAAGCAATACACTCACATAAAAAATAATAAAAGCCGCTCATGGTGGTGCGTGCCTTTAATCCCGGCACTCAGGAAGCAGACACAGGCATTCAATCTCTGTGAGTTCAAGTCCAGTCTGGTCTACATAGCAAGTTCCAGGACAGCTGGGACTACAGGGAGACCCTGTCCCCAAAATACTAATAATAATTTTCAAAAATTAACTGAGAAAGTATTCAAGGAAAACTGAACAATGTGACTCGATGTCGTATCACTGGGAATCCTTCAGGAGTCAGTGTTGACAGCTTCCTGGTTGTCCTTTCACAGTTATTTTATTTGTTTGCTTGAGTTGGAATCTAAATTAGCCTTATATCGATTAAGTGCCATGTTTCCAGCGTCTGTTTTCAGCTCTTCCCCCTTCCCTCCACTTTGGTTGTTCTCTTGGACGGATTTGCCACATCGAAGAACTCGGATGCTTGTTCTGTAGAACATCAGCATTTCCCTGATTGCATCCATATGTTTCTTTTTCTTCTGAATTGGTTTTGTTGGAAACAGGAATTTTATTGTTGCCTTGGGAAGGGGGCAGCAAGATTGTTTCATGTAGGTTTTATACTTCCATCTAGAAGTTCTTATGGGGTTGAGAGCATAGAGGAAACCTGTCATCCAAACATTCATGAGGCCCAGGCAACTTGATGCAGAGTTTGAGACTAACCTGGACTACAGAGGAAGACCCTGCCTCAGTGAAGCAATAACAAACAGCAGACAAAAATCATTTACAATGTCTCACAAGATCTCTGTTCTTATTATAATATATATATATCTGTTCTGGTTTATCTTCCATTGCTGTGACAAAACACTCTGACCGACACCAACTTGGGGAGGAAAGGGTTTATTCAGCTTACATCTCCTGGGTCACAGTTCATCACTCAGGGAGCCCAAGGCAGGAACTCAGGGCAGGAACCTGGAAGCAGGATCCGAAGCACAGGCCATGGAGGAATGCTGTTCACTGGCTTGCTCCTCCGGCTCATGCCCAGCCCTCCTTCTTATACTGTACACAACAACCTGCCTAGGGTGGCACCACTCATTGTGGGCCGGGCCCTCCCACACTGCTCGACCATCAAGACAATACTCCACAGATGTGGCCACAGGCCGATCCAATGGAGCCAATTCCCCAATTGAGGCTCCCTCAACCCAGGTGTGTCAAGTTGACACTAAAGCGATCCAGCACAATAACTGTTCATTTATTAGGAGTTGTAAAAATGGTGATACCTCATGTTGGTTTTTCTCCGTTTACTTGCTGCAGTGTTCTGTAAGCACATTCTCCTCTTCACCCCTTTGGCCACTTTGGGGCACAGTGACATTGAAGAGGAAGGGTATATGCTTTATATTCTTTCTTACATATTTATTTCCAAAATAGTGAGTTTCAGGGCTGGAGAGATGGCTCAGCGGTTAAGAGCACCAACTGCTCTTGCAGAGGACCTGGGTTCAATTCCCAGCAGCCACATGGCACTTAAGAACCGTCTTTTAACTCCAGTTCCAGGGAAATCCAATGCCTTCATCTCACCTCCGTGGCATTGCACGACACGGGTGCACAAACCTACATGCAGACAGTACATTCATACACATAAAAAAATAGTAAAAAAATAGTGACTTTCCTGCATCTTTCGAAAGTGATGAATGAATGTGCTTACTCTTATGTTATTGCTAATCTTACTAAGAGGTTAAATATTTTTATGTATTTGATAATTATATTTATTGCTGTTTAAATCATTTTGTTTCTTACTAATGGGAGTCAAATCACTATCTGAGTATTTTCTACGTGACACTAATTCTCTTTGAAAGCTGCCTTGCTTGGAGCTGGGGATGTAGCTTAGTTGGCACAGGCCCGGGTTTAATTCTTAGCACTTAATAAACCCAAAAACCCAGCCTGAGCCTGGCATGGTGGCACACGCCTTTAGTCCAGCACTCAGGAAGAAGAGGCAGGCGGATCTCTGTGAGTTCAGGCCAGGCAGGCAGATCTCTGTGAGTTCAGGCCAGCCTGGTCTACAATGTGAGTTCCAGGCCAGCTGGGGCTACAGGGAATCCCTGTCTCAATAAGACCAAAACCAAAACAAACAAGCAAAATAGTGTGGTCATCTCAGCACTGAGGAGGTAAAGGCAGGAGAATCAGAAGTTTAAGGTCATCCTTGGCTACATAGTGAGTTGAAGGCCAGCCTGGGATACATGAGACTGTATCTTTAAAAAAGGAAGGAAGGAAGGCAGGTCCCGTGCTTTGTGCCATGTTCCAGGTTCATTATGTACATATTCTACCCAAGACCTCACATCAGCCACTTTATTTTGGTGTCCCTACTTTCCTTCAGTGGATATATTAGAGATCCCAATCTGGGTAGTAAGTGGGATGGTTATTGTTTACAGTTGACAAGAGGTAGGAAATTGGGGGGGGGAGTAAAAGAAAAGGTTTACTCAAGCTGTGTGTGGTGGTAGCTCATGCCTTTAATCCTAGCACCTGGGAGGCAGAGGCAGGTTGATCTCTTCGAGATCCGGGGTAGCCTGGTCTACATAGTTCCAGGCCAGTTGGGGCTACAGGGAGACCTTGTCTCAAAAAAAGAGGGAAGGAGGGAGGGAGGGAGGGAGGGAG